>JACCHV010000067.1:600000-1026963 GCA_018907245.1 Eupristina koningsbergeri | reverse complement strand
TAATTTAATTAATATGTATGAAATATATATATGAGGATTTCTAGAGTCAATTGTTTCTTTAACTTCCAAATATTACTTTTGAATTTTGAAAATGCTCTTGAAACACCATTTAAATTTAAATTAGGTACTAATAAACGAATTTAAAAACTTGTTAAACATACTTATTGTAATTATATATACTTGATAATGATATAATTGAATTAAATATATATAGAAATAAACATATATTTACATTATATAATATCATTATAAAAGTAGTGTGCAGAATTATATAGAATAAATGTATAAACTTATATACACATTTTTGTAAATATATCAATATGTTTATCATTATTGAAAAAATATGCGTATATTTTATATGATTAAAATTAAGTTATATAAATGTTTATTATGTAAAATAAGAGACTGATTGTTAATATTAGAAAAACAATATAAGAAAAAGAAAATAATTTATCATTTGAAAATGTACAAACTATTATTTTTGTTACGTATGTAACGAAATTCACATAATAATTGAATAAACAATAAATGTTGTATAAAGTAAGTGAAAATGAGAGCAAGACGCAGCATAAAGAGAAATATGAGAGAGCGTAAATTGAGAAATGGTATCGATAATGCTTCTTCATTAAACAATATATGAAGAAATCTAAACAAAATCAAGGTAATAAGCCTAAAAATGAGAACACCTCCATGGTGGGAGGGCTCTGAAGAGTTAACAGTTGTCTTTATAAAATAAGGAACGTGAGTGATGTTCGAGGTTATTATTGTGTGATTATTATCTTGGGACGTGATTCGGGATTTGACAGTATTGAAGTAATAAGAGGCGCGAGGTAACTCGGAATAATATAATCCCGGTCGGTGACTCTCGTCGAAAAACAACACGACACTCACACGTTCAAATGTTAACGCAAGTATTATTATAAATTCGGACAAATACGTAGGGCGCTAGATTTATAACACGAGCCAATTAAATACTTACATTCTCTCTTCCGATTTATTATCAATAAATCGGTACTTTAAACGTGAAATAATATAATTGTATTTATTTTAATCCTTAAACCTCATAAAGGCTGAATCGCTTTGACCAATTTAGCTACGGCAGAAAAGAACTGGGAAATCGTTACGAAGGAATAAATAAAAGAGTAAAAGAAATACGCGACAAATAAACGCGATAAATAAATAAAATATAAATAAATATATATATATAAGTAATTAATATAAGTGGTCGTAATAATCGTAGCATTATAAAATATGTTAACTAATCATATGGTTATTATAAAATAACAATTATTAATAACAGCAAGGTACAAGATTGTTTCAAAATAATATAATTTTTTAGATGAATATACATACTTATTAGATATATTATTACTTATTGATGTAATTGTTAAGATATTATTGAAATTAAATTTATAAAAATTCATACCTCAAATTTTTGTTTATTTTCTTTTAATGTACTGTTCCTTTGTTAAATTTATTTCCTCCTCTATTTCTTTTTATTAATTTTAATTTTTATGTGGATTTGAATAACATAAAATTAAAATTAAATTTGTTATTAATAAAAACACTCAATGCTCACCGATATCTATATCTAAATTATAAACTATAATGAATAAAATTAAAATTCGAATAATTTCAAAACATTTACGAAAGAAAGAAATTTTGAATATGTCTTGCATTGTGTTTGGAAATAATATCATCATGTGTTTCATTTCACCATGATCGACTAACGAAAAAGGACATCAGGGCAACAGTAAGGAACAGGGCGGTTAAAATTTTTGGTTGAAGTCGTGGCACATTTGTTGCCAGTTCTCCCATTTAAAGTTGACCCCCTTGATAATAATCAAAGAACAGACACTAAGAGAACGCTAGGTCGTCCCGTGTTAAACTTTGGCGACAAACATAGCGGCAGAAATATCTTCTCTCTCTCTCGCACATATAGAAACACTAGCGACCTGTAAAGAGTCCTTGGGCCGAACTAAAATTTTTTATAGGTGGTTTAAAATATATTGGAAAAAAATGTTAACATATATTATAATATATTATAAATAATGACTACGAATTTTTAGAAATTTAGTCCTTTTATTTACAACATTCAGTATAAAAAATTAAATGCGGTCCGAATCAAGTTGAAAATTGTAGTCGCGCGGAGGAGAAATTCGTCATCCTCATAGAATTTCCGTACAAATCATCGGATTGATTAAGCTTGCATTATTGCGGTACTTACAAAGTTCGCACGCTATCGCTACTGGTCTACACTCTCCACTCTTGCACGAGGTCACCAAGGTTTCGGGCGAACTTACGGCCCCTCGGGATGGTCCAGGAGTATTCTCGTGTCTCAGCCGGGGCACTCTCGGAGAATCCTCGAAGATGTTGTAGCTTCACACATTCGTAGCAGCTCGGAGATTTCAAAAAGGGGTGATCACTTACACGACTGAGGCGATGATCGCAAAAAGAAAAGCGAGAAAAATACAGAAGTCGAGGAGGGCTCCTATGCCATTCGCGGCCGGTCAAGCTCTCTCTTTTTGAATATTTCGTTTTTCGAAAAGCTACCAAAACTATTCCCCCACTTTTCCGCTCTTAGGACCCGACGGACCCTACATGCGCTAAATTGACGCCACAATTCGTCACAATATATATATATTATACAATATTATATTTTAATTAATTTGTACTGTATTTGTAATTATTATAAATGAATATATAAAATATATTTTTTTTAAAATAATATTATTTCAATTTTTAGAACAAGATTTGTACAACTTTTATATAAAATATAATTTTAAAATGTTATATTCTATAATATTTTGTATAATTTTGATTTTAAAATAATTCAAACAATATTTTGTAATACTTTTGAATAAATATAATTTAAAAATGAAATATTCTATAATATTATGTATAATTTTTGTTCGAGCACTAGTTAATTTTATATATTTATATATTTTTTAATAAAACTATAGAAAATATTGTTTGAATTATTATAAAATTATACATAAACTAATACAATATTTCATTTTTAAAGTTTATTTTATATAAAAGTTGTACAAAATCTTGTTTTAAAAACTGAAATAATATTATTTTTAAAAAAACATTTACAATTAAACTTTATTACTTGCCAATAAAATTTGTGTCATAAACATTGATTTATGAAAGACCTCATTGAATCTCACTCCTTATTTTTACTTGATAAAATAAAAATCAATTCAAAATTCACTTACACTAACTTTATAACAAACACTAATTAATAATATGTTTATTTACATTAATATTTACTTAGAAATTAATTTATATCCGTTGTATCCGAATAAATGAATTTTGAATTTTCTTCTATGAAGAAATTTTTAAGAACTAAAAACTTAAAATCTGCTTTCGACTACAAACGTTTGAAATATTAGAATGTAAACACATGTACCGGGTTAACAGTACCGACACACGAAAAGGGACATATAAATTTTCAAATTATATTGGGGCAGGCACTTTCCTTTACGTCACAACCTGTCTGTGGCCCGTCTGCTACGTTTGCCGCCGCTCTCCCATTTACAGTTGACCCCCCTTGATAATAACCTTAGGTTAAGACCGTAAAAACAGGTCATCTTACCATATGGTAAGAATGCGCTGTCAAAAATATAAATGTAAATATACATGTATTCAAATATATTTAAAAATAGGTTATAAGAAAACATTAAAAAAAGAAAAAAATGTAATGGTCATCAATATCTTGTTTATTTAGTCATAATTATACAATTATGTAAATAATGTAGCCCTGCGCATCTGTAAAATGCGCAGGTTAATAAAATAATTAAAATACAAAAGGAGTGACGCATCATCTGAGGCATGCAAGCAGAAGTCTGCTCAGAGTGACACTATCCTGCGTAGTGTAAACAACGTTGAATAAATTCACCTTATATTAAATTTAATTACAAGCGTTCATCATGAATTGATTTAAATTCCTTCTATTTTCCTCCCTAACTTCAAAACTCGCGCCGCGTACAAGCTCAACTATATTTTGGAACAAATCCTAGGATTCGAGTTCTAATCTTTCGATTGATTTGTTCCAGGGTATTGCGGGCTGTCACACTGGTAATATAAATGTAGATAAATATGTTTTTGAAATATATATTTAATTTAAATATGTGTAATTTTTTATTTTATAACATTTAAATTTTTCATGTAAGTTATAAAATTTCTATTTTAGATATATATTTAGAAAACTGCAATTTTTTAATATTTAATTTATACATTGCTTAAAATATATTTTTAAATCTTACAGATTTTCCATATGATTATTATCTATTTTATTAAATTACATTTTTAATTTCATTATTATGAATAATCAGTTTGGGTGACATAATTAATGCTTTAAAAAATTACTAATTTAATAAAGTAATTCAAAATATTATGTAATTTTATTGTAATTAATTATAAAATTTAAATAGGTTATATTTTATATTACTTTTTATGAATTTCTCTATTAAAGTGAACAATTTTTGTAGTTGAACATGTTATTACTTTACTTTTTATTAAATTAAATTGTGTCAATTTAAATTTAATGATTATTTAGTTTTTGGTTTTATAATCATAGTATTTAATCATTTTTAAATTTGATGTTTATGATATTTTTATCATACAAATCATTAAATTTGTTCGATCATTTTCATTGATTTTAAAAATTTACTTTTATTGAAATAAAAGGAAAAACTGATAATTTATATAGTAAAAGAATGTAAAAAAACTCTTAAATTTATATTTAATAATTAAAATTAATTTTATTTAATTATCAAATTCATTTTAATTGTTTTTATTTAATTTTTTTTATTCTATTAATGTATTTCAGGATTTTCTCATAAAATTTTTTAAGTATTGTGAGCAATTAAATATATTACAAAGAAATAATAGAATGGATTTGAGTTTACAATTTGACACATGTGTAAAATCAGTTGTTTCATATAATAAAGTAATTAATCCTTTGAATGAAAATATTTCTTCAAAAGTTTTAAAAAAAAAATCTTTATTCGCAACTAAAGTATATTCAATTGTACATAAAATTGATAAATTATATCAATTATTATTAGATACTCGTGAGGCTTATTTAAATTTCTTTAATTGTCTACCAAATAAAGCTTGTTTAAGTAACATTGATCTTGATGAGATTGATTCAATTGCACAAACCATAATTGGTACATGTTCGAAACTTGTTCATGAATTAAAAAACGAAATTTTAGTCTTGAATGTTTCACAACAATATAAAGAACACAATGAAATTATTTTATTATTTATTCAAAACTCTTTAAAAAAAATTTGTAAAATTTATTTTGAACAAAAAGCATTGAGAGTAAAAAAAAATATTGAAATGAGAAAAGTTTCTCAATTGGAACCTGTAAAAAAGAAACAAGAAGTACTTATTATAAATAGTCAATTTAAATTGGATATTAAAAGTAGTTCAGAAATAAAAGATAAAACAAGATCTCTGAAAATTCAAGAAATAAATGGTGATATATCTGGAATTACATCTTGTGAAGATGAACAATTATGTGCTGAAGATGTGCAAGTATTTGAAACTGAAAATGAACTACTTTATAATGAATTAAATATGTTGACAGAAGAAATAAAGCAAATTGAAAATAAAGTAGTTCAAATAACGGAATTACAAGATATTTTTGCAGAAAAAATTCTAGATCAAGATAAAAACTTAGAACAGATATTCATGACAGTTGTTGGATCTACTGAAAATGTTAAAGAAGCCAATGAACAAATTCGAAAAGCTATTCAAAGAAATGCAGGCTTAAGAGTGTGGATTCTTTTTTTCTTATTAGTTATGTCGTTTACTCTTATATTTTTAGATTGGTACAATCCATAAAATTAAAGTTATACAAATTTCTTAATTATTCATAAAATAATAAATGCTATAAACATATAAATACTTGAAGAGTATATAATATAAATATACATGAATACTTTTTTTGTTTGTTAATTCTACATAGTCATATTTAATTATTTATATTAATTAATTATAATAATTATTAATTAGAATATATTATTAAAATAATGTATAATATTTTCTTTAAAATGTTTAATAAGATAAATAAATTTAATTTTGTGGCTGTTAATAAGTTATAAAATATTGTACATATAAAAGGTAAATAAAAAAATCTTAGTAACTGAAAATTAATTAATAAAAATGATAATTTGTTATTCTTATTAATTTTGTAATATTTATTATAATAAATCATTATAACTTAAATACCCTCATAAAAACATTGAATATCAATATGCGATAGATTATAGAATTCTTTAATGCAAGTTACTTTAATAATTTAATTTATATTTATATATTTTATTCGTGTTTTATTTATGTAAATATGTATGAGTTTATCATGAATTTACATAATTTTTTTTATTAAACAGTTAAATTATTAGAATAAATAATTATTATATCCTATTTTTTTTCATATTCAATGAAAATTTTAAAGTAATGAAAATTTATAAGATTGAATCGGAACTTCAGATTTTGTTGAAGATAAATCTATTGTACTAAAGAAAGTTTAACTATTGATCCCTTCTGAAACATTTAACATTGACAAAATAAGATGGTTTTTTTAAACTGCGTGAGCAATAGATTCAATGTACAGGAGGAAACATATTTTCAATATAAAACACAACTTTTATAAACTTAAGAATATTTGTAAATAATATAATATAATTATGTAAAAAATGTAGAAGGCGAAGAAAAGGCGTATATAAACCAAATTCACTCATGGCCAGAACGTTAAGATTATCAATAAATAATATATAAAACACAGTTTTTATAGTACGCATAGTTTAGAAAAAAATTATTAAACATAGCGTGCAAGGTAAATTATTTTATAGGAGTAATATAGTTTAATACAAAATAAATATACGTTTACAATGACAGTAAAGTATATAAGTAGGTTGAGGAACTAAATTACGCATAATAATACGTTAACTCTAGGTCTAAAAAAGATATATGTATTTTCACAATAATTGTTTAGATAATAGCTATTTTCTATTCTTCGGATAATTACAGATAGGATTAAAGCTCGATCCAAGGGAATCGGAAATCCCGAAAATAGAACTGCTATTAGATAGTACAACCTAAATCTAATAATGTGAGAGATATGTGAATTTGTGTACGTAGCACAAAAAATTAATGAAATAGTATCGAGGCATATATATTAACTACGAGGACGATAATTAAAAACCGCTAATCGAGAACGTTAGATATTGGTCTAGCTTTGTTGAAACGAAAAGGATATTCAAAGCTGTGCTTCGCACGAACAATCAAATACAAGCGGGTTTCGATAAAGCGGTGGCTCCTGATAGCAAATTTGTGTACGTAACACGATAAAATTGAACTAATAGAATTACGAAGAATAGTGAATTCACGTCTAAAGATTGGTTAAATAAGAGCGTAGTGGCATTATAGTACGTCTACTTATTACCTCAGGGGAGATAATTCGATGAAAGGTGGGTGCTCATCATCTAGGAGGTCCGTCAAGAATTAGAGACTCAAAGCTCAACTATTGAAATTTTAAATATACAACCAATATTACAATGTATATTTTAAGCACGAGCACATAGCTAATTTACTACTACTTACTAGTGAGTAAATTTAATTATAGATTATAATTAGATTATAAAATATTGAACGAAAAACACTTGACAAGTTTGTGTAAATAAGAAGAATGATTCATTTTTTTGCGGTAGTAAACTCTCGAAAATTAGAAATTTTTCAAAGATTCTTGAAATATCATTTTAATATAAACTGTATTATGTCTCTGTACAATAATTTATTTACAGTGACAATCATTTATTTCTTAATTTCAATAATATATAAAAAGTAAAAATACTAACTAAAACATCATGTACAAAAGTATGCAGTGCGCGAGATGCCAAAATTTTAATAAAAATTCTAACTGCATTTTAATACGATACAAATACTTAACGCTCAGCAGAGAAGAATTTGTGACAAAAAGCTATATTGATTAAGTATTGCAAATCAAATGTAAATTGTAAATATTAAATAAATATATCTATAAAAGAGTAAAATTGTAATACGTGCTCCGAGTGGAAGTTAAATTTCATAACATTTTATCGTGATAATCTTTCATTAAATCTCTCTGTTGACAAATTTTACTTTCAATCTTCGAGGATTCAGTAGGAAGTAAATTACTAACAAATGTAAAAGAAACAATACTCAAAAAAATAATGGAAACTGGAACATCTTACCGTGGCATTTGGCCGCTAAATCCTCAATTATTACAACAAAAATAAATGTTCACATCAAAAAAATTTTTCTTGATAGTATAAAGTAATTTATTCATATTTTCAAAATAATGGTGCAAAAAATCGTTTAATTTATTATTGATTATATGGAGTACGAGATGTGGAATGTTTATAGCTGATCGAGAAAAAAACGGTTAGTTTTTTTAAGATGGCTTGCACAGCTCGAAAAAAACCTTAGCTGAAAAAAATCAATTTGCTGAGCTTAAAGAAGGTGAATTATATGAAGTTGAAATAGATGATCAACTATAACTATATAACAAATTTTATTTTATAATATAAATATTATTACTCAAGATTAAATTTTAAAAAATGACTGCCATTCAAACTCGAAAACAAATTATCTAGTTAATTTAAATTTTTGAGATAACTTATAAAATATTTTTTTACATATCGTGTACTTCAATTTTTTGTTTGAAATTTAAAAAATTACGAATTTAGCATGTGAAAAACAAGTAATTACTTGTAAAAAAGTTCTTTTACTGATAACCTTAATAGCAAAAGTTTTAAAACTTTTTTACCTCCACTACTTGTTATATATTTTGTCTATAAAACAATATTTTTATTTCAAAATTTGTAAAAAAGGAGATTTAGAGTTTATAAATATATTATTTAGATTTCAAAAGACTTAGTTAATTAGTTTTTTTTATAAACCCTGACAAATTGACCATGTCTTAAGCACACCAGACTATATAAGCTTTATAAAAAATAAATAACCTCAAATTGTCAAAAATAATTTCAATTATTCATATTAAGGATTTGGTATTGTATTACAATTTAATTTTTTTTTTATTTTTAATATTCATATAGTGTTTAAATTTATTTATATTAATGTTTTAAGTTTTAAATAATTGAAAAAGCGTGTGATGAAAACATAAAATATTTTTGTCAAGATATTGACACATTATTTAAGAGTGTTATCTAATGTTAGTATAATCAGTAATCTGCGAATATTTTGTAAATATTTCGAATAACTCAATATAAAAAAGCGACAATTAAGAATAAGGGCGATAATCAATATTCACGAAGAACGATAAAGAGAGAAAGATAAATCAAGATGGAGTGACTTGATAATCCCAGAAGATATTGGTGTAATTAGATAATGCTAATCATTATATATATTTATTAATATTAGACTCTTGTAATCATTATAGACATAATATTATTATTATACACAATAATGTTCGACGACTTTTGAAAGTATATTAGGCATTATCAGAGATGAAAAGGGAGATTGAGCCTTACTTGTTAAAAATGTGTACACGAGGCGATCGCTACAAACCTGGTTGATTTAAAATGTACTAACGGAAATGCCCGTAAGAAATGAATGAAACCATGGGCATAATCCCCACCACAACTTTATATTAAGAATAAGGGAAGAAGGCAGTTTCAATATACATTTCTTTATGTACGTTTCTAACCTTTTCTTTCATAATCAAATGTGCCCACGAATTTATACAAATGATTTTTTACAATTATTTTACAATTATAAAAAATTATTTTCATTTTATTGAAGAAAAATAATTAAATCAAATACATTAAGTTTAAGTTTTATTAAGTGCCTAAATAATTATTATAAAATTATAAATATTATGACTGAAATTAATTTCAGAAATGTGTGACAGTTATATATTTGTGACATTTATATATTAAGTATTGTGGTGTGATTATGTTTAAAATTTTTTATGAACAATATTTTTTGTTTAATATGTTGTTTTTTACAAAAGTTTTGAAAATATTATAACACTATATATTCTGTAAGCGATGGTTATAAGAAATAAAATAATTTATTTAATAGCAAAAGTGACATGATTATAGTTCTAACTTATTTTACTGATACATTCATACAATACTAATTAATATTTGTATACAAACAATTTTACTACTCTATCACAATTTCATTTAACATATATGTACGATAGATTTTCTTATTACATTTATTATAAAACATATTAATAATGTACATATAATCACTTTCAAATTATACATGAGATATTAAAAAAAAATTACACTTATGAAAAATACAATGTAATACTACATTTATACAGTATTAAATAAATATAATTATTTACAAACCTAAAACATTACAATAATATTACAAAGAGAATATCATTTTTATTTTACATAATATTTAAAAAATAAAATAATTTACATTGTATACATACATTATATTTTTTATATTTGACATCCCCCCCAAAAAAAACATGTACATAAATTGCGATTACGTAGTTACATTTATAAGATATTTTATATATTCTATAATGTATTACATAAAAAATTAAACATGTATTTACAGCTATAATTTATATCATTCTAAAATTTGACAAAAATTTTCTTTGTTTTATTTACACATGATTACATACATTTTATAATTTATATATATTTGTAAGTATAAATAATTTAGCAAACTATAATATATATTATTTTTTAATATTAAATAACATTATCCTTAAACTTAACAATTATAATTTTTAGTGATATTTGTATCTTTTTTTAATTAAAAAATACTTACACTTTTTTTAATACAATAATAATAAATATAATAATATAATGCAATTGTTAATGATTTTAAAAGTAAGTACAAAAACAACAAAATTATATATGTAAAATATTTTTTAATTTTCTATTATGTGATAAATTATTTCTTGAAGCTCTCCTACTATTATTATGATCTCATGCTGTGGCATGAATTTTTACAAGCAGCAAAAAATACAAAGCATATAATCTATGTACATAACAATTATTTTCTTTATTAAACCATTGTGGATATTTTTTATTTACTATTTCTTCTATTAAATTTTGTAATATATTTAATAAATTTCTTTTTTTCCAAACGCTTTCATGATATAGTGTGAAAGATTAAAGTTGACTATTTACAATTTCAACATATTCATCTGATGGTCGAGTTAAATATGACGAATGAGAAATTTCATCAATCGAATGCAAATATTCTTTAAAGGATATATATTTTTCATTAATATTTAAAACAAACACTTGCATTTTTTGTTAATGAAAATCGACATTCGTCACACTTATATTTCTGAATACATTTTCTTGCTATATAGCCGGCAAAGAATACTATCGCATTTTTTTCGAATAAGTATTTTTCACCTATCTCAACTATATTATTTTCGTCCATTTCATCAAATAAATTCATTATTCAAGCGCTTGATTTATTTCAAAAGTTTCATTTAATTCTACATTATCTAATTCTAAAGTTACATCAACTACTTTATTATTAATAAAATTAATATTATTTATTTGATTATCGTCATTTTCTATAAAACTGTTACAATTGTTACTTAAAAAATTAAATTTGTTGATAAAATATGCCTAAAGGCCAATCTATACATACGGCAGGTAGGATTTGGATTAAAGCCACCCCTTGCTCGTAATTTTGAATGAGCATGCTCTACAGAATCTTGATTGCAAAGAGCTGTTGCTAATTCAAAATTGAGGTAAATGAATTTAATGTCTTCAAATACCGATAAAATAGCATTTACTGTTTGTTTAACTCCCGGAAAACAAGGTGGCTTCTTACATTTTGAATTAGTGTTAGTTGTCCATAGTTCGGACCAATCAACAAATTCTTTTAACGTCGCTTGAATGTCAGGGTTATTTTTTGAAAGTGGACGTTTCTGCTTATGAACCGTTCGCAAAGAATACGAATTACATGCATCAATTACGCGATCCATTCTTTCGACAAAATCGGCCGAAACTCTTAAAGTATCGGAATTTGCCGAAACATATGGATCCTCAGCAGCTAATTTAATCGCACAAGCCATTTTTCGGCTTAATAATTGAAAAGAATATTTTACTTTCATGGATTAAAAAGAATTGGGAAAAAAATGTACATTCGTTAAATGATTCAATAAATTAGAAGTTGTATGGGATTTATCGTGTTCCCATGATAAAATTAAATCGTTAAAAGAAACTATAATAGAATTATTTATATATATATTTTTATATGTTCTTAAATGTGAAACTAATCTTTTAATTAAGTGTTTAATTTTATTTAATTAATTTAATTTAATTTTAATAAATTAATCTTTTAATTTTAATTTAATTAATCTTTTAATTTAATTAAATTTTAATTTAATTTTAATTAATCTTTTAATTAATTTTAATTAAAATTTAATTAATTTATTTAATTAATTAATTAATCTTTTAATTAAATTTTAATTAAATCTTTTAATTAATTTTTAATTAAGTCTTCCGTCTCTGCAACGCGGGTGGAGAAGTCGCCCCTTTGATGCCTCACTTGGCGGCGTCCCCACGTCACAATGTATTGCAGTCGCCTCTCGATCGGGCCTCTAGAGCCGCTGATCCTCCCAGGGCGTAATCCGCTGGAAGTCGAGCCGTGCGCTCGCAAGATGACGGCAACGGGCACACACACAGCACGCAAACAATCGCACACACACGCAAATTCACACGAGGTGATGCACAGATCACCGCTCCGGGTTTTCGTACAAAAATGCGGTAACACGACCGGGTTGAATGCAAGGCGAAAATTCAAAGCGAAACTTTGAAACTGCATCCAGCGAAGCTTCGAGTCGAAGTGCGCGTCGCCGGAAGGAAACGTTTCCTCCAAAATCACCCGCAATAAACCGGAGACCTTTCTTCCGATTTATTGCAAAGGGATCGCGCGGTCACTCTCTCTTACCCTCAAACTGTTGAAGGAAAGAGAAAGCGACGAACAAAGTGTAAGCCCCATGTTAAATAGGGGAGACAAACATGGCGGCCAAAGAAGTCTTCTTTCTCTCTCGCACTTACACATTGCCACTAGCGCCTCTGGCGAGTGCATGTGAACTATAAAAAATTTTTTTTTGGCATGCTTTAAAATCCATTGAAAAAAAATTATACATATATATATATATATATATATATACATATAAATATGAAATAGAGGTAAAAGATAGACTAATATGTTAAAAGACTCTATGTTATATATTGCATAGTCTTTTAACATATTAGTCTATCTTTTACCTCTATTTCATATTTATATGTGTATATATATGTATATATATGTATAATTTTTTTTCAATGGATTTTTTAGCATGCCAAAAAAAATATAAAATTTTTATGCTAAATTATGAATATAAATTTAAAAAAAACACATCCTGTAATGTGTTTAATATATATTAAATTATAATTAAAAAATCATAATTTTTTTTAATAAAACAATAATTATAATTAAAAACTTATACGCATATATATATATAATAGTATAAATAATATTATGATTTAAATAGTTGTCATTTTATGCGTACAAGTTTTTAATTATAATTATTGTTTTATTAAAAAAAATTATGATTTTTTAATTATAATTTAATATATATTAAACACATTACAGGATGTGTTTTTTTAAAATAAAGTATAAAAACAAAATATAAATAAAATGTATACATTTTTATATGTAAAGATAATTGTAAAATATATTTTTATCTTTTAATTACAAAATATATTATACACTATTTACACTTGTTGTTTCCTCCTTTATATTGTATATGAAATTTTGTATAGTAGTTTTGGTTTCCATCTGAAAATAAAAAATATATTATAAAAATTTTAAATTAAACATTAGTTTTAAAAATATTAATATTATATATTTTTATATAAATTATAAATAATGTGTTGAAAAAGAGTATTAAAATAGATATTAAATAAATATATTGTTTGAATCATATTTTATATTAGATCACTTGTATATATATATCGCAATTGTTCAACGCTAAATTGTACTATGCAAATAAAATGTTTATAATAACTAAATGTATATAATGTATGTAAATGCGAAAACTTTTTTATATTACTAAATGTATATAAAATGTATATAATTATTTCTAATTATTAAGATTAAAATAAATTTTGATAAAGTACTATGTATTTCTTATTAAAATTACCATCAAATAAATACAAAAATATAAACAAAAATTGAAAAACTTTATAACCTATAATCACATATTATATTTATATTTATATTAAAAAAAATTTTATTTATAAATATTTAATTAAATTAAAATGTTTATACTTACCTTAATCACTTCGAAAACTATTTTTTTTCATCTTATAGAATATTCAGCAAGAATCTTTATCAAAAAGATTCTCAATTCATTTAAAAAATCACGCCTTGTATTTATAATTTCACAACACATAACTTTTCTAAGAACTGTGAAAAGAATAGAATGAACATATTTGCTAGTCATCAGGACCGGCTTATAAAAAGGGATGTATGAGGGATACAGTACTGTATAACAAAATAAGTGCAGGGCTCTTATATTATATGAGTCGTATGCATGTAAGTTTGTCGCCACTTCTCCCATTTAAGGCTTCACCTCCCTTAAAATTGAATTTGTATTGAATTCGGAGATTTAAACACTAGCATAAATTTACGAACAACTAATTAGTTATAAGCTAAAAAAATACATTTGGCCATCATTTTACAAAAATAGCTGACTTATAAAATATTAAAAAAAAAAAAATTATTAAAAATTTTATTATTGTCTGCAATTTATATTTATGTTAACTTAAGGTGTATATAGTTTGTTGTCTATAAAAAAAATGTTTGTCACAAAAAAATATTTTAGTTATATAAAAACTTTTACATTTTTTATTTACTTTTACATACATTTTTATAATTCTGATTAAAACTTATTCATTCTCTAAGAGTAGTCAAGCTCTTAGTATGTTTATTTCTATCGTAGAATCATTAGTAAACCAATCATGAATAATATAATTCGTCGATTATATATATTACCAATCATAATCATGTTGATGAAAAGGATTCGTACATGGCTGCTGAATATGTAAATGCGTGGTTATGTATGGAATTTTTACGAGGTCGAATTCAGTATCTACTATTTCACTGTAATTCTGTTAACAAAAATAAAAATAAATTCATTAATACCATAAAGTTAAATTCTATATTTTAAATTACTAAAAAAATTATTGTAATATTAAATTAGTATTAAAGTTGGATTATATTAATAGATTATTTTATTATATCGCTGTATGAATATGCATTTTATTTTTAGTAATGAATTTTATTACAAGCATAATTAAAATTATTATAGATTATGATGTACATGATCAATGTTATTTGTAAATACAAATTTTTAAATATTTATTTTTTAATAATTATTTATTAAAATAGTTCATATTTTCACACATTAATACAATGGAAAATGTAAGTTTAGTTTAGTATTTAATTTGAAGATAACAGAAAAATTATTAAAATATATGCATGCTTGAAATAGTATTATTGAAAGGGAGGTTCAAGAAAGAAGAAATTGTATTGTTTATAAAAAAAATTTTTGAGAAAGTTTGAGTCTTACTCAATTCGAGCCTTGAAATTTCCCATGAATATATGAAGGGATTTTTAATTGTATATTGTATGTATCTAAGTTCCACCATTTTTAGATCTGCCTATTATTTATATGGAAATTAGATACCATTAATCTTGTACAAAGATATTTTATTCAAAACATTACTGCAAACATATTTCATTCTTTCATCTTCTAAATCCCTTAATTTTCATTCATACCTACGTGTATCACTATGGAGTTCCATTTTGTCTTGAGCTAAATCAATATAAAGAAGTCATAGCCTTTGTATCAAGTTTTTTAGATTCTTCTCCAACCATTTAGTGGGTATTATTTCCGGTAGGTAATTTAATGCTAAAATTAAAAAAAAAATTCTGCAAGAGAATCTTTATCTTGAAGAAAAAAATGCCTACTAAGGAATTTTTATATCCTGATATATATGTAGGAAGTCCATCACCCGCTAATTTTAGACCCAGAATACATACACAACTAGTAATGCAATAATTAGCACTAAAATTGAACCATAGAAACACTATTGAATTAATAGATTGAAGAAGAATATCATGGAAGCAATTTGTTCACTCACTCGTTATTTAAACGTTGATCAAGATCTAATCGAAAAATGTAAAAATAGTTGTAAATCGACGATCACCTAATAACCAAATTCTAACTTTACAAAAAAAAAAAATTTTTCCATGAAACTTATAAGAGAATAATTAAAAACATGCAATTATATCATTCTCAAACTTTTGTAAATTATTAACACGTATTTAACTTTATTTATTTGTTTTTAACAAGTGAAATGTTTTCTGCTCATATTGTTTGAACAAAGTAATATAAGCATAGTTTATGAATTTTATTAGGAAGCTTTTAGCTTAAACAAATGATAAATTCATATTAATATTTTTGCTATTAAAATTTTTACTTGCTTTTACTTTCTATTTTATTTTTACACTTAGTACTTGAATGTCAAAAATATTAAATCTGTGTAATGTATAAATATATGAACCTAGAGAAGTTTTTTCTTTATTTTATTGAAAAATAGGCCAAAAATAAATTATGTATCTTTTGTTTATAGTTTATTGTTCATTTAATATATATAAGAGATAATAAAAAATCAAAATAGAAGATTTGAATCTAATAATGTATATATTAATAATAAATTATGTGACACTACTGTTTTAGAAAAATATTATAAATAGAATATTATTCATGGCAATAAAAAAGTTTAAAAAAGACAATAAGAAATTGCCCACTCTGATTTCAATTTTTGAATATAAACATTTTTTGTGACCACTCTAATTAGTAAAATTAAATTTGAACTTAATAATATATTCATGAAAACTCTGATACTTTATGCAAATTTCATTTTACAAAACAATTAAAGTAATTATTAATATACTTTATTTTTTATTATAACAATATTAATATTATTTTTGGGAATAAATGCATGAAAAAAACTATTTACTAATCTTCTGATTTCCATTTTTTCTTATTTTTAAACAAAATAAGGCTGAATCTTCACAAGCAGTTAAATTGATTAGATGTGTAATTACGTTTATAATTCAGGTTACTAACTCTAGTTATACAAATTGATAATTTGAAATGATTTGAATATCATAGTAGTATATTTGATGTACTGATTGATTAGACTGGATGGATGAACAGCACTGTTAATTTATTAAATAAGTCTTAAATATAGAGAAATATAAAAGATTGGCTTTCATTATTGAATGAAGGACTTCACCAATCAGGATACTTGTGGATTAATGAAAAACCTTCTGTGATGGCAAACATGGATATCACTGTTGAGTTTAATTATTAATTGTAATTCTCATAAGTAATATATAACTTTCTCATTACAAGATCTGTTATTAATATTTTTATTGTTTATACAATGAGCATCTTTACAATTTTTGACATGTACTCAATACAATTTAATGTAATACCATCCTGGTGTCTGAAAGGCCAAAAGGAATAATCTGACAGAAGCTGAAAATTTTAAATTATAATTTCTCAATGAAAGTTTTCTAGTTAGTAGCTGTGTCAGTAACTCTTAACATATTTATACTTTACAATTTACTAAGCTGTTTTCTACTCATATACCATGTATTGATAAAAATTCATGTAAAATAGATCAGATTTATATGTTAATAAAGTATATTCATTAAATGTGTGAAAATAAAAAATAATTTTTGTAAATGAATATATTTTGATAAATTAAAATATTCCATAACTATTAAAATTAGCTGTTAATATTTTTATACTAAATAATAAAATTTTTTTTTAAGTAAAAATTGTGTATTGTGTTGAGATTTATTTCATTATTGATATAGGAAATTATAAAATTTTATTGAACATGGTTTTCATATGTTATAATCAAGTTTTATTATAGACATTAAAAATTTTGTGCATTACATCCATTTTTAGTTTTTTTTTTGGTTTTTATATAATAAGATTACTCATATTGTGAAACTAAAATCTTTGTAATTTAAGTTTATAAACAAATCAGTATTTATAACTAATTACTCATCTAATTGATAATTATATAAATAATGAATAAATCAATGAATTTGAATTTTATTATTATAAAATTAAATTTACTATTTCCTATAATTACTCTTCAATATTTCAATGTTTTATGTTATTGTTTTTTTATTTTAAATTTTTTAATTTTCCAAATAAATGGATAACTTAAAAAAATATTTCTATGATCATTGTCCATAACTGTACCAATGAAACATGAAATATATTGTTTTAAAGACTAAATTAGAGATCCTAAAAGAGTCAATATTAATAAATTAAAAATTATATCTCGAGTAAAAATCCTTCAAAATCTAGAATATATTTACCCATAAAAAATATTTTGGAACAGTTTTAGTCCATCGTTTGGGAAATTGCTTTAAATTCGAGAAGAGTGCAAAAGTTTGCAAGCTACATTCTTAAAAACTAGGCATAAATCACCTAACGAGGTATTACTGTTCCGGTGTTGAAAGAGCATGAGTTACTTGTTTTATCTAAAGTTTGTATATGAGGGAAGGAATCAATGGCTTAGAAAAAAGTTTCAATATTGAACTTATAGTGAGCTTAAGTTGCCTGTGCTTAATATGAGTTACATGCTTCTCGCGATAGTGAAAATACGTTTAAAAACTAAGGATTTCATATCTCTAAATAGCGAGCGCTTAAGTAACATTTGTTTAAAGACATTAAAAATCCATATCTTCGTGAAATAATGAATTTTTTATTTTTTTGTGCTGCATTTATGTTTACTTATTTTAGTTGCACATAGTGGAACCTAATTTATTTCTCTTTTTCATTTTCTTTTATTAATTTTCATAAAAGATTTTACATAATATGTATTTAATTTTATTATTATTATTGTTATTATTTTTTTTTAAATATATCAATTTTTCTTTTATATAATTTACAAATAATGTTTTTCTAATAAAAAAATCTTAGAATCTGTAAAAAAAAGTTCAACAAATTCGAGGACTGAAAATCAATGGCTGACCTTAAACTCTGGTAATTGAGTTCAAGTAGCTTGGTGTGATTTGGTAGAGGAAATTTAATTGGAACATTCACTTTAAAATAAAGTGATGTTTAGCTATAAATAGGTAGTGGACCTGCACAGAGTTTTTGAAATTTTGTGGAGTTTTCAACCAAATAAATTAACGTGAATATATAAAGCAATAATCAAATCACGGTTTCTTTATGGTGCTATTATTTGGGATTAAACATATAATCTCAGGATAAATTCAAACGCTAAGTAAGAGGTAGGGACTCTTTCTGAGAGGAATCGTCAAAGCAATAATAAATAATTCTGTATCACTCTGAAATTGCCTCTAAGTGCAGTATTCGTAGATAAGATGGTGATAACATGAGCCTACACTAGATAAGCATTAATAAAAAACTGAAAGTTCCTATTCCTTTATAATTGAATCTCTAGGGTTAAATTTAGTAAATAACAGACCGTGTGATAGTACTTTGTAGTCCTGCATGTATAATAAGAACAATAATGTTATCATATTTCAGAGGAAACAAAAATAAGGCTAGAAACTTTTTGAAAACAGATTTTATTTAGTTTACAGATGTCTAAAAATAAAAACGTCTTCTTCCAAGTATAAATTAGAGTCATTACAAAGACAACACGTTAAGAATAAGGCTGTGATAGCTTGGACAGATAACAGTACTTTTCATCAATCGCTGTAAAACAAGATCTATAAAGGTCCTACAGTGTAAAATATTGTTAAACACTGAGTACTGGTTACTCTTACCTAATTTTTCAAATACCAGGATCTTTTACGAAATGAAAAGGCTGACAGACTAGTTAAAAGAAATTTCACTGGTCTAAGATCAGAAAATTATAAGATATTTAAACTGTAAAATGAGCTAAAGCAATCGAAAAGACTCATTGGGATAATCTTATCTACCATATGAAAGTACGCATAAAGAGGTTGCAAAAATACTAATCAGGCTGATGGTGTGGTGATCTACAAAATACTGGAGGAAGATTTGACTACAACCTCAAGAAATTTGATCATAAGATTAATATAAAATAAAAATGGTGTCAGATAGAATTTGAAGTTCTCGAGTATTTGTTCATCTACTGTCCAGCGTTTTTTCGTATAAGATATGATATCTGGAAGAGTGATTCCCTTCATCGCACATTGACGTAAGAAATCTTAGCTTGAGCACTATTTTTAAAATTGCGAGAAGAATAGATTCTTCACTCATAAATAAATTAAGCTCAAGTAGTTGGTAGATAACTTTATCAAATAGTCGGACATGTAAAAAGATTTAAAATATTTTTGATTTGAGAATATTATTCTTGATGAGAGAGTATGAGAATCTATTTTCGGGAGTTAACTTGAGGTACCAGCTCATAGTAAATCGACAATGGCTGATTAATACTGATTAATATGCGACTGGAATAGTATCAGTCAACATATGAGATCGTGAGGAAAGTTTTCAGCTTCCGATATAGATAAATGGCAAATGAGAATATATGGTGGTATTATTCTCTAATTTAGATATAAAGAGGCAATGAAATTGCTTGCTCTGCTTTTCCTTGCTTTTCTTTTTACTCATTTATATAGGATCTACTGTGAAATACTGTTTGGGGTTTCTACATTATGCTAAACTGGTTATAAAGTTGACTTATAGCCACTACTTCTGTAGCTGGAACAACTCTGACGATCGTATTCAGCTATGGAGTGGAATACCAGTTCAGCTCCTGGTAATGATCGATGCAGAAGATAATTGCCGATTTCTTTACGACTTGAGAGGTGGTTTACATCTCAGCTTAACCAAGTCGAGGCCTTGGGCATACCTTCTGGATCGGATGAAAATATTAGTGGCTGAGATAATCTTTCATTTTGCTGTGGGAATGAGAGCAGATGATACGAACTGTTTCGGTAATTGAGTTAGATATGCCTACTGACGTATGTGAAAGAGAGTGTGAAACTTGATTCGAATAGAGATGGTTAGAATAGAATTTTTTCTCCAAGACCTATATTTTTTCATTAGTTAAGAGCAGAAAATGATTCGATAGACAAGTTTTTCCGTACAATGAACCTTTGTTTATGCGTGCTGGATGATGGATACTACAGTGTCGGTAACCATCCATCCATCGCTGGCATCTTAATTATTTATCTATCTCTATGTTTAAAGCATTAAATAACTTTTTATTTTTCAGCCAATTAATATTGTCTTCTATGACTTGCATGAGGTATTTATGTTTTACCTCATTTCCCCATTTTTCTTATGCATAAATAAAATCGGACTTGCGAAAGGCAACATGCATGGCCAAATTATTTTTTTTCTTAATAAATTGTTGATTATTGATTGCAATTTATATTTGTGATAAGACAATTGCCGTAGCTTAAAATTTATTGACCGGTCATGCCTTACGCCAATTGCTACTTCATACTTTTATTATACATTCCACGTACTACATAATTCAATAATAATAACATACTCTTTTTTAAAAATGTGTATAATATTTCTTTTATATTTATGTCTATTTTTTTCGTTAATGTTTAGGTTTCATTAGCATTTAAGACTGAGTTAAAAATTGCACATCATATCTTCTTTTTGGTGATGGCTTTTTCCCCAAAATTCACGAAATCACCGTTTACTAAATAATTCCAACCAAAATTATATTCTAAAATTATTTCATATGAAATCATGACGTTCAATATTATGAATAACTGTAATTTAAGTTTCTTTTCGTTAATTATTAAGTCAGTCTCAAAACGTCTTTTATCAATAACTGCAACTGATTTAGCCGTAAGAAATTATATACATTTTTTTTATGTTTCCAACTTATCTCTTAATTTAGTTGCATTACTTACCGTTTTCTGTCATGTGTTCCTTAAATATTTTATTTTCTCAAAACATCACTTATAACTCTTTTTGTAATAGATTTCTTACTCTTTTCAAAAAATTTATACTTTTTTCTTTTTCCATCTTTGTATATCTCATTCTTGTTTTCTGAATTTTCATTATTTATTAATTTCACTATTATTTCTGAATTTCATTATTTTATTAAGTAATTCATATATTTTTTGATTCATCACTTCATTTTTCTTTATTCTCCTTGTTCCACTATTCTCCAAGCTTCTTTTTTAAAATTTTCTATCTTTACAATTAATTCAGCCTTTGATCATCCTCATTTTTTGCAGCATTCATTGAATTGATATACTTTAAGTAAATCCATTACTTTCAAGTTCCAAGATTTGGAGTTACTTAAGTAAATATGCATCAATACTTTTGGTTCCCTACTTTATTTAAAATCTTAAAAAATAGCGGTTCTGATAAACATTTTACGTATCGTTCACGAGCTGTATTAATTATACTGTACGATAAAAAGCTAAGCTTTACTTTTAACGATTCCACTTTTGATTTTATAGGGGTAGGCCGAAATAATTTTACGCAGGGATATATTTACTAAACATTTTATTTATTTTGTTTTACTTGTACATGTAGAACTGATACATATTTTTTAAAATCATTGAAATTAGGGATTTATATATTTATATCTATTTATATTCAATCTAGTGATTTATTCTTTCCTACTCTAATTTATTCCGCTTCTTTATCCGGTTTCCTACAATTGAAAATTTGTTCATATTCTTAATTTTTTATTTTACATATAAAAAATTATCATTAGAATAGAAGAAAAAAATTTTTTATACTACTGAAATAAGCATTTGATGTATTATAAGTGTTAGTGTAATAAAATTTAATTTTTTTAATTTACGTAGCTTAGTATAAAATAAATTCTTTTAAAAATGAGGAAAAATCCATTTGTTACAAAAGTTACTCAATTATTGTAAAGTTAAGAAAATACTTATATTCACGATTTTCTTGAAATTTGCTCATTAAAGTGAGAATCCTATATTTGTGTTAAGCCAAAAATAAGTAAACTAAGGATAGGATAAATGAAAATTTATTCTCTACAAATTTTTCTTTCAAAAAATCATTTTAACCATGAAATAAATAATGAATCTTCTGCATTGATGAATCGATGAATATAATCGAATTAGTATTGTATCGTAGTTGAAGTCTATCTATTTACTCATGTAAGCTTAAAAAATATATATTTTATTTTTAATACAAGAATTAAAAATAATATGAGCATTGATAAATTAATTCAAAATTTTCACATGAAAAAAGAGACGAAATTATATTTTATCACTAATTCTACAGACTAAAGAATGGTTTGCAAAATTTTATAGGTTTTTCATAAATCAAATTTATTTTAATTTGGTACTTTTTGCATCTTTATCAGTTTTTTATAAATTTCACATAACACTACTAAAGAAATATTATGCAAATACTATTGTTAAAGATACAATGGTAATCATTTTCGATTATCACGTTGCTAAGAACTATTAAAAAAATAAAATAATAATTGTCCGTTTTAAAGTCAGGTTCAAAGGATGACATTATTTTTATTTCATCAATCATTTACTCGTCTATTTAATTTTTTTTCACAACTTTTTTTTTGCTTCCTGTCTCCTGATAAAAAACTTCTCTGTCTTCTTCTTTTGAATATGTGAAGGAAAAAAGAAAGGAAATTTAATATTATCCCGTTAATGTGCATCAAATTGTACGTGTTGTAAAGCATAAATATACGAAATTAAGATGAAAAATATTATTTTTTATTTTTAAAAAGTTTAACTTCTTAAAAATATTACTCTTAAAATCTGATAATAAATTAAATTCATAATACTTTATTTGTAAATATTTTCTCTTGAAATCTTAAAATACCTATTTACATGATAAAACGATAATAATGATACAATATGGCATTAAAATAATGTTAAACGTAAAAAATATTAAATATCCTGTCATGTGAAATATATTAGGAGAAAATAAAAAAATATGTAGATACTACTACATACTATACTAGTTACATTCAATTGAGGACTCATTACTGATTTATCTTACATATTAATAGAATCAATTTTAATTATCACTTTTTTCAATATTTTAATAAAAAAAATTTATTTTTTGATATTTAATAAATTTAAGATTTCTAAAAAGTAAAGTATTTTATTTTTAAACTATTTACTTTATAAAATAATATAATAAGTATATTTATATTCTATTTTTATAACACGTTATTCTTAAATTTATTAAATATTTAAGAGAATAATAATCATATTTTAAAATATCTTATATCGCTGAATAAATATATAATTTAAATATACCTGAAAACTTCTTCGTATAAAATCATCATCTGCTTTATTTGTAGTTTTGCAGTGATATTCTCCATAATTAACACTACTTAGAAAAGGATTATTCAAATTTGTGGAACCTAAAACAATAAATAAAATAAAATAACTGATGGAATAATTCAGAATTATTATGATGAATTCCTTTTATAGGTTTTAAATATAAATCCTTTTTTTGGTAGTAGATACTTTTTTTGGTTAGATGTGTAATAATAAATTCAAAAAATGATTTGATTGTTGACAAAGTTTTGGTAAATCATTTGGTACAATTTGTTTTTTTTTTATTCTTTGCGTAATTTTATATACTTGATACTTTAATATTAATGATTACAAATTTCGTTAAATTTGAAAGTTAATAGATGAACAGTGACTCAGGTTATAAATGACAATGATTCTGAAAATCCGGAGATTTTCAACTGATTTTCGCAGATAGAGTTTTTTATCAGAGCTTTTGGTCTACTAAACTTTTCGACTGAGCTCCACGTAACTGATCTTTTTGTTAGAGTTAGCTTCACCAATGTAACGTTCTGTTTTAATAAAACAATATAAACTAATAAATTCTATATAAGTTAAAAACTAAGTTGCAACTAAAATGACATAATAAATATATAAAATCTTATAACTAAAATCGAAATCAACAAGAAAACTAATTCAAACTTAGGGAAATTCCATGAAGAAAAATGAAACGGAGATCATAGATAAGAAAGCCGATCGCATAAGTCAAAGTCATGGAAACTATTCTAATGCACGTTCACGTATAATTCAATAAAATCCGAATATCATGAATACACTGCCTTACCAGTCTATAAGAGGTTATAGGTCAATAATAGAAACCACGGGAGATTTCAAATGACTATAATACATGCGGAATCGCTACCGAAAAAGGTTATTTTTATATATTTAGATAATTAGAGGCAATATCGCGACAAGCGAGAAGCTTTTTAGATATTTACCAAAAATATAACTAATGCAACCTAAAAAGGAAAAACGACGACAGCGTTGTTCACAATCCGATAAACATTTCAAAGAATTAATGTTATCAAAATTATGCGAACAAATCATAGTCCACTTCCTCACTACAGAAGGTGGACGAAGGGTCTACACATTGGAAAGCATTGGTCTGAATAAACACACCGAACTTAGCTAATAGTAATGTTGAAATCACATTCTTTAAAGTTATATATATAATTCTTTATAATTCATTATATTGTTATATTTAACATAGAATATATTAATATGTAAACTTAAACTACTAAATTTTCATTTATTTCTGTGAACCAATAGTTAATTTAACAAAAAATTATTCGATAAATAAAAGCAACCAGATAAATCTTAGTGTTTCGGTTTTTAAAATAAAGATCTTTTAAACAAAAACCAAAGAAGGCCTTATACCTCTTTAAAACCATAATGTGGTGATAACAACTTTCGACCAACTTGCCATCTCATAAAACCCTGGAGGACTAACAAGATAAAAACAAATCTAAGTATACCCCAATTCTAAACTAAAACATTAATTTAATAAATAACATGTAAATATATAATATATTGTTAACTATGTTAACTACAATGGGGATTCAACAAAATCCTACGATAATAATAATAATAAGAAATCAAATACAATAATAAAAAATCAAAGATAATAATAAGTAATCAGAGACGTCATACCACGTACTTTACCTTCTATCTAATATGCACTGTATACTTAGTTAGTGAATCAAGTGACTGCATACTTATATAATTATACTTCTCTATTTTGGAGTTTAAATAACTCTCAATGAACATTTTTTTTTAATATTACAGTAGAATATTATAGATGATCGTAAGTGATTTTGCTTTTTTGAATTACAGAACTATCGAATCTCGATTATAATGAATTAACTACATTCATACTTAACATTATTTAATGAAAGTTGTATTTATTCTTTAAAAAGCGGCGTTATATAACAAGTTTAAGGAATAGAAATTTAGTCTTCTTATTTTAGGTATTGGAGTAGTTATTAATAATTACATTAAAAAAATTTGTAATTACTTTTTAAACAATTGGGAGTTTTTGATTAATATATATTGTACGTTTAATATCCTTCCTTTGGCATACAAAAGGATAAAAAATTAGTAATTCACGTAAATATATAGTTAATAAAAATTTTATGTAACACTTTTTTGTATATTACGATGCAGCTGGTGTATAATAGGCGATAACTCATGTAAAAATTTGAAAAAATGGCGATCATAGCTTTGAATGCCGGCAAAATCAAATTCTTTGTCGTCTTCCCTTGTTGATCAAACATTTAATCACACACATTTGACATTTCTGGACATAGGTTCGATCGTTCGCGAACAAATATAGTGTTAATTAAAAGTAAAAGATTAGCTTACTGGCAAATAATGAATGAAAACGTGTTTACATAAGAGTGCCGGCGAGTAATATCCATTAATGTGCATTAATACCTGCTGATACTAATTATCAAGTATAGGATTAACCCTAGATTATAGTCTTATATAGTGTAAATTTTAAATTTAATTGGATTGAACTAATATAAGCAAACTTAATTTCAATGGATTACATTTGTAAAGTAAAAATATTTTCGCATATTGTATATGCCATAAAAACTAATCATTTCATGTAACAAATAAATATGTAACTATGTATTGGTACAGACATTTTCATTATTGCAAAAAAGAAACAAAAGATTTCAATTACGAACGTATTCGTAATTACTAATTATTATTTTATTTTAGGTACTTGTGTGACGTATTTATTAGGTGCATAAAAAAAAGGTATTTTAATTTATTTAACAGAAAAAAATACTTAATTAATAAAATTATTATTAATAATTTGTATAAATAATGTGAAAAAAATAAATGCATTAATTTTTTTATTGCAATTATTTTTCTTCAAAATAATAAAATAAATACAATGTTACTATAAATTAATTGTTAATAAAAAATACTAAATTTAAAAATAAATCCAATAATGGTGCTACGTAATAATGGAATGTAGTTAAAATTCACACGGTTATTTCTGTATTTTAACGTGAAATATATAAAATTCCATTACTTTAAAATATATTAATATTATTACAAATATAACTTTTTAGTTTAAAGTTTAGCTTATTGTATTATTAATTTAAATTAAAAGCAATGATATTATTTTCACTCATAAATATATTTTATACTTTATTGGTTAATTACCTTCATTTTGATTACGAATATTTAAATTACTGTTGGAAGATTGGTAAGTTGCTCCATAGCTACTATCTTGATTAGATAACTCATGAAGACGATTTGAACTTAAAGCCCTTGGAATAGCATTGCTAGGTACTCCATGTGGAGCCAAGTGTGTCACTTCAGCTACTTGGTGAGGATCTTCATTCTGGGGTAGAGCTGATACAAAACCGGTATCTTTTCGATAAAAGTTAATAAAAATAAACGCTAATAGTACAATTAGGCATATCAATCCATAGACGTGAAATATTGTTGTAGTACCTGTAAAATAATAAGATAGTTATATACAGTAAAAAATGTATTATATCATGAAAAAATAAATTTTAAACAAAAAATGAGCAAATAAATAAATTAAAAAAAAAAATGAAATTAAAAAAATACATTAAATAAATTATGATTTTTATGAATAGTTAAAAATAAAAATTTAATTTAATTATTCTATTATTTCATTTTTTAAATTTCTTATAAATATATTTATAATTAATCAGAATAAAACATTTTATTTTTTATTAAATTTTTCCATCAAGTTGACATGTAATATGTGTTGTTTATATAATTGTATAACAATTAATTGACCAATTAATTATAATAAATTTTCATCATGTAACAATTTCGTAAATTAATTTGAGTATTACTTCAAATATTATCGCATATCACGAGGTTTATACAGAAATAATTAAGAAATCTACAGAAATTCTTCAAACGAATAATAAGTATAAACCTTACTATATCTAGTTAATGCTTATTATTAAACATGATTTAATATGCATCGTAGTGATTAATCAGAAAATAATTATTATTCGAGGAATTTTTGTGAAGAAGTACGAAGTTTAACATCGTAATTACCGTAGTAAATAAATTTTTAATTATTTTTATAATATAAAAGAAGAAATTTATTAATGGTAAGTACATTTAATCAGTTTTGTGTTATAGTTCTGATTTATATTTTTTGTATCTCTCTATTCATATTATTAACATTATTTTATGTAAAAAATAATGGAGAAATCAATCGATAAATTATTCATTTATGATACCAATTACAAAAAATACTAATTATTTAAATCGAAGAATTGATATGATTAAAACTTCTTTTGATCAATACTGCGTAGTACTAAAATATATAACTTTAACTCGTAATAGAAATTGAATTCCATACAAACTGGGAATTATTCACTTTGACCAATATGAGTTGCAATAAAATTAAGAATAACAATACTTTCTTTCAAAAATATTTTGATGACCTAAATATTTTTATAATAATATTGTAAAATATATATTTACCATAAATTGCAACAAATATTCCACCTATAACTGCTCCACAACCTCTACCTAATCCATGATGTAGTCCCTGAAGTACACCTTGGGCATTAGAACGCAGAGGAATTGGTGTATTGTGTGCAATATAACTACAGCAAGCAGCCCAGACAGCAGCATGAGTTACGCCTTGAATAAATTCAAATGGTAAAACCCACCACGGATTTTTTAACCAAGAAATATAGAGAAATCTTAAAACATTCCCACCTAATCCTAGACAAAGTACCTAAATTATGATTAATAAATAATTTGCTATTAAAAAATGTAAAGTTTATAATATTTTTAATGATAAGTAATTCATACTTTTACATGACCAATTTGACGAATAAGCCTAAAACTGAAAAAATAAGCGAAAATTTCAGAAATATGATTAATAACTGACGCAACTCCAAAAAGAGTAGGTGTTCCACCATAATCTTGAAGATGCCAAAAAAGGAATGTAAAAATTAAACCTATTCCGAAACCCATAAACCATGCAACAAAAAGAAAAGAGGCACATTTGAGATCTTTAAATTGCTTTAAAATTGTGATCCATTCTGGAATTTCTCGGGTTGTTTGAGCAAATATTTTTGACTAGAACAAAAAACATTTTATAATTCTTCAAAGTATTATTAACATTAATAATTTTAATATAATGAAATAAAATATATTATAAAGAAAATAATTAATGTTCATATTATGTATATATTAATTATATTACATGTATATATATTACATTTATATTATACTTCATTAATAATACATACATTCTAAAAAATTATATTTAATACGAATGATAATATGAATTAATTAATTTAAATTTAAAAAAATTATTTAATTTATTATTAGCAATGATAAAGTATATATTTGAGACAGAGATTATTTTTATGCATTCATAACATGTGTATAATGTGCACGCCTATTTTTATAACCGCAGATGTGTGTCGTCAGCCCGAGTATTGAAGATGGATATCGGACAGGAAAATAAAAGGATCTAAGCAGTTCTTTTGATTTTTTTTATTTGTTGCAATTCGGCTCGCTTCTCGTTCTCTCCGCTCGCCTCAGAGTCTCATCGACCATTAATTATAAAATTCGCGCTTTCACCGCAGTGCACCCCACCGCCCCGTCCCGATATTCAGCTTTTTTCTTACATGGTGCACTGCCGCGAGCTTTTGAATATGCCTCCTCTATTTGAATGAATAGCCGGACATATTTACAATTTTTCGCCTGGCAAGACCTGGCATAAAAAACCTCCAAAGAGCCGCGCAGAGGAAAAAGCCATTACAATATAATATTACGCCTTACCTAACTATGCAAGTGGCCCATGTCTCGACATCGCGGTTACTTTCGACACCGGGATGTGACGACTTACCGGTGCCAGTGACCTTGGATCGTACAACCTCCCACCAAGGTCAGATTTCATCCTGGTGCTTCGGTTGACGACGACTCCCTTCATTCATTCCAGAGCACCCTTCATTGTGTAGCCGAGGTACGTATCAGGATATGGTGTAAGAAGCATACTGTTAGTATTGGGCGTTGTAAGGGTTTCGTACCTTGCGCCACTGTTTTAATTTGATTTATTTATTTATACTTTATATGTTGCTGTTCCATTACCGGTGTTGAGACGTGTTTTTTCTAATTCTATCGCCAACATTGATCAGGCTAGTAATGTTCCCTCTATAGAATATGATCTTCACCTAAGGAAATTAAAAGCCAAACCACATGAGCGAACGAAATGCTCATAGTTTCTTCTCGAAATCTCGGTACCGACAACTTACTGCATACTTGGGTATAATCGCATTCTAGTTAGGCCTGAACGCCTAGGAACAATAGGATTAGCTCTTTTCGAAGTACATTATATTCCAGTTACCTCCTAATTCTTATACAATCCCTGCCATTACCGGTGTCATGGTTTATCTTCGATTGTTTCTGACTATCATTATAAGCGAATAAAGGACAAGCTTCACAAATCAATGTGATGCTCAAAGACCCAACTCATCATTCTGGCATCCACCATTTTTGAGTACTTAGATACGGCCATGTTATTAGTTAGCCGTTAAGTTATTTTTGTATTAAATTGGTTTTCAATCTATTTGATCATATCTATGATTCGCATGATGTTTTATCCGATAACTCTTCCAAATTAATTAGTTATGCATTTGACATATATCTTACTCTATTGCCATCTTATCTATGGCACAACATTTTCTATGCTAGCTTAAAGTTGTTTTATAAAAGTTGAATAAATTTAACATGACCGCAGTCTTTACCTTTTTCTATTTCAGAGGTATTGGAATTTTACTATGTTACTTGTCAAAGTGTTCTCCTTTGCTAATGAAATAAATTTTGTTTTAAAATTTCCTATTCATTTTTTTCTTCCGAGAAATGTTTTTCCGGAGTTTTTCGATCATTGATTGTTGTACAGCAGAAACAGTTATTACAGACGCAGCAGTTGATACTTGCAAACAATTGATATTTCCTAATAACTATGTTTCATTTTATTATAATTTTATATTTGGCTATAGATGTCCTTGTATATTTATTCCTTATACGTACATTTCATTGTGTGGACATTGAAAACTGTTATAATATTTCTCTAAAAGTGCCAGCCGTGATTAATAAAAAAATATATTTCTTTTATGGAGTATCCTTCTCATCCTTGTATTATTAACCAAATTCTCGGTTTATCTTGCTGTGTGTCTCCAACCCAATCTTCTGGATAGCCATTGTCATGATTTAATTTTAATAAACTTTTGAGTGTTTGAAGAAAATGCCGTAATTTGGTTCGAATGACCAAATGTTTTTATTTTATAGAGGTAATCTTTAATTATGTGAAGCCCCGTAATTATATGCTTCACATGAGAAAAAATAAATGTAAAATTGTATAAGTATAAACTGCATACAAAGAAAAGAAAATTTGGAATCATATAATTATAAAATTCATACAAAGGAAAAAAAATAAGGATCTCAAAAAAATTATGTATGTAAAAATCAAACGTAAACACGTACATAAATCAAAATATAAACGATTTTGTTAAGTAAAAAGGTGACGTATAAGAACTTCCAGGTAAGATAGAAGGCCTCTATTTAATATCTTTACAGAAAAATCTCTCACAAACTTGTTTCTCACCATCTATCGCTTGAATTTGTAACCTTTAATCAGCATCATATTTAAATATACTAAAATGGCCCAAACAGATATTTATACGTGTTTTGTATATTTATCAAAATTGATATTGTTTTCTTAAATAAATATGTAATTTATAAAATTTTTATCAATAAAGGCTTTGACAAGAACGAAGAAAAATGTCACTGAAACTTCGGTGTATGTACAATTTTTGTTTTAATTTCTTCACGCCCATATAAAGATTACTAATCCAATAACATTAATAAAAATCTAGGATGACTTCTTCAATAATATGTAATATGTATAAGTAAATAATATGATTAAATTTTATTTCACTAAAATATTAGAATATTAAAAAAGAATATAGTCAGAATATTTTTGTATAATTTGTAAAAAATTTAGAACCAATTCAGAAAATATATCATAAAATTAAAATATAAAAATTAAAAAAAAAATAAATTAAATGAATTTTAAACATAAAAAAAGACCTGTCAATGGATAGATCTTTTGTGGATAAATAACTTCACAATATACATAATGTCTGACCTCAATACAATATTTTTTATTAATTATGTGTAGATATATGGAGTCTAACATGTATGCAAGTGAAGATGTTGGAAAAAAACATGAAATAGGAGAATAGAGAAAAAATTTATGTACAGCCGATCTATTTTTATGCCTTAACAAGAAAGAATAAATAAATTGTTTTATATATTAAGTATGGAAAATCTATGTATAAATATTTCTTTGCTTAATATAGTAAATTTATAAATATAAGTCATAGAGTCTGTATATAAACATTAACGTAAATCTAATAATATATAAACATTCTAAGTAAAACAAACAAAATTCAATTTATCAATATAATTATTTGATTCACTTTTTCAAAACATGTAAAGGATAGAATGTAAAGAATTGAATGTGTCGTACATGGAATGAACTCAATACTAACAAATAGAAATAAAAAAATGTTTATTTTTATGTTTTGTTTTTACGTTTATTGATTGTTATTTTTGCACATTAACTGTTATTTTTACCTTAAACTTATTACTGTAATTTTTTTTATAATTATTTAATTACTTTTATTATATTTTAAATTTGATGAAATGAACATCGACAATCTATTCATTGTTGCACTTATTATTTCATTAAATGATCAATTAATACGTATTAGATCATGAATATACACGTAATATTCGTAAGATCGTTTAAACTATAAATTGGTTTCATAAATTACACTGTTAATTGATTTACTTTAAAATAAAAGTTATATCATTATAAAAAAATTTTTTTAAATAATAGTTTTAATAATTTTAATTTTCTTCTCGGTGTTAATTACCTTTTTTATTTGAATGCATTTTAATACTATTTAGTATATTACAAATATTATATAAAAATAATATCTGGTTTTATTAAATAAAAAATAATATTTTATTTGAGATTTTATAAATAATTTAAAAATGGAAATAGATACATTGAATAAATATAAAAATGATGTAATAAAACTGTTTATATAATTCATCATAGATTGCCGATAAATTATAGCTTTATAATAACTCAGGTTTGTAAAATAACACAGTTAATGAGATTAATAAATATTGTATTAGTATATTTTATATCTACTTTATTAATTATTAAATATCAAATTGAAATAACAGTAAAAGAAAAATATAATATTTGCTATTGAAACATAAATTAAAATTCAGTAGATACAAACCTTATCTCAGAGGATAAACAGAAACAACAAGAAAAAGATCAGGAAATAATTGAGATAGAAGAAAAGGAGATAGAAAAGGCATGGAGAAGCATCAAGAAGAAGAAAACCACTGCTGTAGACGATATACCGGACGAAGCATGGATATACGGAGGACTAGAGGTAAAGAAAAGGCTATCTGAAATAATTAAGAAAATAAGCAAGTACGGGAAAATTACGAAGGACTGGGAAACGGCAATTATAGTACCAATTTACAAGAAGAGAGATAGAAACTGCCCGGAAAGTTACAGAGAACTATCCATGCTGACGTCCGCATATAAAATCTACACCAGTATATTGGGAAATAGACTAGTGACAGAAATGGAAAAGAAAAATATGTTACCAGAGGGACAGGCAGGATTTAGAAAGGGGAGTTCGACGATTGACAGCATATACGTACTGAACCACTTAATGAACAAAACGCTGAATGGAGGGAGAAGTATGAATGTGTTGTTTGTGGACTTGAAGTCCGCCTTCGATATGGTAAACAGGAAGAAGCTATGGAAGACAATGGAGGAGATGGGATATGACATAGGATTGACAAACTGTATAAGGCGAATATACTATGAAACGAGATGTAGAGTAAGGACTAAGGACAGATTAACTGACGAATTTTGGACTGACAGAAGACTTAGACAGGGCTGCTCTCTTAGCCCCCTATTTTTTAATATATATATTGCGGGAATAGAGAAGGGAATGAGTAAAAATAACATAGGGGTACTAGGATAACAGATACCAGAATATGGACATTAGCATATGCCGACGACCTAGCCTGATAGGAGAAACCAGGGAAGCCATGCAAGGAATGATGGCAGCACTGAGGAAATTTCTAAGGCATAGCGACATGACGCTGAACACAAGCAAAACTAAGATGATGATTGTGAAAAAAAGCAGAAAGAAGTACAAAGAGACATAGGAATGGAATGGAGAAAATATAGAGATAGTTAAAAAATTCTGCTATTTAGAATTTGCCTTTGAAATGACGGAAAACATCTGGAACACATTAGAGAAAGGATCTAGAAGTGCCGGATTACAGCGAGAAGCACATGGGGACTTATAGAGAGAGTATGCAGTAACGATTTTAAGATAAGAAAAATGATGTTTAACTACCTTGTAAAAGGGGTCATGGAATATGGAGTCGAAGTTTGGGGTAACCACACTTATGAAGAAATGGAAAAAATTAAACTAGATTATTATAGATGGGCCCTAAGCTTAGATTTCTGTACGCCGAGATACCTAGTATACGAGGAAGTGGAAGAACGAAGTATGGAAATAGAATGGAAAATCCGCACACTGAAAGACGAGAACAAAATCAAGAAAATGAATAACAATAGTCTGACAAAGAAACGTTACGAAGAAAAGAGAAAGGACAGTATTGAGAACGGAATTGATGAAACTGACAGATGGCTGAACAGGCTAGGACTAAGTAAAAAGCAAATAGAGAAATGGAAGAGGGAAGGAAGAAACATATACAGTGAGATAAGACAAAGGGACGACGACATACAGAGACAGAACAGGAGGATCAAGATGATAGAGGCGAGGTATAATCAAACATACAGGTGTATACAGGAGGTAGGCTTACTGAAATACGTCAGATCGACAATCAAGGCAAAGAATATGAAATTAATTGCGAAGATAAGGTGTGGAAATATAACCACGCAAAATAAATATTGGTTAGAGACCGAGGAGAGAGGGGCCAACTCTGCAAAGAAGGAGAAGGAGACTGGGAGCACTGGATAAGGAAATGCATAAAAACTGAAACTATATGTGAGGAGACTAGAAAAATATATAAGAGGGCATGGAAAAATCGAGAAATAATAATGAAATTTAAAAAGAATCTAAGGGAGAACAGAGAAGTCATAAGGGTAATGGCACAAATAGAAAAGAGATTGAAAAAGGAACACGAGAAAGGCAAAGAGTGAATAGAAAAAGTGATAAAGAAAAAAGTGATATATAAAGTGATAGTACAAATACATAGAAACAGTATGATATAAAGACTCATAAATATAGATAGAGGTATATGCGTATATAATAGAAATATAATAATTAAGAGTAAGAAACTGTAAATAAATAATGTAAGTAAATGTAATGTAATTATAATAAAAATGCTGTACAAAAATGTAAAAATAAGGGAACCCGTCCCTAGGCAGTAACCGGGATGTAATATATAATAAATAAATAAATACAAACCTTATCCTCTGAATGTGGTAGTTTAAAGTTAGCCTTATGTAATGAGTCTTGTAATTCAGGAAGATTTAACTGTTGGGATAGTTGGTTTTGTAAATGTTCTTCTCTTGTTATCTCAACTGGTGATTTTTTGGTGTTCTGAAATAAATTTAATAATTTTATGATATGAAAATTTATGATAGAAACAATAATTTTAAGAGAAAATTTGTATACTAATTCTGTTGAAGCTGGATCATATTTAAAATTTATTTGTGTAGCCGTAATAAGAGCAGCACCCATCAAAACACTAAATATCGCAAAACAAATCGTATAATTTCTTTCTTTAGGATCAGGACCACATGGATGATCTGGAAATGCAGTACTGTGATCTAATGCAATACCTACAAAAAACATCGATAGACCCCACCCTAAACTTCCAAACATACGCTGATGTCCGTATCTATTAACAAAATATTATAATAAAAATACAGATATTTAAGTTTTAAATAAATAAAATATAAAACTGATAATTTATAAATTTATATATATTTAATATTTATATAATTTTTCTCACTAAAATGTATTTAAATTTCATATAATATAATTATTATTGATATAAAAATTTTAACAAATTTGTATATAAATATCCTATAATATAATGCATGTATAAGAATTCAATGTCCTGCCAGAAATAAGTCGATTAATAAAAACGATTAATTAGATTTTAAATTGAATTTATTAACTTAATAAGTATAATATTATTCAACGTGAGTGTTTAAATGTAAATATTCACAAATTTTAATCGAGTGCTTAGAGATTGATTCGTAATGATCTTAAATTGATTTTACTTGACTTTATATTTGATCGAATAGCGTAATTGTATATAGTTATAAATATAGTTTTTCATTAAATTTCATTAAAAACAGTTTTTGATACATATGATGTTTAACATTTAGTTAGTGAAAGTATTTTTATACCTATCTGTATCATCGCCGAGGAGTGTTATTACAGCAGAATCTGCTAATGTAATCGCAGGAGCAGAAAAAAATTCACCAACAACTACCAGTAATAGCATCAGAAAAAAGGTTTTCTGAATATCCTAGACAAATTTTAAATACTATTAAATTCATAAAATATTATTAAATGTAAATTTAATATAGGCGATTCATAGAATATAATCAATATTGTTTACAAATGTCATGAATATATTAGTTATGTATAAACGTATAAAATTACTAAATTAAATATTATTTTATATTAATAAATAAATATCATCAATATATTCATCTTATAATACTAATATTATATAAAATGAAAATAAAAAAATAAATTAATGAACCAGAATATATTATTTAAATTAAAATAATAGATAAATAGATAATCTTTGAGTAAATATAAACCGTAACAACTGCTTATACATAAATAATTATAAATAAAAAAAATAAAAAAATTATAAATGGATATGTTTATAAAACGTATTTATGTATATAAACTTATACATTATTTTATTTTAAGTGACCTACTTAAACTTTTAGCATTTTGAAAAAATGGTTCTTTATATATAAGGTATGTCTGTAAAGTTTCGAGTTTATTTTTATTGTCATTATTTATCGTAGCAAAAAACGAAAATCTCTTCTATACATTTTCCGACCTTCCCGAAATCGCTACGATAAATAGTGGCTTCAAAATAAAAAAACCCAGTCACATCACGTGTATTTATGTAAAGAGAGTATATTACAATCACATTATATTATTTAAATTATCCACGCGATAAAGATAGTTAAAAAATCAAACCTCTATAATCACAATTAAACAAAAGGACAAGTGTCGATGAAACATATTTTATAAAAAAAAACTTCAGTTTGTAAAATATCGTGTATTAATGATCATCAAAAATACTGTAAAGAAACGATAGAAGTAGATAATAAAGTTTGAATGTTGTTTCTTTTCTTACGGTTATAATTTGTAATATAATAAAAATTATATAAATTTTATAAAATAATAAAAAAATAAACTTTTCTTACTGAGAAACAATTTGGTTTAATTATTCACAAAAAATATTAAAAAAATTATTAAATAATTAATTAAATTTAAAAAAATATATATAATAATAAATATATTGAAATGCTATTAAGAATTTGTTTGTATTATAAATTAAAAAATATGTAGTTTTTAATCAGTTTATCAGATCAATATAAATTTGTATTATAAAATTTCTATAGCATTTTTTTACAATTACCTGCTTTATTTGATTTTAATTATGTTTTATGTAGGATTTTTAATGTTTAATTTAACTATGGAATTATTATTAATAATATTTTTGTGTTTTAAGTGAATCTTCTTTATATTTTATTTTACAAACATGCTTTGTAGGATAATCTCTATAACAATTATATAGATAAAATTTAGCCAGTCAAATTTTTTATTTAAATTTATCTCTAATTATATTATTGAAAATATTTTTTTATTTGATTTTTATTAAATTGTTTATAAAGCAATCCTTAATTAATTGTAAGAATTTTTTACCAACTGTTTGAGAAATAAAAGTTAATTCAATTATGTTGAGAATATACTTTGTTGCACTTGAATGCAATTCAAACTCAGTGGCGAACTAAGTTTTGACTTTCTTCATGCAAAAAAGTTAGATGAAGTAATATGTTAGTCATTTACGATTTTGAGCTAGCTAGATATATGTACTCAATATACGTACATGTACTTTTTTAGATTCATTCATTCATTCTCGTTTGTATAGTATGTACGAACCATTGAGATTCTATAGTTAAATGCAATAACGAAGCAATTTTCTAGGCCATGTGTTACGCTATATCGCCGAATTATTGCTTTAATGAGTTGAGTGATACGAGTTTTGAATCTTTTGGAATATATTCTTTTAGAATTTTTCATTACGCTTTTTTTTAGATATTTTGAGGATATTGCCTATTCCCTGTTATTTGAACAAGGAGTAAATTTAAAATGAAGTTACTCCCTCAACTCTCTGCAACCATAGAAAAAAGGTCACTCGAAGAGATTCTCGAAGTTAAGATAAAACCTCTAGCGTCTTGAATTTTGAACTACAATTATTTACTCAATATCAATATATTGAGGGATTATTATATCTTTTTAATAATTTAATATGTGTTTTGGGTCTGAAGTGATATTTTTATTTGAAATTGTATAAAACAGTAAATATAAAATACTTAAATATATTCTTAAAATATGCTTAATTCAATTTTTTAGGAGTATTGAAAAATTAATATATTTCGAACACATTAATCTATATAAGGTATTTAAACAATAATTTATAAAATTGTTAGAAATATTATTTGTAACATTTCCTTAGTATTTTTAGCAGTTGTGGAAAACCCTATTCCTCTCCCGACCGTCTAATGTCTAGACGTTGTTATGTCGAACGATATGTATGTACAATTACCTGTGCGATTTTGTATCTGAGTATGTACTACCTGCATATAATTTTATATACTCAGATAGCTTAACTTGAAATTTTTTAATACAATGGTACGCAAGTTAGTTCTTGAGAAAACTTCATAGCGAGGAGTTCCATTGCGTTTTTCATAAACTAAACTTATATTTTCTATATTAATAAATAATCAATATACAAAACATCTACTATTTAATTTTGATTTACAACAAAAATGTTTTGAAATGAGATCGTACATTTTCGTTACAGATGCGAGACGACTTTTACCATGGCTTTACTTATGGAATAAACTATGGGGAAAATGCGGAAAAGCTCGCGGATCAAGCTAGAAGACATAATTATATTTTAGCTAGCAACGTAAGACAAATTGGAAAAATGATCTAGTTTTGACAAAATAATAAACGAAAAATATCTATATTTTTAGTTTATTGATTTACATCGGATCTTTATCTAATCTATAATTTTGCAATAAGTTAGGAGGTATTTTGTATCAATATTTACAGTAGAAAACTTTTTATCTATATAAGCTTACATTATTATAGTATAATTAGAGATAAAAATAAGTAATAATAAACAATTTAAAAAAATTAATAATTTCTTAATAATAGAAATAAAGAATATACGTACTGGTAATCTATATACAATTGAACTAAATATCGGTTTAACCCAGCCTTTATGGTTGGTCTCATTATAATTAGCAGCATAATTTACAGTTATTGGACTTTGGCCAATAGAAGACGATTGCACATTAGTACTTCTACGAGATCTTCTATAATTTAAATTCATATTTAAATCATATTGGTCTTTATTAAAATCAGAAATTTTATTAATATTTTTGATATTATTTTTAGCTAGATAATTCATAAATAATAATTTTCGCAATCCTTTCATGTTTAAAGTCTTTAAACCTGTAGATGAATAAAACTGTACAATACCATGTTGTGTGAAATTTTGAACAGAATTATATACTTGATTCATTACTAAATATTTATCAATTATCTTTTTATTTATTACTGTTTCATTATTTAATGTTTGATTCTGTAAAGAAATATAAATTAGACTTTTATATAAATAAGATACATATTTTTCATGGTTTAATATTATAAACAAAATGATATATTATTTAATATATTGAAATGATAAAAACATATTATATATCATTGATCCAAATGAGAAAAGGAATCATAGATATTTTAGATAAATTTCGTCTGGAAATGTTGAATCAAGCGAAAAAATTTTCTTATTTTTTTGAAGTTTCTTAATGGTTAATCATGATTCATTTAAAAATCGAATGTATCTCATTATTAATTTTCTTATAATGTGTTACCTACGAGTATAATTAAAAATCTTACATCCATAGATTTAGTGGATACTTTAAAAACATACGGGCTCACTTTCTTATGGTCAAATTACAGGAGAGAAAAATATATAATGTAACGGTTACCGTTATTTTATTATTAAACAAGAAGAAAACTGCTAATAATTCAGTCCCGCGAAGATGGCTAGTTATAGCTGAAACTTAATAATGTGAATAATTATGGTGGTATAGTGCTATTAATTTTAAACATGACTATTCGATCCGACAGATGAAACTTGCTAGCATTAATTTTCTTGGCAATAAGATAATAAAAAAAAGAAAAAACAGTCGATTTTGGCTAAAGGGTCTTAAGCTCTCTTAAAATTTTGGAGCTCTTGAAACATAAAAAGTGCTTTATAAAAAAAATTTTTGAAACAAATACTCGTACTCCACTCTAATAGTTTAATAGAAATATCTATATGTATTTATTTCAAAATGTTTATTTTATATAAAGCACTTGGTATATTTCAAGAGCTCTTGAGCTATAGAAGATATATACTAAGAGTTTTTTTTATTATTCGAGCGTATTTATGATTATTCGTAGATTCTTGGATAATCTACATAATCTGTTCGTAAAGTATTGATTTTTTTTAAGACACTATTTGTCGTAGCGATTTTGAGAAAGTTAGAAAATGTCCGGGGATTTTTTATTTGTCCCTTTTTTTGACCATTAAAAGTAGCAGGATTTTTTTTCATGCGAAGAGTTTTTTCAGTTTTTCAATATGACGCGATGGATCGACTATTGTAAAAGCACTACAAGAAAAAGTTTTGTTTGCAATTTAGAAAAAGCATTCTGGATAAGTTTCAAATATTAAAAGAGGCTTTTAAAGATAAGTGCATATTTAAACTGCAATGCAAAAAATGGCACAGAACTTTCAAGGAGGGCCGGGAGAAGGTCACAGGCGAAGAGGAGAGAAGATAAAAACGAACTCCATTCTGGACACTAAGAACATTTGAAACTGATACAAACATCAAGTACGTGTAGATAATTTTAGAAAAATCGCCGCTAAACAATTCGAGTAAACGCAGAAATGCTGAATTTATCATTATCTACAGTTTTTTTATACGCTGTTTATTAATTATTTCATTATTTATTTAAAAAATTAATTTAAATTATTTTATCCACCACTAATGGACCTATAATCCAGAAAATCTTTAGTTTATCTCTCTATAAGTTCCGATTTCGCTCTGAAAAAAAGTCGATTCTATGCGTACAGAATAAGGCAAGCAAGTTGCTCTCACGGACTATCGCCCTATTTCCATACTCTGTTTCTTATCCAAAGTTCGGGAGTGGCTAGTGCATACACAAATGACATGTTATTTGGAAACTCAGTTATTTCTAGATCCTTTTGAAGTCACTTTCCGTACTGTTCACTCTACTCAGTTTACTTTTTTGAAGCTGACCGACGATATAAGACAGGAGATTGACCAGAAGAACCGGTTACACCGCGCCTACTATTCTATTTCTGTGAAGCTTTTGATATGCTCGGTCATACTAAGCTTCTTTGAAAGATTTCATTTTTCTTCTTGTTCAAAGGGATCATTAGTTGGATCACATGTTATCCTACCGGCAGAAATCAGTCTGTAGTTAGTATAGATGGTAAATTATCCTTTTTTGTTGAGCTTAATTGTGGTGTACCGTTCGGTACACAAGGTTCGATCCTTGGACCTATTGTTCTCCATGTACATCAATAGCATCGATATGTGTCTTATTGTGTAAACATCGCACTTAATCTATGTTGATGAACTTCAGATCAACTGCTAATGCGTCCTTGAGAAGCTCAACATATACTCTGATATGATATCAGCAAATACTAAAAAGATCATAGGCTGGGCTATAAATAATCATCTTAAACTGAACATAACTAAAACTGAAGTCATCGTTATCGCGTCTCCCTTAGTTGATTAATAATTTGGAACATAAAGTTAATCCATACTTGATGGTGGGAAACACAGGGGTTGATTTTGAATAATCTTTACCCAGTCTCAGGATTGTGCTTGATTCTAAACTCAATTGGAAAAAGCATGTCTCTCAAATATGCAAAAAAGCACATTCTTTAATGTATCGGTTATATTTCTTCAGGAGAAACACTGATCTCAGGCTAATCTCTCTGGATATCTAGATATCAGGCTAGATATCTCATTCAACTTTATTTTTATCGATTACTGTTCACTGATTTACTGCGACGTTACCGATAAACTCGACCTCAAAGTATAGCATTTAATTAACACCAGAATTCATTATATTTATGGTGGAAGAAGAGACAAGCACATCTCTTCTTATAGGCACGAGTGACAGTGGTTCACTACTACTGGACGTAGGTAGTACTTTGCAGTCACTTTCCTTTGGAAGTTCATAATTCTTAGTACTCCTGTGTATCTCTTATCTTTTTTTTATTCTAAAATATCCATTTCCGTGTAAGCAGAGAATGAAACTTCTGGACATTCCCTCCTTTTCGACGCAGTTTTAAGGAAATTCTTTCACATTAATATTACATATCCTTGGAACATCCTCCTTTCCAGCTTGAGAGACATCAATAATATTCAGGTCTTCGAATCAAGAGTACACACGCATCTACTTGCTATAGAAAGCATAAGTACTTATATGTTACCTGCTTGTACAATGTTACTATACTATATCATATGTTATTTACTATTATAGTTTACGCCTGTAATATGTAAATCCTCTGAAGTTTTTGTATCATTTCTATATTTTATATTTTATCAAATTAAAATGTATTTTTTACAATATATTGTACAGTAAATACAAATTCTCTAATCTAATCTAATCTGTCTCTTTTTGTTTTTCCTTCTTTCTTTCCTTGTCTCTTTTCTCTGCATACGTGTGAAAATTATTAACGATAACTCCCGTGAATTCAAATAGTAATAATTTGCAATAGTGACACTATTTAATGTTTTGTTTTGTAAATGATGTCCTATGAATAAATTTTATTTTTTTGAACGGAGAATATATATTTAAAGATTAAAATACGAATTATTAATATATTATTTATATATTTATTTAAATTCTTTAATTTAATCGTGTTTTCTAATATTTAATAGGAATTTGATATTTTAAACAATTATATTTTTTTTTTTTAAATATTTTTACTTTTATATTTCAAATTCTGAAACATTAGTTCTACTTTACTTTGATAGGCTAAATAGTAAATTCCGCCTTTGTTGTTAATTTGTAGGTTGTAATAAATTGCATTGGCGTTTTTTGTTTTAGTCAATCTAATTTAGCCTTACTAAATTTTATAGATTTATTTTTCTTTTGTATTTTCATTAATATTTTCATCAAATTATCTTTATTAATATTCAATTCTATAGAACCATTAAAAACTTCTTTTTTTGCTACTCAACCAAAGTTATAACCCTTCAGAATAAATATGATTACTAATACCTCTTTACCATTTCTTGTCTAATATTTTGTATTGCATTTTTATATTTAAAGTAATATTACAATATATAAATATTACTAGTTGTCCTTTCTTATTGAGAGAAATTTTTTTTATTATATCAATATTGATATGAACTCGTGCAATGTCAGTTTTTATTAATGAAATGAGTGCATGCGAAATCTTGTAATATTAATATCATATTCGTTTTTGTGAAATACCAATAAAATATTTCACTGAATGTGCGGTATACACTATCATTAAATTCTTTCTAAACGTATAGAACACATTTTTGGCAGCATTTCAGTATTGTATTATTTGTTTTTTATTTCAAATATATTGAACTTTTAATAAATTTTTTTCCAATAATAAAATAATAGAAAAGTATAGAATCAAAAACGTCAATTCTTAATTAAGTCTTAAATGCAACGAGCTGTGAATAAAAATCTATAATAATCTTTTCAACCTCTTTTACACGTCTATATTACTGATTTGCTCTCTTTTATAACTAATTTCTCAAATATTATCATTATTTTTCCATGATATTTAGCAGGTTATATCTATAATCGATGCCGAGCACGTCAAATAATATTACTACATATTCATTGTACTTATTATTTAAGAAACTATAAATTAAAGTAATAATTAAGAAAAGAGTCCAAGAGCTTTAATAAAATAATATGTAAAATAATTTACTATGAATGTACTATATAGATAATATATGTCCAAAAAGTAATAAATTTTTATTTTTTATGTACCAGATATTTATTGTATCGATTTAGAGGATGTCGGAAAATAAGAAAATTAGTTTTTTTAAATTATTCCTTTTTTCTTAATTATTATTTTTCGACCGTTAGAGGCAGCAGGATTTGAATTCGCGCAAAATATATTTTTGAGTTTTGAACACGGTGAGATGGATTACCTAATAGAATAGTGCTATGCGGTAAAATATTGGCTTATAACTTGGTAAAAATACTCTGAAGATTTTTTAATGTTAAAAAAGTCTTTTAAGGGTAACCGTATATATGTGTTGATAAATTCAAGGTGTTGTCGATTACCCTGATCCTTAAATAACATTTAGAACTCAAAATATTGTGTACACATTGGACGTTAGACTCGTAATAAACGATGACCTTCTTGAATATCTTATGTGATTTTTCTAATGATAATTTACACGTAATTTTATCTTTAAGGATTTTTTAAACATTTAAATGTCTTTATAGTATTTTATTAAGCCACAAACAAATTTTTATAGTGTACATCTGTTCTAGCAACCGTTCCACGATGCTGTTGCACAAAATTTAAAAAGAAGCTTTGTGTGAAATATAATCTTGTCGCTTGTAATAAAAGAAAAATTTAAAAAATGAAAAAAATAAAAAAAACTTTCCCACTTATTTTCCGACCTTCCCTAAAATCGTTACGATAAATAGTGGCTTAAAAAAAATATAATGAATTACTTTTTGGAGAGACTATGTATGCTATAGAATAATTTTTTACTTTGAAAAAATTACATTTTAATAAAAAAATAATTATAAGTATTAAATCTAGTTGTGATATTAAAATATTTTATAATTATATTTAATTATAATTATATATTTGATTACTTGAATAAATATACACTTGTTTTCTATAATCATTAAATTTGAATTATTAGTGCAATAAATAGGCAGATACAAAAAATCTTGAGAAGTACTCACCATAAGAAATTTCTGGTATTGAAATATACTATTATTTTGAATTAAATTGTCGAATTCAGATTTAGTAATATTTTTAATTAATGCTTTAATTAGATAAACAATTTTATTCGGGTGGTTTGTTTCGTTTCGATAAGGACTATTTTTGTATATTTTATTATAAACTGTTTCATTCAATATTGATGTAATGACTTCATCAATATTTTTTTTATTAAATTTTTTAAACTCGACTTTCATTTTATTTTTTAAACCTTTTGTTTCATTTTTAAATAATAAATAATTAATAGGCAGAGACCTTTTCTTCCTATGGTCAGAGTCAGGTATATATAAATAATTTGTATGATTTTTATAAATCATACATGATGTAGCCGGTGGTTGAATAAAACCAAGTGGTAAAGTAAAAATTATCCAACAAGATAAGGATGCTAAAAGAATTAGTTTACCCCTTTGCCACCTGTTATAGAAAATTGGTACAGTACACATATATCAATATATTATGTCAATTATTAAATTTAAATGGTTTAACATTTTTACTTAACATAACATGGAAGAAATTAGTTTTAAGAAATCTTAAATTTTAGGCTTAACAAATATTTTTACTCATAGGCTTTTAAATAAATTAACTAGCCACTAACCTGTCAGCGCAAGATCCCCAAAATGGAGCACTAAGGAATTCGATAAATGGTCTCAATCCAATAAGTAGACCGCATTGGCCTGCATTCATACCCATTTGTTTAAAATATATACCCATTAGTGGGAAAAGGGAACCAAAAGCCGAATAAAAGAAAAAGTAAAATGTCTTAACAGTGAGAAGTTCTTGATCAACTGCACCGAAAAGATATTCAATAAAATCACTTTTATCTCGTATCTTACGCGTTGCTTCTTTAGGCTGTGGATACAAATTCAGATCAACATTTCCTTTAGCCTGAGGATCTACTATAGGTCTGGTTTCTTGCATTTTAAGTAAATTAGGACCATTTATTTCATTTTCATTACGTGATTCTATTTGAGAATTGAAACTTTCGACAGCGTAATTTTGCATAATTTTAGTTTATATTTTTGCAAAAAATAAAATTTGTTATTATTCTGTTATAAAATAATCTTTAGGAGTTACAATAGTGATATATTTAATTTTGGTTACACGCAACTTTGTCAAACTTGAATTCAATGGTTGCATACAATACTACCATATCTTTCGTGGAATCAATAATAGAACTGCGCGCGCGCACATACATGTTCACATGATCTTTACATTTTGATATAATAATTTAAAAATATTGGATTATATATTATATATATTTTATAAAATATATCAAATAATTATAAAACCCTAATATTCCAAAAATACTTTTTATAGTGAAAGTTCATTAAATCAATCAAGAATTTTTATTGAAAATTAATTATTTAATTATTTAAATAGCTCTACAATAATTTTATAAAAAATATTTTTAAAATGTAATAAATACTCACGATAAGATATTTAAATACTGAAAAATTTATTTAAATTTATTAAATATTAAATTAAATTAAAATGATATGGATGAAGTATTTCTATTTCTACTCATTTATAATATTCAAATAATATTTTTTGTTAATAAAACAAATGGTTGTTGTTTTAGCAATTATAAATATTATTATTTTATTATTATTTTTTTTATTTTATGATTATCATAATTTTTTATTTAAATGTTCTGCTGAAATATTAACGGTAAATAAATGTATTGATTGATTACATAATTATAAAATATTTTGTTGAAAATTATAAATTTTTTGTTATAAAAATATCGACATTTATTGTAACAACTTTCATATCATATTTTTAAGAATTCAAATATTTAAAAAAGATTTCATATGAAAAAAATATATATAAGTATATTATTTTAATAAAAATAAAAGATAAAACAAAAATTTTAATTAAAAGATATATAATATTATAAAGCTTTAAATCAATAAGATTTTTTAATTTTAAAATGCATCAAATTAACTAAATTAAATTAACTTTATTCAAATTTATATATTAAAATTTCAAAACAAATGAATTTATTAAATATGTTAAATATAATTACAAGTGAATAAAAAGTTTATACAACGTAAAATGTATTTTAAAAATATTAAATCGAAAATTTAATTAATTTAATATAAATTGCATCATTTGAAAATTTTCATTATTTATTTTATTTTTAACAAAACTTCTGTACTTAAATAAAAACAAATTTCTATTTTGATTGTTAGAAAAAAGTCATGATTAACTTCCTTATGGGTGTAATAAGAAAACAAATTATGTTTGCATCGACGATGTTTCAATAAAATTTCTTCTTCAACCCTTTTCTTTATTGAAAAAAATAAACTATAAAATTAGTTGCAACAATTATATAATAAATACATGAAATATTGTATTACAGAATTATAATGTTTACCTTGGTACAATGCTTACGTAGATTGTTCTTATATAACTTACATTGACACGGCATCAAATTTTAAATGTACCAAGGAACACTTACATTATATATATATATATATATATTATATATACACTTACGTTGTATTTATATACAATCAGCTATATGTTGCGTTATTAGTTCAGTCAGGTGTTTATACATGCGTATCCTCTTATCTATTTACAATATGTTGGTTTAAGTGTATATATAACATTTCCAAAATTTGGCGCTTTCTCTTGAACTGTTCTTTGTATCAGATTTTGACGGTATCCCAGCCGATCGTATTTTTGTTAGTTTGCGAGTGAATTTGAATAATAGAATTTCTATTATTATGTTTCATACGTTCGCAAATACGTTTCTTTAACATTCGTTTGGTTTCGCCTATGTAGATCGCATTACAGCCTTTATGTTTTATTTTCTAAACAACTCCTGCCGTTTCCCATTTATCATTGCTGTTCTTGCCAAATTTTAATGCCCAATGATATTATTTAATTTAATATTAATACTAGAAACAGAATTAATATTATATAATATTAATTTTTTGCTAATTTTTTCATAAAATTTATTTATATTGGGAAGGAAAATTATATTGTCATAACGTTTTTCTATGTTGCTGTTGAGGGAATCTTTGTATTTAATTTTTCTCATTTTAATCTATTTCTTGTAAAAGTAATCTGGGTAGTCGTTGTTCTATAAAATATTAATCACTTTGTTTATTTATCTTGTGATAAAATATGTCAGATAGCAAAATCGCTATGTCTACAAGGTTATATACATGGTCTGTCCCCGGAGTACCGAGTTTTTTTTTATTTTGCAACTATTGATCATAGTGACTTGGGAAGGGTCTTAAAATGCAGACAAAGCTTTTTTCCATTTGTTTTTCTCTTTTTTTGTTTTTCGATAATTTGAAGAAACAGGATTTTACTTTGCGCGAAGGGTGTTTTTCGAATTTTGGACACAGCGTGCTGACGCGATTAGTGAAAAAAACACTAAGCGATAAAATTTTGTTTGCAACTTAAAAAAAAAACAATACGGAAACTTTTCAAATGTTAAAAGAAGCTTTTAAAGATAATTGTATGTCAAAATCGCAATGTGAAAAATGATATAGAGTTTTCAAACCTAATTTACTATACAGGTATATAAAATCTATTCTCTTCTAGCTCAAAAAATTGCATTTATTCAGCTGTGCTCTTTTGTAAACTATGATATGTTGTAATTACTGTCAACGAACAATTAAATTTTTTTTAATATTTTTAAATATAATAAATAATAATTTGAAGGGGCAGAATTTTACTTCATGCGAAGGATGTTTTTCAATTTTTTTATTACGGCGCGATGGAACGACTAGTGGAACAGCGTTACACGATAAAATTTTGTTGCAATTTAAAAAAAACAGTGCAGAATTTTTTAAAATATTAAAAGAAGTTTATCAAGATAATTGTATGTTAAAATCGCAATGTGAAAAATGGCATAGAGCTTTTAAAGAGGGCCGAGAAAAGATCATCGACGAGTCTTGATTTATGCGTTCAAAAAGTTCTCGAATAGCTACGAAAACTTGCCGCGTCCTAAAAATTTTTAATTCAAACCGTTAATTAACAATTATTTTGAATAATTTTTAATTTTTATTTGAAACTGTTTATAAGTTCAATAATAGATAATATTTCAGTAAAAAAGGTAAGTGTTTTTTTTTTTTTTAAAAAAATTTTAAACGAAATATTCCCGCATAGCGTTTTTCCACTAATCGCTTCAGCATACCGTGTCAAAAATTGAAAAACACCCTTTGCACGAAGTAAAATTCTGCCCCTTCAAATTATCGAAAAAATAAAAAAAAGGAACAAATAGAAAAAGGCTTTCTCTGCATTTTAAGACCTTTCCCAAGTTGTTATGACCAATAAGCGTAAAATAAAAAAAATCTCGTAACTTCGGGGACAGAGCACGTATGTTAATCTTATAATTACTTCCAGATCTCTTTTATTATATAAGTAATATTTATATATATTATTAATATTTGATATTAATATATATATATATGGGTCAGTGTATTTCGATCTTTCTCCCTCTCAATATCAATTGAATATTTATACTCCTGCTCTCAGAATATATAATATTTCTACCACTCACCTTTTCCTTTATTTTTTATAATTACCACTCAGAAAAATAAATAACAGAATATTGATGCTTCAAGAAATGAAATAATACTGCTTACTTCTGTTCTTGTCAGCTATCACCAAAGTTCAAAAATCTTAAAAATCAATTTATCATCAATCATAAAAGCTTCAAGCTTCACTGCACTACAACAACGTCTTTTTTTAGTATAAAAAATTTAATAAATATAATTATTTGCTTCCGTCTATAATCTGATAATCTATATTTATCGGCCAACACCGTGGCTGCGTGTTGAATTATTCAAAATTATTCTTATCACGATTACCAATACATAATTACAATATATCTATACAATTTTATTATTCGCCTTGCGCCGTCAGTGCAACGCCGCGTATACATGTATCAGTATCCAAACGCTGCATATCGGTTGCTACACTGCTTCAAACATGGCGTCGCGCAGCCTAGTGGTGACAAGTGTGAGGTTAAGTTTCTTTATATTTTAAATTATTATAAGTATACAACAATACAACTATCGGAACATTTTTGGAAGACACTTCGTGGTTAACTGTAAACCTATTATATAACGCTACTCAATATAATACATAGTACATGGATCATAATTATTTTTAATATTTTAAAAATTTAAGGAATTCATTTAATATTAATATAAATGCTTACAGAAAAATTGTTGATGAAAATTTTAATTTATTTGACAATGATGTTTGAGTAATATAATGAGCATTGCTGTTATGCAGAACTTCTGTCTTTAATCTTCGAGTTTGTAGTACAGTTTGTTAAACTGATTTCATAAATATTTACAAATGTGCTGCATCATTTTAGAAAAATATTTTTGTAATAATATATTATCAATATCGAAAAAAAACCAACTTTCGAAAATTCTACACTAGGTGACCCTGAAGCGTATATGTGAACAAGATATATCAAAAAAAATTTTTCTAAAACTGAGGATGTTCTTTAAAAATAATTAAAATAATTTAATAATAATTAAAAGTAAATTTTTAAAAGTATTGTCCTTCACTAATTTTCATTATACTTTTATAATGCACGTAATTTACAATAAGTTAATAAAATAATTTATACATCGAATTATTCTTTTACAAATATAAATCATAAGACTATAAACTATTATTCGAATATATTATAATTTTATGAAATAGAATATGTAAAATATAACAGCTGATATAAAACATCTCGTATGACAATTTTGATATAGTTTTTAATTAATTTATAAACACTTAGACATATAACTATAGAAGAATTTGGTATCTATCACTACATTACCGTTATTTTTTTTTCTTTTTGAGATTTAAACGTATCAATTAAACTTGATAATAACATCCGTGATATCTGATACTATTAATATAAATAGGTAGTATTTGGAATGGTTATTTCCATGGAATTGAGACCTAAGGTCTTTTATATTCTCCTTATTAATGAACTGTTTGCTTATCCCCAGTGACACATTTAATGTTAATCCAGCTCTTTCAAGTAACCAATAAATAATATAGCTTTGTAATTCCTTGAGTTTGTGTTTTGATTAGTTTGGTTGGATTTCCTATTTTAATATTCTAAATTTCATTTCCGAAATAACCTTGTATTTTGTAAAAGGAAGAAAGCCAATTCCTTGTCTTCTTTGCAGAATCTGCAGATCACTTCATTTAACTTTTTCAAATTTTAAGATCAAATATTCTAGACCACAGAACAGTAAATAAGAGAACGTTAAGTTCAATGCTTTACATAAGAAACAAACACGGTGGTTAAAAAATCTTTTCTCTCTCTCGCACTTCCGAAGCGATTTTAGCGCTCCCGGTGAACACATGGGAAATTAAAATATTTTTTATAAGCACTTCGAAACCTATTTAAAAAAAAGGTATATATAGATATATGAACTACGAGTAAAAGAAATAGACATCTGAAATATTTTTTTTACACGTAGTTCATATATCTATATATTCCTTTTTTTTAAATAGGTTTCGAAGTGCTTATATAAAATATATTTTTTTATAGAGCAAGAAGATAATTCATCCGGCGTGAATAAACTTGAAACTTACAAATGAGAAATAATATTAAATAAAAGTAGAAAAAAAATTTTAATAAATTATTTTTATTACAATATAAATACATATATTGTATTTAAAATATTATAAAATAATAAAAATCTTTATGTGCTTAGAATTTTTAAAAGCGATATATAAGTACAGAAAATTCGCCTGCTCTATCAATTGTATACGAAAAGATTTTCTTCTTGTTCTTTAAATATCGAAGGTACAAGATAATCTTTACATACAATAGTGAGAGTATAAACTAATACTTTTATTATTCCATCTGTGCCGTTTGCAGATTTTGAACTTCGGCGCAGGTAAAGCAATAAATTTATTACCTACTACTGTTACTAGTGCATGAAGAATTTCTCTTATTTTTAATATTAAAAATAGAGATGAAAATGTTTTTTTTAGACAATTGATATACCAGCCGAATTTACTGTATCTATGCGCATTAAAAATGTTTATAAATTTAAAATTTTACACAAAAAATTTTAGGAAATTTGTTAATTTTACAAATTATAAACAATTTTTGAAAATGTTAATTTTTAACAATTACACCAATTTTAATAAATTATTTGATGAAAAAAGAAATTTATATATTATTAAAAGTTTAACAAAAATTCGATTCATTTATTTAAATAATTCTAATACATTCAACATAATGTTTTAGCTTTATTCTCAAAAAATCTTTAAAAATTTTGTTCAGGAAAACGAAAATGCAATTGCAGTAAAATTTGTTTCCCGTAGAAATGAAAATGTTCGTCAAATATCTGTGTGACCAATTGCACGAAACAATAATCTTTTATAAGAAACACCAAACACGTGCGAAAAATTTTGTGTTACTAAGATTTTATTTGAAAATCTCTTTAAATGCACCTTTTCCATCTCTTAAAATACTATAATTATGATACCAGCAATAAGGTGGCGGTGTAACTCGCTTAAAAACATTTAGTTTTTAAATTAAATTAGAAAATAATATCTTATATTGATACAGGTGTACTTGTATCTGTTGTGTCGATTATGATACCAGCAATAAGGGGATGGGGTTATCCGCTGTACCTGCTGTGCTAATTATGATACCAGTAATAAGGGGGTGTAGTTAATAAATAAAATTGATAAATTTTAAATAAATAAATAATATTGGAAAACCAAATTATTCTAATAATAGTATCTATTTCTTTCTATTATTAATTGTTCTATTATTTATTTAAAAAAAGTATTAAATATTAAACTTACAAATGAAGAGAACAATATTAATTTGAAATAGTACCATGGAAATAAATATTTATGCAAATATACATACTTGTTGTATACATACATAATTGTAAATACAAATGTGGAGAAAATTTATATGTGTATATTTGTATTTTAAATTAATATTTCACTAATATATTTTATAAATAATAATTATAAAATGTTTAATTATTGGTATATTTAACAGTTGATGAAAATAATTAAAGCTTAAAAATTAGGATAATCTTTCATTTTAACTTGGATATTTTGCTAAAAATTTTAATTGAATACAAATACAATAATAATAAATAAATTTTAAAGATATTATTTTCAAACTATGATTTATATATTTTAGTATAATATATACAGTATAATATTGTAAAAATTTCAATTTGACAAATTTAAATACATGCATAACGCATTTCAATGTTCATATGAAAATGCTGAATGACATTCAAATGTTTATTTTTAACTTTGAATTTGTTATGGTTTTTCTTTTTCAAATAAAATTTGTAAAAATAAATGAATTCATTATATTTAACTATTTTAATGTAATTAGTACTATGTACTCATATATAATAATTAATATTACTATTATTTTTAATCAATATAAAAAATAATCCACTGATATTCTTTGATTACTTGTATTATGAATTGAATATTTAAAAACATATTATTAGCTTCATGATATTAAAAAATTTTTTACTAGCTTAATTTATTAATAATAAGTTAAAATCCAAGATATTAAATAAAAATACAATTTTCAAATATATCATTTATTATTATTGGCTTTAAAAGAAAATTATATTTTACTGAAAATATATATATAATCAATATAATCAATAAGTAATTTTTGATTATATATAATATATATATAATCAAAAATTACTTCTAGAATGAAATGCTACATATTTTTATTAACTTTTCACAGAAATATATAATATTCTTGTATAAAATATTTAATGAATATAAAAATTAATTTATCGGGTATGAAAATTTAATTAATATATATGAAATATATATATGAGGATTTCTAGAGTCAATTGTTTCTTTAACTTCCAAATATTACTTTTGAATTTTGAAAATGCTCTTGAAAAATCATTTAAATTCAAATTAGGTACCAATAAAAGAATTTAAAAACTTGTTAAACATATTCTTTATTTGTATATTTTTCAAAGAAAATATAAATATAAAAATTTTTCCCCTATTATAATTTTTAATCAGATTTATTATAAGTTATTATTTCTTATAAAAATATTAATTTGTTTGATTATTTTTCAAAATGTTTATACATATAAAAATGACATAAATATAAAATTATTTATGTCATTAAAATTAATGACATAAATAATTTTAATAACTTAGTAGTGTCTATTTCTTATACAAAATATTTTTTATTTTAGGATTTTTATTTATTAAATTTTATAAAATTAAAAATATTGATGCAATTAAAAAAAATTGCATAGAAAATGGTATTTGATTTTCGATCACATATTACTTTCTCTACACGTCATCCCAAAACAATAATAAATACAATATATTTCATATAAATACAATATGTGAAATGTATTGCATTTATTATTCTTTTTTGTAATTTTTTATTTAATATTTATCTATGTTTTTATGTATTGTTATATTTATTTAAATATTATATATTATATATATATATTATTTATTTATTTATTATATATTAAATTATTGTTTCTATTATCTTATATATATATCTATATAATTACTTATTCACTTGTACATTGAATTTGTGTTTTTTTATATCAACTATTGCATTAAAAGAGCAATATTGAAAAAATAATTTATTTTTAAAGTAATAATTGTAAAATCGCATAGTTATTAAGAATAATAATATGTATTAACAATTCATATTTGCTTAAAAAGTTTAAATAGCCAAAGTTTCATGTATTATTGTCATTATAATTACTATTAGATATAAAAATTATTTTACTATTAGAATAATATATATAATCAAATTAAATAAATACAAGTCTTTATTTCTTTGCATAATCCTTTTATTATCATTACGTTACACAAAATGAATGTTCATTCATGTTAATGAAATACAATTATCTTATATATTCTAATAACTTTTATGAGACATAAAAAATAAGATAAAAAAAAAAACACTAAGAACATTTAACAATTAAGCAAAACCAATATCTTTCCACACAAAAGATTTCCATAAAGATGTTCTATATAATAACTTCTTCAATATTTGTATTAAACACAATATTTTTAATAAAAACACCATTTTTAACTAACACAAAAAAATAATTCGTATTTTCAAAAATAATAATTAATTCACCGGTAATTTAGACTTTATTGAATTAAATATGTTTATTTTCTAACCATCTCAAATAAATAAAATATTTTAAAATATAAATTTCTTTTATATAATAATAAATGTATTCACTGGTAAGTTTAAATTGTATTAAAAAAAATATTTTATTTAACTAACACAAAATATAAATGTATTTTTAAAAACTAATAAGTTTATTTGCTGCTAATTAACACTTTTATTAAACTTTTTGGTTACATTATTAAGCGAACGCGAATTCTTGTTGAAAGAACTTTTCTTACTGTTCAAAAATTTTAAGAAATGAGAAGTAAACACATGTGCCAGATTATCAGTGCCGGCACACGAAACATGGAGTTATAGAAAGTGTAGGGTACTGTTTTTTCTTGATACTTGAACATGAGTCAAGTCGCAGTCTTCCCATTTACAGTTGGACCCACTGTTCTAGACTGTTATCCTGCAATTATACGTGTCAGTAAATCATTATTGTTCTTATTAATTATTTATATAATAATGATGTCTGTATTTTTTCAATACAAATATGCTAAAACCTGTATAAATCATAATGCAGATATTCTTAATTTAATTATGTTTTATAAAATGTGGTTAAAGGTTTCAATTTGTCATTTACTTTCCTCGAAAATGATAGAGAAATGAGTGGTTGAACAAACGTACAAATTAATGCTTTTTATATTAAATTAGAATATTCTATCATTCCATAAGAGGTAGAAAAAATTAGAGAACAAGTTATAAATGTACAAAAATTAAGATAACTTCAATATTGTTTTCATACAGGTTGAAAAAAAACGAGTTAATTAGATTGTGAGCTTTCAAAATGATGTATCGATTAACGTTTTAATACTCAACTCTATATAAAATAGAGAAAGGGCTATAATATAATTTCATTTATTCGTTGTTTAATCAATTACAAAAAATAATAATATATTATTAGAACTATAAAATTAATACATGTAATAATATTAATAATAATTATGATGATGATAATAATAATAATAATAATAATAATAATATATACATATATATTCGTTAAGAACTTAATTCTGAAGTTTTTTTGTTATCAAAGGTTTATTTAAAATACCATTTCAAAGTTTATTATACAAAGTATTATCCATTGGATGGTATGACTATTACCATTAATTGGGGGTAATTTATGGAATTTAAGAAAAAAAGTTTTTCATTTTTCTTAATTCATATACCTTTCTCATAGGTAAAACGCAATCCAGACTAAATACTCTTGATTGATCCGAACAGAAAAATGGTTATTAGAAATTCCAATAACTTTAGATTATAAGGCGAGTGTACCAGTATTTTCTGCCCGTTATTATTCAAATAATTCCTTAAATTAATTTCAAAATGTAACATTCATTTCAATGTTATTTTTAACATGGATATCTCGTTTCAGTTAAGTTGGCCTTCCTTTCCCAGTCTTCACCTACGATTGATTATACATTGAATTATTATAGCATATCTGTTTATTATAACCAGCTGCGGAACGAGAACAAATAATTTTTCTTTGTACCATTGAAAAAGCATTTCGCAAGTGGTCAAACGGCTTTCAACATTTTTTGGTATTAATTCATGCAACACCTAATTTGCAAATAAATTCAAATTTTCTAACTATTTTTAAATAACAGATACATCAAACGATCATGCTAGTTTTTTTATGGATGTTCATTGTATAAAATCTTCTAATTTTTCATCATCAAATTTTTTTGGTGTGCTGGCCTCTCTTTATATTCACACTCTAAATTACAACTTCTAAACCATGTATATCAGTACTGAAAAATTTTAATCCATGAACTATATTATAAATTCAAATTATACATTGACTGGTTGTTATTTAATGGTTTTTTCTTCAAATAAAAACAAAAAAGCAAAAATTTCGATGACATGCATTTTGTTGTCATAATGCTGTTTTAATGCATAATAATATGTTGGCTTGATGCAAAATGTATATATATTGTTTACAGTTGAATAAAAAATTTACTAATTTATTAGCTGGAGATTATATCCATTTTTATTAAACAAATTATTATATTGCAACCAAATTAATTTTATTTTTAATAAAATGTCTAATAAAGATGAGAAAGAATTTTGTTGAAACATTGCTGACTGTCAAGTAGTCAAAATTTATAATCATTTATACGTATAAGGAACTATTAATTTATACAGCTTTAAATAAATATTAATATTTTATTATAATATATTCTATAAGAAATATTATATTGTGTAAAATTTATTTAACATATGTAGCCAGAGTTAAGGATAAAAGTTCGCTGGGTATTGCCACTATGGATCTATTGTATATTTTTTGTTTTTTATAAATATAATTAATGAATTTTGTTGTTGTTATTTATTATGTTGCAAATATATATCTAATGTATGATGTACAGTTTTAGAGTTGGTATGAAATGACTGTTTTAATCAAAAGCGATATAAATGAAAGTATATTTTTTATACAATTTTTTATCAATTAAAATATACGTATAATAATAAAAGAAAAATAAACCTTTTCAGTATAATTCGTCCCATTAAATATAATTTAATAACATAATTATATTACAAATTTTTGGACTTTAAAACGCAGAATTTATATTTAAGAAAATGAAAATCATGATTTTTTTTGCTTATTTCCAAAATATGAATAAAATTAATCATTTTATATCAAATAGAATTATTTAAAATATATACATTTATATATTTTATTGTTTTAATATATTTGTTAAGATATAATTGTTTGAAAGAATTATAAATAAAGATTGAAACGTTGCTTTAATGTTTTCATTTTGGCAATACTAAATACAATCTTCTGCTGTCCCTTCGTGTTGTGTTAATTATTTTTATTTTTATTAATACTGTTTGCTCCGGACACTTTTTGTTACTCGATCATAACCTAAATTGCTGTGTTTTGTATATTGTTATGTAGATATATAAGTATATATATATATATATTGATATGATATTGATAAATGTTGACAAACCCAAAAACTCATACACTAAGATACTGAAAATAATTTTTGTTTTTCATTAACATTTATAATAATCAGAATAAAAAATCTAATTTTTAAAAATATATTCTGAGATTTTTATTAAAAATATACAAAATTACGTTTCAAACATCATTTGTTATATGTTTCTTGATCTGCAATATTCTGAAAGTCCTGTGAAATATCCATACCAATATATGTTAATTAATAATTGTTATAACATTGTTGAGAAAAAGACGATTCTATAAAAATTTTGAATTAATTATTTATGTTTAGTTACAAATTTTCAAGAAAAAAATCATCGTTTTCACTACCACTAAAAAATACATATATACTCATATGCATTTGGTAGCGGCTAGCAACGGACAACGCTTTGACTAATCTACTAGAAATAATTTCTGGGTAATAAATTAACAATTAAAAAAAAATAACAATAATAAATATGCTGTGGAAATATTTAAGTCCCTATATTCATTATAATTTTTTAGTGAAATTTACATACTTCATTATATATTAGTATTGGTGGGTTTAATAATAGAATTCAAATAAAAATTTAGTGAGACAGTATTAAATTTTAAAAATGCTTGGTATTATTGTTAAAATGTACAATGTTTACTTGTGTTGAATAATCTATGAGAAAATAATTTAATACGAGATAATAAAATTTAATGAAGCAATTACAGGGAAGCGTTACTGAGTTCAATATATGTATCTTAATTAAGTGCTCAGGAAAAATAGTTGAAACATAAAAATACTAACAACGAAACCATTTTCATTGATGACTATTTTTAATTCATAAATTATTTTATGCTGTATATTCATCAAAAAATTGTTGATGTACTTAATTTACACACAACGCAAACATGTAATTGGTGCGTTTAACTAAAAGTATTTTTAAAAGTTGTATTACATAGTTTTGTTATATATCCGATATTAAAAATTCATTAAATAATATAAAAAATGCACAAAAAATTAAGGTAAATGTTCAAGTAAAGATTTATATTATAATTAAAAATTTGTTCTGTGTTGAGAATATATAATAGTCATTTTATTACTTTTAATTTAAGTTGTTATTCTCAAATCGTGTAGTCCATGCATTGCTGTCTTCTACAGTTGGTTTTGCATTGTACAAAAAATGCAAAATGAATAAATAAACATTTATAGTATATAATAATAAAAATTTAATGAAATTAAAAATTCACATGCAAAAGCTGTATTCTGTTACTATCATTACAAGTGAAAATTACAGCCAAGCTACTTTTAAATTTCAATTGTTCATTTTTAACTTCTTATATTTCAACTTCAGTAGGCTTATTAACATTTTGTAATTGTATTGGATATTTAAATATTTGGAATCCTCTTATCTATTGAATCTACAATTTGATATACAGCATGTTTGAGATAATTTTTTTTTTAAATATAATTTCTCTGTCTACAATTTAACATTGTTCCATTCTGTATTTTGTTTAAGAAAATAAGATAAGACTATATAGTTTTTGTTGTATTTTTATATTTATTGATTCAAGTTTCGAAAGATCATTTATTTTTACCTTTTCATATGAGTTGATATTAATTTTATACATGACATTGTAGATATCTCATTTATCAGATGGATATTTTAAGTTTTTGCATTACTTAATTTTTTGATTAATGCGATGGATAACACAAAAAATATTTTTCTAGAATTCTAGATCTTAAATTTTTTTAAAAAGACTATCCAAGTACTGGTAATGAGGCTGAAGGGTTTGTTGTTTGCATGAAAATTGTAGAGATAGTTTTCCTTTATTTTACTTCATCCAATTTGTATGTGTTCGTTAAGGAAATAGAGAGAGTTTGCAAAAATCTTTTACAGAATTTATTTCACTATTTTTAATTTTTTTGTTTTTCTTTTAAGTTTATGCAAAAAATTGATTACTATGTCAATAAAATTGTGCACAATATTTCACATTTGTCGATTGATGTTCTTAGGGTTGAAACTTAGTATTGCTTTTTATGACTACAATTTGCAGTTTCAATTTGTTATAATTTTGTTGTTTTATATTGTATATTGTTTGATTTAAAAAGTCTATAAAATAATTTATTTTAATTTTTCGTAAAAATATGAGAAGATTATTACAAGTATTAGATGTTTTAATGATTTTTACGTATCTATGATATATAATATATAATATATAATATGACAACCTATAATGTCAACAATAAATCTAAATATTTAAAATAAAATAATATTTGTTATAATTTTTTAAGTTAAACATAGTTCTCTCCATAATTTTTTTATAATAAATACTGTAAAGGATGACAATTCCAAGCGTCGAAATATCTTTATAGTACACCTTTCATAATTTTTATTTTGTATAATTTTGTTCTAAAGCAATAAAACTGCAATTAAAAGAACTCTGACTTATCTCCAAAACAAAGATTTACCATTATTTTATACTGATTATAAAAAAATGGAAAATAAATTTTCGAACAATTGTAAATTGTAAAATATTGAAATAATATTTTTATACTACATTTCTATTATATAAAAATAATATTATAAATGTAATAAAAATATATAAGCACATAGATGATTTAAATAAAATTATGTTGAAATTTCAAAAAAATATTTATAATGAAGTGTAAATATAAACCGCAGTTATATTATTTGATTAATTAAAGTACATTTTATTGTATTGATTATATAGTATACGCATACATACATCTCGAATACGCGTACATCTCCGAATTAATGGTAGTTAAGAAAGTTAAATTTGTATTTGTTAAATACGTAAATATAATAATTAATAAAGATCAGGAATGAAATAACTGTCTAATTTATAATTATAGTTACATTTTACCATAACAGGTACCAAACGACCTATAAATTTAAGATTCAAGTACTAGACAAAATTAAGAGTCACACTAGACAATCAGACACTATTTTTTAATGTAATTTTTTATATTTTAAGTATATATTTATATGTATCATTTGTATTCAAATAAATTTTTTTTATTTAACTCGGAACCATAACAAATTTTGTAAAATATTAGTCCTATATTTTTTTTGACAAATAAAAAAGTGCTAAATATATAAATAATATAAATGTGAATAAATTTGATATTCTCTACAAACACAATGAATAACAATTAATGATTAAAATTAAATATATAATATTATAAATATATAATCTGTTTATTAGTGTTCAAGTCAAACACAAACAAGAAAGCCCATTTTCTTGTATGCAAATGAATGTATTTGATAACTATAATATTTTATGCATGTAAAAAATTCCTGAATTGAGACAACAAAAAATATCTTTGTACACAAATTGCAACATTAAAAAAAATTTTCTTTTTTTTTAAATTTATTGACTAAAATTATTTATTACGTTCGTTAGTTTATTAATATACGTATTATAAAAGGATGCAAAATAAGTTTTGTTTAGCATTGGTTGGTTCGCGAAACTCTTTATTAAAATTTTTCAATATATTCGTAAAATGAATAATGTTTGTTGAAAAATAATTAAATTAAATATAAGACAAATACGATTTAAATAAACTAATTTAAATTTAAAAATATATTAAGACTAAAGTGTAGATATAAATATATAAATAAAATCAAAACACCACAATTCTGTCAGTTACAAATACAAGTTTAATATCATACTAATTTTATAGAATCTACTTTTATAGATTCAAACAATTGGAATATATACATGATATTAAAATTAATTTGTTATTATTATGATTATTCATATTATTATTAAATAGTACATGTAAAATATTGATATTATTAACGATATTAATGACAAGTAACAAATAAAACAATAAAAAACCTTTTTAAATGTACAGCAAAATTATTTCTGTTTATTACTTACTTATTTATTAAATCTTATTTATTAAATAAGATATTTTTTTTATTATATCGAACAATAATCATCTTTACATTATATAGTTGTATATTATTGCTTTTCATTTTTATTATTTTAAAATCGTACAATCATTGTATCAGCTTCCATTCTAAATAAACTTTATTTTAATTTTAAAAAATCAATAGAATGAATAATATGTCAATCATATATCAATATTTATTAAAATATAATTTAACCGTGTTTTTATATGTACAAAAAAGCATTATAAAGTAACAATAAATTAGTTGAAATGTTGTATGATCGCGAAAAGTTATACATATATTTTTTATACAAATAAGAATATTAAGCAAATTGAAATAAAGTAAATATAAAAACCATAAAATATAAAAAAATGAATAATATATGTCCATAATGTCATAGGCAATAAACGATTGAGTAACGTTTACCTTTAGTTAAATTAATAAAATTTATAAATATTGCAATTATTAATATAGTAATATATAATAATTAAAAATACACTGTATATAAATTAATAATATAATTATATAATTTTATATTATTATAATAATTAATTAATTAAAATAAATTATTTAATATAATATCACAAAATATTATTATATGTATATATATATATTGATATATTAATTTGTTAAATAAGTAATATAAAATAATTATTATTCTACTTATTATTAATAAAATTTATAATATTGTCTTAATGATTAATAAAAAAAAGTATAATAATAAAAGTAATATTGTATATTTTATTAATAACTTATAAAATAAAGTAATATTTTTTCAAAAAGCGATATTTATTAATTTAATTTAATTATAGAATTAATAAAATTTATAAATTTTTCAATGATTAATACACATATATATATGCGCGTGTGTGTGTTCCCAATAACCCAATAATACTTTAGGTAAACGTTACTCATTTATGGAAATATAATTACATTCATAATTTAAAATATATTTAAGATAGGTTCAATATTCTTTAACTGAATAAATTAATTAGACATTAAATAAAAAGAGATTTATGGTCAATTATTATTTTGTTTTTGTTTTTGTTTTTGTTGTTGTTGTTGTTATTATTTGCTGTTTAACTATTAACATTTAAATGTATTTAATAGCGCTTAAAAAAAATTGTTGGCTTTTTAAGCTACATGATTTATATGCCAACTTATTTTATTTTCTAAATGAATAATTTAAATTTAGGAACATCGCCATATATTTTTTCATCAGTTGATATTTCTATATTTCGACTTAATACAAATTATTATTATTTTGTATGAAAATTGTGTGTACAATTCAATACTTAATCATTATTTCGAGTTATAAATTTTTATAAAATCGAAAACTTAATTGAAAGTAAATTTTCTAGTAATCTTATTATTAGTCGAATTTTTGAATACCTTTTTCTTGAAGTTTTATTCCGATAAATGACTGTCAATTTATGTTTAAAATAAATTAATTATGAAAAACTGTTTTGTGTGTCATTTTCTGATATTTTCTGATATTGAAAAATTTCGAATTTTATATGTAAAATACAAGCAATTTATTTTTGTGTAAAATGTAAACTTTTTTTTGTAAGCTGCTATTTTGTCTAATTTAATTTTGGATTTAATGAATGACAACTCATATATTTTATTTGTTTTTTTTTGTACGTGTAAAGTTTAACATTTATCGTTTGTCTGAAATAATTATTAAATTTTTAATTTCATAAATAATAAGACAGAATATACATTTAAATATTTTTTTAATTCGATTTTATTTATATGTCGTGTGGAAGTGTTACTTTACTTTGAGCGTATTAGATTAGATAATAAATTTTAAATTAAAAACAAACAATAATAATTAAAAATGAAGAATGTAAAATATGAAACTTTAAATTATTTTAATAACTTTAATCTATAATTAATCAATTACTGAAACGTTAATATACAATATATAATACTTTTATGTTAGTAAAGTTAAAAAAGTTTTTATCATTTGTTTAATAATGTTATTAGTTTATCTTGCTCTTTACAAATGGTAATAATGACCTAAATTATTTACATGAATGATTTACAATTAATGAAATAATTAAGTAAAAACGATAAGCGGATATAAATTAATGGTTTGGTTTTTTTCTAATATGAATAATTTAATCTTTATGCTGATAGGAAAAGATTCTTGTTAATCAAAAATTAGCTTTTTTTTGTTTCATTTTTATAAATTAATTTTATTCTATTACTCAAGTGTAATTTCACATTTTTTTATTTATTATATATAATATTATATATTATATATAATTATCATGTATTATTGTTTTTATATCTAATTGTTATATTTGTAAACAAGTACATCTTTATTTAAGTAGGAATTTTTCTTGTTTCTTACATAAATAAAAATTTTAGTATCAATAATATCAATTATAAATATTTACAACTAAGTCATTGTTATACATAATACATATAAAAGCTGATTTTATTATTTTATTATTATATCTTTTGTTAAGTTTGATAGTGAAAATAATATGGTATCTAAGATTTGGAAATGTTCTAAAATATTAAAAGCAGAAATATTTTGTTTAAATAATTGAAAATTAAATTATATCTATTTTAAATTTTATCGATTGTTAGAATTATTGTTCATTTTAACCAAATAATTTAGAGAAACAAAATGATGAAAATTATTTAAAATAAGTTCCGCATTATTTATAAATAAAAATATACTATTTTTTAAAATAAATAATAGATTCTATTTTGTTCAAAATTTCGCTGTTGACTTTCATTTCTATTTAACTCAAACAAGTAAAATTCTATAAATAGATATTTTTATGGTTATTCTGTTACTAAAATTTGTAAATTTACATCACCATAAATTTGTTAATCAAAAAATATGAATCGCCTTTATCATCTTTGAGTTTCAAAGAACTCATGTTCTATTTATCAAAAAATAAATATGCCTACAATTTACCACTATTTCGTGCAAATTTTAAGCTAAAGATGTAATTGAACAAATATTTTTTAAAATAAGACTGTTTTGACAGCTACTATTTATTATTTTATTTACTTCATTATTTATTATTTTATTTATTTTACTATTTATTATATATTAATATTATTAGTGCTGCATATCACGGTATGTTCTATTTTTTTAAATTGATAGTTATTATTATGTATGAAATTTCATTTTAGCAATAAGGTGTTAAATACCAAAAAACCAATGAAAGCATCTAGTTACCCATAAAATAAAATAAAATCTATAACAAATCTAAAATAATTTTAATTATTTTTATAATAATTAAAAATTAATTATAAAAAATCAATACTGATTAATTAAATATAAAAAAATTATTTATTATACATTTTTCTTTTGATATCTTTTATATAGAGTTATTTGAAGTTTGAGGTTTATCGATGAGTCCAAATCTACCTCTGCATTGAAGATCGAGGTTGCATTAACATTGCATCAATTATCAATTTATCCGTATTTACGAAAAATGCATTGAACAAACTAAGACATACAAATAAACTTACAATATAGATATAAATCAAATAAATGATCAAATATAAATGAAAAATAAAAAAAAAAACATATTAAAAAAATATTAAATACACAGAAGAAAACTAAAACGTTGAAAAATTTTTCAATAATAACATGTACATTTGTGAACATATAAATAAAAAACTCTAAAAAATATTAAATAGTCATTTAAATATTTTAAACAAAAATGTCAAAAAGTAGATTTTGTTGAAAAGAACCACAATTAAAAAAAAAGAAAGATGTATTAAACAAGAATAAAAAATTTATATAAATTTAACCTATTAGGCAAAAAAAAAAATATATATAACAGAATAAAAAAAAAGAAATGAAAATATATTTACTAAATTTGGGATGAAAAATAAAATAAAACTAAAAAAATTTAGAACAGTAAAAATTGGTGTAGGGTATGAAGAACCAAACAATTTATATAATAATTTATAAATTGAAACAATAAAAAGAAACGTGACTTTATAAAAATTTGGACTAAAAGTATAAATACTCAGGAGATAAACAACAAAAATAAATTTTTTTATTATTGAATAAATAACAAATTTTGATATTAAATAATTAGTATATAAAAATAGAAATAAAAATTTTATTAATACATAAAATTATTCTAATTATTTGAAAGTAATGAACATTTTGCTTATTTTATTACTTAATTTGTTACTTATGTAATTTTTTTTTAAATTGTTGTTATAAATTTTATAATTTATTAAAAAGAAGATATGAAAAAAGAAATTGATGAATTAAAATTATTTCTTTTAGTGAATTAATCTGTAATATTTATGAGGTAAAAAGTAATATTATATAATATTACGATGCTCTTACGTTGCATTAATTTCTGACAGTTAATATTAAATATAATATCGTATAGTATCGTATCCATAGTATAGTATAATATAATATAATATAATATAATATAATATAATATAATATAATATAATATAATATAATATAATATAATATAATATAATATAATATAATATAATATAATATAACATAATATAATACAATATAATATAATGTAATGTAATAAAAAACATACATGTTTAATTTTTGTAGTACCTATACTTCCATAATTTTTAGATATTCATCATAATTAATTAAATGATTAATACAAATATTAAAATTAATAAAAAAAAAGATAATTTGAGCAATATATATTTAAAAACTTAAAATATGTAATAGTCAATTGTTATTAATAAATATATTTTTATATGATTCTATGGATATAAAATATTTTATAAAATAATTCGATCATATCTATTTTTAATATAACATACAAACTAAATTATTTTATTGTTGTAACTTAAAATTGAAATAATAACATTTTTTATAATTAAATAGATAGATTTTTATTGTACTTGAATTTATAAAATTTTAACAAAATATTAAAAATATTCTTAGAGTATAGATTTTAGTAATTACTATATAGTATTTTAATAAGTTTTATAAAAATAAATAAGATTAGAAAGTAGTTAAAAAGAATTTTGCAAATATTAAATAATTTTAAAAATACTAAAGCAATTCCGTATAAGATTATATGTAGTATATTTATTATATTAAGTAAATAAAATTAAAATATGTCTAATTCGAAATCTCTTTTTAATATTTAAAAAATTGATTTAAAATAATTAAAATTTTAAAATGTTATAATTAGTCCAACAAATTAATTTTATAAATAATTATTTAATAATGTATTTATAATATTTTTTTATAAATTTTTAATGTTTAAACTATATAAATATATAAAAAATTATTAATTATTGGTAAAGTATTTATTTTTAAATCATATAAAACTTTCAGTAAATGTTTAAATAATAATTAATTCGTAGAATAAATGAATATTTGTTTATAAAAATATCAAAAATGTTCCCTAAACAAGAAATTTTCAAAAAGAAATAATTAAAAAAAATTTCTTCCTTATTTTTTTTCAATAATTTTTTGACTATATTTGCTATAAAAATGTATTATAACATTTTTTAAACTGTATATTTTTTATGCTATTATATAATTATGTTGAATTCTAATAATTACAAAAAAAAAAAGAATTAATAAATAAATAAATAAAACTTTATTTAATATAAATTATTATAATGTATCAATTAACTAAAACGAATGTTAATTTTTTAATATTATGTAACTTTAAAAAATAAATTAAATTGAAAATGTTAAAATTTGATTATTTAATTATCTAATTTATTATACACAATTGATTTTTCTTTTATAGAATTTATGGTAAATCTTATTCATTCAAAATCTACCAGTAAATTTTATACATACTTATTTATGTAAATTTAACTGTTAGATTATTTCCAATTTTTTCCTTACAAAAATGCAATTCCTTGTAAACCTTACAATAATGCATTACCATCGACTTACCATGAACTAAATCTAACAAAAAAAACAAAAATTAAAATTAAAATAAATAAATTTTCAAGCTCATGTTTTTGGTTACGCACATAAGATCGATTGTATCTCTTAGGAGCTGCTACGTCATAATCATCGACGTCACTGGAGAACCGGCTGTGGCAGCTAGTATTAAGCAAGACCAGTGTGTATTCAGTGAGAGATGCTAGTTAGGCAGCAGGAGAGGGAACCTCTCTTCAATATCCAAGATAAGTGGGAGTGAGTTGCAGAGGAGAAATAAAATAAAATCAAAAAAGGAGGGGAGTTGACGTTGTCAGGAGAACGAGCAGACAAGAAGAAAAAGGGAGAAGAAGATAAGAGAACTCACCGACACATACGAAACCTCTCACACACAAACGCACGCGTGCGCGGATTGATACGAAGAACGGGGATTGGCTGGCAGCTGCTCAGCGTTTCCAAATATGGGACAGTCTCCGCGGTCCATTCATAAAACTACGGGGCGCGCCGCTCTTTAGTTCAGTCTGTGTGCGACCCCCACGCATCCAGTGTCATTGGTACCGCACACACCATCTTAGTCATGCACGCAACCGACCATGCGTTTATCCGAATACGTTCATTATCAAAATTTATTTGATACAGGCTTGTAGTCGATTTTGGACAATTAGAGAATATTTTTATAATTAACGGTAATTAGTGAATAGAGTACATTAGCTGATTCTTCACATTTTATTAAATAATACAAATTTTTCTGCTGATGAATAATAATCAATTACTTTATAAATAAATTATTAAAATGTAGTTTGAACATCGGCGTACCAATTAATTATAACAAAACTTTACATATTATTAACTTTAAAAGTGATAATTTAAAATATATTAAATATTGAACATTATCGTTAAAAATATTCAATACAAGGAAATTCTCTTTAAATAATGACGATGGATGGGATGGAGGTAATCGGCTCTCAGCCCCATGCAGCGGCAACCAGTCCATTTTTATTATCATCACCACCACTTGGACACCACCATACAACTTTTAATCTCCAAACAGTGCAATTGAGCTTTGACGCTTGTTTAACTTACAATGCATCAACAGCCTGTAGTGCTAATAATAGTGGTTGCATTGGTAGTGTCAATTTTCTATCAGGAACTTCACCTGCAAGTTCTATAACAACTATGACTTCATCTGCAGTACCGGCAACAATAGCAGCATCCACTGTAACACCATTAAATTCAAAACATGTTCCCACTCTGACTTTGACTACTTTGCCTATTCAGCAACAATGTCATGCATCGAATTCGATGGAACAGCGACAGATACACAGTTCTAATCAGGAATTGAGAAGTCGGCTCGGAATAGAAAATTCTGCTTCATTAGATGAAACAGTTGGTAATATTAAAAAACGTAGACTGCAACGTACGAATTGTGACGGGAATGGTAAAGAATGTTCGGTTGAATGCAGAGATGATGTTCAAAGTTCGGATGAAAAAGACAAACCAGGTGATCTTAATACACCGGTTACCACCAGCAGTGATTTACCTTCATTTTTTGGTCCAGCCGCACTTGTAGAGCCACCACCTATTTCAGGTAACAATAATAATATAATATTTTATTTAAATAACTAATTTGATCAAATTTAAGAAATTAAATACTACACGTACTCCATTAATATAGTAATATAAAATTTTTAAGAAAGTCAATAAATTTACGTTAAAACATTAAATATTATATAATAATTGTAGAATAATTAATAACTTTTTGCAGTAAAATAAAAATTTTTTATTTGCGGTAATATTTTTTTTCAATATCTGTATTTTTTTATTTACATTTATTTTATTATTATGTATTTACACAAAATATATTTGCTATATATAAATAATAATATTTAATTTTTTAATTTATTTTTTATAGGATTTAATTTTTAAATAAAATTAAATAAGTAAAACTATTGTTGATAAGAATAGTATTAGTACATATAATACATACGACATATATAAAATAGGATTCATAAATTTATTATCAATTACATTTATTATTTAATTAAAGAAAATATCTAATTATAATAAGAAATATATTTTAAAAAATAGCTTTCGAACGAAGTATTAAAAGTAGTTTTAGATTAACAAATTAATATGTGATTAATATGTGTGTTTAGATAAATAAATTGCTATGTGTGTTTAATTATTTATGCAAAGATGCTATGTAATGAAACTATTGCATGATATCAAATATGTATATGAGTATATATTCAAACAACTAAACATATACACAAATACTATTATAATTATCATATTTTCAAATATTCAAATACAAACATATTATTTATATAGTAAAATAACATATTAAAATGATTAAAAATGAAAAAGAAAACAGAAACAAAATAAATTATTATAGTCAAAATCAAATATTAAATTTAATAGAATAATTTTTGTACATATAATACATAAATTGATCAATCCTATGATGCTATAAGTTTTTGTTTAATAGAAATATTAACAATTCTCCAATTTATTAAATACAGAACACTTTGAAACAAATTATATAACATCTATTGTTAACATAAAAATTAAATATTTGAAAAAACAGCCTAAAATGAACGCTAGAAGTAATATACCCGGCTAATGTTAAGAATGTTGAGTCGGATCAATACTTCACGACCCCGACATTCGCAGTCTTTAATTCGCTTCTAAAACTTAATCCTCTACAAATTTTTTTCATTCATACATTGCTGTAACTATTTTAATTAGGTATAAAAATATATATAATTATTTAAAATTTTATATATAAATCATGGTAATAAAATTAATATACAAAATAAACAGTTAAATGTTAATAGTTAAACAGCAAATAATAACAACAACAACAACAAAAACAAAAACAAAAACAAAATAATAATTGACCATAAATCTCTTTTTATTTAATTTCTAATTAATTTATTCAGTTAAAGAATATTGAACCTATCTTAAATATATTTTAAATTATGAATGTAATTATATTTCCATAAATGAGTAACGTTTACCTAAAGTATTATTGGGTTATTGGGAACACACACACGCGCATATATATATGTGTATTAATCATTGAAAAATTTATAAATTTTATTAATTCTATAATTAAATTAAATTAATAAATATCGCTTTTTGAAAAAATATTACTTTATTTTATAAGTTATTAATAATATATACAATATTACTTTTATTATTATACTTTTTTTTATTAATCATTAAGACAATATTATAAATTTTATTAATAATAAGTAGAATAATAATTATTTTATATTACTTATTTAACAAATTAATATATCAATATATATATATACATATAATAATATTTTGTGATATTATATTAAATAATTTATTTTAATTAATTAATTATTATAATAATATAAAATTATATAATTATATTATTAATTTATATACAGTGTATTTTTAATTATTATATATTACTATATTAATAATTGCAATATTTATAAATTTTATTAATTTAACTAAAGGTAAACGTTACTCAATCGTTTATTGCCTATGACATTATGGACATATATTATTCATTTTTTTATATTTTATGGTTTTTATATTTACTTTATTTCAATTTGCTTAATATTCTTATTTGTATAAAAAATATATGTATAACTTTTCGCGATCATACAACATTTCAACTAATTTATTGTTACTTTATAATGCTTTTTTGTACATATAAAAACACGGTTAAATTATATTTTAATAAATATTGATATATGATTGACATATTATTCATTCTATTGATTTTTTAAAATTAAAATAAAGTTTATTTAGAATGGAAGCTGATACAATGATTGTACGATTTTAAAATAATAAAAATGAAAAGCAATAATATACAACTATATAATGTAAAGATGATTATTGTTCGATATAATAAAAAAAATATCTTATTTAATAAATAAGATTTAATAAATAAGTAAGTAATAAACAGAAATAATTTTGCTGTACATTTAAAAAGGTTTTTTATTGTTTTATTTGTTACTTGTCATTAATATCATTAATAATATCAATATTTTACATGTACTATTTAATAATAATATGAATAATCATAATAATAACAAATTAATTTTAATATCATGTATATATTCCAATTGTTTGAATCTATAAAAGTAGATTCTATAAAATTAGTATGATATTAAACTTGTATTTGTAACTGACAGAATTGTGGTGTTTTGATTTTATTTATATATTTATATCTACACTTTAGTCTTAATATATTTTTAAATTTAAATTAGTTTATTTAAATCGTATTTGTCTTATATTTAATTTAATTATTTTTCAACAAACATTATTCATTTTACGAATATATTGAAAAATTTTAATAAAGAGTTTCGCGAACCAACCAATGCTAAACAAAACTTATTTTGCATCCTTTTATAATACGTATATTAATAAACTAACGAACGTAATAAATAATTTTAGTCAATAAATTTAAAAAAAAAGAAAATTTTTTTTAATGTTGCAATTTGTGTACAAAGATATTTTTTGTTGTCTCAATTCAGGAATTTTTTACATGCATAAAATATTATAGTTATCAAATACATTCATTTGCATACAAGAAAATGGGCTTTCTTGTTTGTGTTTGACTTGAACACTAATAAACAGATTATATATTTATAATATTATATATTTAATTTTAATCATTAATTGTTATTCATTGTGTTTGTAGAGAATATCAAATTTATTCACATTTATATTATTTATATATTTAGCACTTTTTTATTTGTCAAAAAAAATATAGGACTAATATTTTACAAAATTTGTTATGGTTCCGAGTTAAATAAAAAAAATTTATTTGAATACAAATGATACATATAAATATATACTTAAAATATAAAAAATTACATTAAAAAATAGTGTCTGATTGTCTAGTGTGACTCTTAATTTTGTCTAGTACTTGAATCTTAAATTTATAGGTCGTTTGGTACCTGTTATGGTAAAATGTAACTATAATTATAAATTAGACAGTTATTTCATTCCTGATCTTTATTAATTATTATATTTACGTATTTAACAAATACAAATTTAACTTTCTTAACTACCATTAATTCGGAGATGTACGCGTATTCGAGATGTATGTATGCGTATACTATATAATCAATACAATAAAATGTACTTTAATTAATCAAATAATATAACTGCGGTTTATATTTACACTTCATTATAAATATTTTTTTGAAATTTCAACATAATTTTATTTAAATCATCTATGTGCTTATATATTTTTATTACATTTATAATATTATTTTTATATAATAGAAATGTAGTATAAAAATATTATTTCAATATTTTACAATTTACAATTGTTCGAAAATTTATTTTCCATTTTTTTATAATCAGTATAAAATAATGGTAAATCTTTGTTTTGGAGATAAGTCAGAGTTCTTTTAATTGCAGTTTTATTGCTTTAGAACAAAATTATACAAAATAAAAATTATGAAAGGTGTACTATAAAGATATTTCGACGCTTGGAATTGTCATCCTTTACAGTATTTATTATAAAAAAATTATGGAGAGAACTATGTTTAACTTAAAAAATTATAACAAATATTATTTTATTTTAAATATTTAGATTTATTGTTGACATTATAGGTTGTCATATTATATATTATATATTATATATCATAGATACGTAAAAATCATTAAAACATCTAATACTTGTAATAATCTTCTCATATTTTTACGAAAAATTAAAATAAATTATTTTATAGACTTTTTAAATCAAACAATATACAATATAAAACAACAAAATTATAACAAATTGAAACTGCAAATTGTAGTCATAAAAAGCAATACTAAGTTTCAACCCTAAGAACATCAATCGACAAATGTGAAATATTGTGCACAATTTTATTGACATAGTAATCAATTTTTTGCATAAACTTAAAAGAAAAACAAAAAAATTAAAAATAGTGAAATAAATTCTGTAAAAGATTTTTGCAAACTCTCTCTATTTCCTTAACGAACACATACAAATTGGATGAAGTAAAATAAAGGAAAACTATCTCTACAATTTTCATGCAAACAACAAACCCTTCAGCCTCATTACCAGTACTTGGATAGTCTTTTTAAAAAAATTTAAGATCTAGAATTCTAGAAAAATATTTTTTGTGTTATCCATCGCATTAATCAAAAAATTAAGTAATGCAAAAACTTAAAATATCCATCTGATAAATGAGATATCTACAATGTCATGTATAAAATTAATATCAACTCATATGAAAAGGTAAAAATAAATGATCTTTCGAAACTTGAATCAATAAATATAAAAATACAACAAAAACTATATAGTCTTATCTTATTTTCTTAAACAAAATACAGAATGGAACAATGTTAAATTGTAGACAGAGAAATTATATTTAAAAAAAAAAATTATCTCAAACATGCTGTATATCAAATTGTAGATTCAATAGATAAGAGGATTCCAAATATTTAAATATCCAATACAATTACAAAATGTTAATAAGCCTACTGAAGTTGAAATATAAGAAGTTAAAAATGAACAATTGAAATTTAAAAGTAGCTTGGCTGTAATTTTCACTTGTAATGATAGTAACAGAATACAGCTTTTGCATGTGAATTTTTAATTTCATTAAATTTTTATTATTATATACTATAAATGTTTATTTATTCATTTTGCATTTTTTGTACAATGCAAAACCAACTGTAGAAGACAGCAATGCATGGACTACACGATTTGAGAATAACAACTTAAATTAAAAGTAATAAAATGACTATTATATATTCTCAACACAGAACAAATTTTTAATTATAATATAAATCTTTACTTGAACATTTACCTTAATTTTTTGTGCATTTTTTATATTATTTAATGAATTTTTAATATCGGATATATAACAAAACTATGTAATACAACTTTTAAAAATACTTTTAGTTAAACGCACCAATTACATGTTTGCGTTGTGTGTAAATTAAGTACATCAACAATTTTTTGATGAATATACAGCATAAAATAATTTATGAATTAAAAATAGTCATCAATGAAAATGGTTTCGTTGTTAGTATTTTTATGTTTCAACTATTTTTCCTGAGCACTTAATTAAGATACATATATTGAACTCAGTAACGCTTCCCTGTAATTGCTTCATTAAATTTTATTATCTCGTATTAAATTATTTTCTCATAGATTATTCAACACAAGTAAACATTGTACATTTTAACAATAATACCAAGCATTTTTAAAATTTAATACTGTCTCACTAAATTTTTATTTGAATTCTATTATTAAACCCACCAATACTAATATATAATGAAGTATGTAAATTTCACTAAAAAATTATAATGAATATAGGGACTTAAATATTTCCACAGCATATTTATTATTGTTATTTTTTTTTAATTGTTAATTTATTACCCAGAAATTATTTCTAGTAGATTAGTCAAAGCGTTGTCCGTTGCTAGCCGCTACCAAATGCATATGAGTATATATGTATTTTTTAGTGGTAGTGAAAACGATGATTTTTTTCTTGAAAATTTGTAACTAAACATAAATAATTAATTCAAAATTTTTATAGAATCGTCTTTTTCTCAACAATGTTATAACAATTATTAATTAACATATATTGGTATGGATATTTCACAGGACTTTCAGAATATTGCAGATCAAGAAACATATAACAAATGATGTTTGAAACGTAATTTTGTATATTTTTAATAAAAATCTCAGAATATATTTTTAAAAATTAGATTTTTTATTCTGATTATTATAAATGTTAATGAAAAACAAAAATTATTTTCAGTATCTTAGTGTATGAGTTTTTGGGTTTGTCAACATTTATCAATATCATATCAATATATATATATATATACTTATATATCTACATAACAATATACAAAACACAGCAATTTAGGTTATGATCGAGTAACAAAAAGTGTCCGGAGCAAACAGTATTAATAAAAATAAAAATAATTAACACAACACGAAGGGACAGCAGAAGATTGTATTTAGTATTGCCAAAATGAAAACATTAAAGCAACGTTTCAATCTTTATTTATAATTCTTTCAAACAATTATATCTTAACAAATATATTAAAACAATAAAATATATAAATGTATATATTTTAAATAATTCTATTTGATATAAAATGATTAATTTTATTCATATTTTGGAAATAAGCAAAAAAAATCATGATTTTCATTTTCTTAAATATAAATTCTGCGTTTTAAAGTCCAAAAATTTGTAATATAATTATGTTATTAAATTATATTTAATGGGACGAATTATACTGAAAAGGTTTATTTTTCTTTTATTATTATACGTATATTTTAATTGATAAAAAATTGTATAAAAAATATACTTTCATTTATATCGCTTTTGATTAAAACAGTCATTTCATACCAACTCTAAAACTGTACATCATACATTAGATATATATTTGCAACATAATAAATAACAACAACAAAATTCATTAATTATATTTATAAAAAACAAAAAATATACAATAGATCCATAGTGGCAATACCCAGCGAACTTTTATCCTTAACTCTGGCTACATATGTTAAATAAATTTTACACAATATAATATTTCTTATAGAATATATTATAATAAAATATTAATATTTATTTAAAGCTGTATAAATTAATAGTTCCTTATACGTATAAATGATTATAAATTTTGACTACTTGACAGTCAGCAATGTTTCAACAAAATTCTTTCTCATCTTTATTAGACATTTTATTAAAAATAAAATTAATTTGGTTGCAATATAATAATTTGTTTAATAAAAATGGATATAATCTCCAGCTAATAAATTAGTAAATTTTTTATTCAACTGTAAACAATATATATACATTTTGCATCAAGCCAACATATTATTATGCATTAAAACAGCATTATGACAACAAAATGCATGTCATCGAAATTTTTGCTTTTTTGTTTTTATTTGAAGAAAAAACCATTAAATAACAACCAGTCAATGTATAATTTGAATTTATAATATAGTTCATGGATTAAAATTTTTCAGTACTGATATACATGGTTTAGAAGTTGTAATTTAGAGTGTGAATATAAAGAGAGGCCAGCACACCAAAAAAATTTGATGATGAAAAATTAGAAGATTTTATACAATGAACATCCATAAAAAAACTAGCATGATCGTTTGATGTATCTGTTATTTAAAAATAGTTAGAAAATTTGAATTTATTTGCAAATTAGGTGTTGCATGAATTAATACCAAAAAATGTTGAAAGCCGTTTGACCACTTGCGAAATGCTTTTTCAATGGTACAAAGAAAAATTATTTGTTCTCGTTCCGCAGCTGGTTATAATAAACAGATATGCTATAATAATTCAATGTATAATCAATCGTAGGTGAAGACTGGGAAAGGAAGGCCAACTTAACTGAAACGAGATATCCATGTTAAAAATAACATTGAAATGAATGTTACATTTTGAAATTAATTTAAGGAATTATTTGAATAATAACGGGCAGAAAATACTGGTACACTCGCCTTATAATCTAAAGTTATTGGAATTTCTAATAACCATTTTTCTGTTCGGATCAATCAAGAGTATTTAGTCTGGATTGCGTTTTACCTATGAGAAAGGTATATGAATTAAGAAAAATGAAAAACTTTTTTTCTTAAATTCCATAAATTACCCCCAATTAATGGTAATAGTCATACCATCCAATGGATAATACTTTGTATAATAAACTTTGAAATGGTATTTTAAATAAACCTTTGATAACAAAAAAAACTTCAGAATTAAGTTCTTAACGAATATATATGTATATATTATTATTATTATTATTATTATTATTATCATCATCATAATTATTATTAATATTATTACATGTATTAATTTTATAGTTCTAATAATATATTATTATTTTTTGTAATTGATTAAACAACGAATAAATGAAATTATATTATAGCCCTTTCTCTATTTTATATAGAGTTGAGTATTAAAACGTTAATCGATACATCATTTTGAAAGCTCACAATCTAATTAACTCGTTTTTTTTCAACCTGTATGAAAACAATATTGAAGTTATCTTAATTTTTGTACATTTATAACTTGTTCTCTAATTTTTTCTACCTCTTATGGAATGATAGAATATTCTAATTTAATATAAAAAGCATTAATTTGTACGTTTGTTCAACCACTCATTTCTCTATCATTTTCGAGGAAAGTAAATGACAAATTGAAACCTTTAACCACATTTTATAAAACATAATTAAATTAAGAATATCCGCATTATGATTTATACAGGTTTTAGCATATTTGTATTGAAAAAATACAGACATCATTATTATATAAATAATTAATAAGAACAATAATGATATATGAATGATATAAAAATGTTAAAATAATAATATTAAATAAGCATAGTAAGCATTTATAAATGTAAATGGTTTAATGATGTTTGATTAACTATCTTTGAAATTTGACAAAAGCCATTACTGGAATAGATATTGTAGCAGATTTGTCTTATATGTTTTTATTGAACTTTTTATTATAATATTAAAAGTTTGTATAAAATTCAATTATTATTATAATTTTTATTATAACATTATTATATAAAAATAAATTATTTAAAAAGATCTTCATTTTCAATAGAATAACATTTATTTGTATTTGAAGTACATAAAACATGAATCTGAATTTTATAACAATCCCTCCTTATTTATATTTTCTATAAAGTTAATATTTTTTTATTAAATATGATTGGACGATGTTATTCATTACATTTAAAAATACCATAAGAATGTTTTATTATTTCTAATAAATGAAAAAGATACTTTAAAATCCATAATACTCAATATCTGAGAAAGGTATAGAAATTTTCGTTTTTGCCCAAGTAAACTTTTCCTGGGGTATGAGTATCTATTATAACTCAACAAATTTAAATAATCAGATGAACAAATTAAGAATTTTCTAAATTTACAAACTTATTTTGTTTTACCATAAATACTGTATATGATTCTGCTGTTCGCTATAAGTTATTTATATTCACTGTTATTTTAAATATCAAAAACTTGCAGTCACTATATTTTCAAGGTTGATTGAAGGCGCTATTGTTAAATTTATTCATTCGATTTACGTTTAAAAATATTTCGTGAATTGAAAATTTATCATTGTAATAATTTAAATTAGTATAATTCATTTTTGATACGTTAAAAAAAAGTTATTTACTCATATTCAATTATAACCTTTAATAAAATTGTGTTATTACTTAGCAAATGGGGTGAAAGTTATTTACTTGGTTTAAATGGAATCACTTTTGTACTAGAAAAAATATCTTATGAAAAAATAGCCAAAATATTAATAAATATATAATTATCTTAAATTTTATGTAATTTTTCATTATATTTTATCAAATAATTAATATCAAATATCAAAGAAGTATTATCGATTTAAATCGCGAAAATAAAAAAACAACGGCAATGTACCGTAAGTAAATTTAATACATTATCAAAGGATAGGGAAAATCAGCAAAGAACAATACTTTTAAAATGTATTTGTGATTATTTTTTAATGAAAAGCCTTAGTTTTAGAAAAAAAAATTATTACCAAAGATTAAAATACAAATCAATGAAAACATATTTCTTAAAAAACTTTGAATAAAAATGATTAAAAATTAAATTTTTTTTAATTTTGTATTATTTTTTAAACTTATATCATTTACTATGAATTTTACAAAAAGTAAATTATAAGAAAATATCCATAGCTTTATTAAAAACGTAATTTTTCCTTATTTTGAGTAAACATAACAAAGTATTGTTTATGAAATATATTCGTAAATATGTTTGTTTCTTGATTTTCAATTTTTAAAAACAATTTTTTTTAAATAAAAATTTATTTATTTAAATTATAATTAGTTTCATTTTTTTCATTATATTATATTATATTATATTAGCTTTATGCATATAAAAAATTGTAATAAAATTTGTAAAAGAAATTCAAATTTAATTAAGCATATTTGAATAAGCATTAATAATAAATATTGATTAAAATAAATTTGAACTATTATTTTATACAAAAACTTTTATTTTTTAGGCAGTTTACCAGGCGACGATCTTTCTTTAGATGAGACAACGGGTGAAGATCAAACATCTTCTAATAGTTCGAATAAAGAACATTCACAACTTCGTCATCATCATCATCATCATCATCATCATCATCATCACCACCACCAACAGCAACAACATCAAAACTCTCTAGAGCATATGAATACAACAACAAATTCTACTCCATCCAATTTGCATCAAGTTCAAGAAGATGATAATAGATGTAACATATTACAAAGTGGTGTTATTTTATATTCAGCACCTCATTCTTCTAGTTCTATTATGCCATCATCGAATACAAGTGTTAATGTTTGTAATATGCCCACGTTAAGGTATAGTGCTGTTTTTGCAACTTCGTGTACACAAGCATCCTCAATAAACAATACTCATAATCAACAGCATCAACAACAACCTCAGCATGTACAACCACAATCAAATCAGGACCTTTGGGGCTCTATACCATCGCCGACTTTAAATTTGAATAGTCAACCATTTCTTCATTCATCTTTACATGCAGGTTGTTACGGAGGAGATAACATTGAACTTTTGCAGATAGATGCAAAGCCACCCTTACTTATAAATTATCATGAGTCTCAAAACTCAACACCATCTAATTGGCTTACATCTCATGACGAATGTTACGAGACAAATATATTATCTCATCCTATTCAACATCATCAATCAAATACAGTTTTAAAACAAGAACCAAATTCTAATAACACAGCGTTTTCTCAAACATGTGCACAACAATCAACACAATCAATACAAAATGTTACAGGTATACAACTTGCCGAATATAATCCTAGTACATCAAAAGGGCATGAAATTTTATCACAAGTATATCAACAAAGTACAATACCATTACGACTAATACCAGTTAAACCACGAAAATATCCTAATCGACCAAGTAAAACTCCAGTTCATGAGAGACCTTATGCGTGTCCTGTTGATGGATGTGATAGAAGATTTTCAAGAAGTGATGAACTTACAAGACATATACGAATTCATACAGGTCAAAAACCATTTCAGTGCCGAATTTGTATGCGTTCATTTTCAAGAAGCGACCACTTAACAACACATGTTCGTACTCACACAGGTGAAAAACCATTTTGTTGTGATCAATGTGGTCGCAAATTTGCTAGAAGCGATGAAAAGAAAAGGCATGCTAAGGTACATCTAAAGCAAAGACTAAAACGTGAAACAAATAATTGTAATTCACGCAATAATCAATTATAAAATAATATTATACTACTATGTTATTATTAATATTATAGACTTTTCATAAAATATTGAATGAGCTATTTTAATTATATTTACTAAACATGTAAATAAAACTTTTTCTGTTTGTGTATAAAAAGATTGATACTGTAAATATTTATGATATAAATATGTACTTTTAATATCTATTAATTTCAAAAATATATATTAATAAATTAATTGTTACCTTAAATCAATTGTTAATAACTTTATAGTTATAATTTTATTAAGAAATTAGAATTGTTTTATATTATTCTAAAAAAAAGTACGAGAGAAAGAGAGAGAAAATTAAAAAATGTGCTGGCCTTTGTAAATTCTACATAGATTTGTAGCTAAATATACAACTAATCCATCCTAGTCAACACATAATAAATGTTAAGAAAATAAACATTTTTGCGCAACAGATCACTGGAACATTGATATAATGACTTGGGTGATATTTAGAAGAATGTAAAAAATGAAAGATGATAAATATATTCATTTTAAAAAAGAGAATTTAGAATTTAAACTGTAAAAATAAACTGTATGACAGGTATAATCATTTCATTCTTGGTTAAAATTGAATATTTTAAATTTGTTTAAAAGAGGAAACTATACCATTGTATACACAGGTTACCTTAAAAAAAAATAAATTTTTTTTCAATAAGAATTTTTGTCTAAAAAAGAAATCTATCTTCCTGTGTATATTCTTGTCTAAAATAAATTAAGGTATATTTATTTAGGAAAGCTTTTTTAATTTTTTTTTCTTCTTTGCTTTCAAAATACCTTTATAAAATTTATAGTTTAAAAATATTTATGAAAACAGGTCATGTGTCCTATAAATATATAATAGTTTTTTTATATAATATATAAATTATAAATTAGAGTTTTTGTTAAAAGAATTTATTTAAGAGGAATAGTTGGAGAAGATTTGATGTATAGAAAGAAAAAAAAAATATATTATATATATTTGAAATAAAATTTATTAATTTAACTTATCCTAATAATATAATAATGTTAATAGAAAATATCTCATATGTAAAAATATTTTTAATTACTAATAACTTGAAAACCAGCTTATGATATCATTGACAAATAATCCCGAGTGATTCCTGAGCAATCACATTATAGGCTACTTTACATATAAATATCTTTTTATATGAATTTATTCTTTTATTATAAAATCTTTTAAATATAAAATGTACACATTGATAGGGATGATTATTTTTTTAGAACAAATTATTCATATTTTTTCCTTAATTAACAATTTCTTTTTACTTATTTCAATTTTTAATTACATATTTAGTCATGTATTCTAAAATTAATTCATATTTGTGCATTTATCTTCATGTAATGGTAAAATTCATTTATGAATAAATTAATAAAAACTAAAATTTTTTATAAAAATATAATATACAATCAGTGTAATTTCTTAATTTAATATAAGCAATTATAAAGAAAAAAATTGTCTTAATTATAATAAACTTATTTTGTTGTTGTTGAGATGATTCATTGTTTATGATGTTTTATTACAATTTGTTCATATGTATATTTAAGTTGATGTAAATTTCAGTGTTAAAATAAATTTTTATACAAATTTTATATTATCGCTTATTTATTTTAAGAGCAATGACAATAATGTGTAATTATAATTAATATTGTTAACATTTATTAGTAACAGTTACTTGTTAATTTTATTATATGTCACTTCAATAAATTATTCAATTTAAATTTGTATTTACACAAATTTCAAATATTTAGTATTTAATTATTTGTTAATAAAAATAAAACCAAATTTATTTGTAAATTAAATTAACTATAAAATAAGAATTTTAATATTTAAGTGCAAGATATTTATATTTAAAAATAATTAAATAATAATAATGATTTTGAATTTATATAAAAATTAGATATATAAATACAAATTTAAATTACATAATATGTTGAAATGAATTGTAATGTAATAAAATTAATAGTAAATTTCATTGTTGATAAATGCTTAAAATATTGATGAACTTACACCTTTTTACCATCATTCTTGAATAAGTATACAATAATTTTTAAAAATACTTCATTTTGTTATTAAATTTTATACTTCATTTTTTTAAAACCATAGATTATGTAATTATTAATGTTGAGTTTTGAATATTGTTACCTATTTAATTTATCGCGATATATATATATATATCAATTATCAATCCACGATAACGTAACTTATACCAGGTTCAGTTCTGCCCTACTTAAAGCATTTTTTGATAAAATTTACTGGCGTTCCATTGATGTATCTAAATTATTTAAGCAGTTAAAATATTTGAGAAAGCTATCCAAAATTCTATCGCGCGTATATGAAAAATCGTACAGTAATTATTTCGAAATAATTATTCCAAATTTCGGATACCTTGTGAACTTGTGTGTCCACATTGCTTGTTGTTTTTTCCGTAACCTTCCTAACGGTCACCGCAGCGAATAGACGTCGACGTAAATAATACACAACACGAATTTATCTATTGTTTTGATCCAGGGTTTAACTACCTTCTCGTGTCATCTCAATATTTATATATAATTTAAATTAATATCAATATTGTCTACGCTAATATTATTATTGTTTGCTTGATTTATTAAAAAGAGCTGATCGCAATTAAAGGACACCGCCCCAGTGATATTTATCAAATACAATGTTTGATTTTTATTTTGAGTTTACCTGTGAGCAACATTACAAATCTCTGGCTAGTTGCTGTTTATCCCGGCAATCTTCTTTTTTTTTCGACGAGTGATAGACTTTCTCCTTCACGGGTGAACGGGAATAGAGCAGTCGCGTTACAAATATAAACAATACAACGGATAGTAGTACAAATTTACATAATAAAAATAAAAAATAAAATAATACATTACTTATATAAAATAAGCATTGGTATCCTATTACAATTTTTAAAATTCTGTAGAACAAGTTAACTTGTAATACTTGATGCCATTATGAAGTAATGTGTACAATATAAAATTCACTACTTAGCAGCTACTTTTCTAGTTACTCCCAAAGATGTTTTTTCTTCTAATTTTTGCTATGCTGGGGTTTTTTATATTGAACAAGGGTTCAACTACTAATATATCAGTGTGTGCCTGAGTCAAATTTTGAGTACGTGAAGTATGAAAACACTCAAGACTTTCAACATTTTTTTCATTATTACTTTTTTCCATGTTTTTTTTTTTTAAAGATACGGGTGTGCAGTATACTTTGGCTAGAATTTCCATCTAATCAAGCTAATAAAGATAAGTACTGTCTGAGGAGTAAAAAGGGTCTTTTCAGCTCTAGTAGCCTCGGAAGACCCCTGCTCCCACGTGAACCACAAGGCCTAGCTCGTTCACTATCTGCCAGTGGAGATTATACACCCAATGGTGAAGCAGCCAGGTCTGAGTGATTAGTCCGTTCTGTACTCCTGTTCTATCCAGTGTTCTGAGTATGCTATTATCAGTTTTTTATCAGTACCTTCCAGAAGTTTACAAGGCCTCATTCCTCCTAGAGGCGCACCCAAATAAATAAAGCATCAAAAAAATTCTCGCAATGTTAGTATGTGTGTATGTGATTGGTAAATGTTGCATGCTTGCTCTGTGTAGAGTGATCCAAATCGGCACTAATGCATTCGCCAGATTGCGAGAGGTAACTTCGTGTGGCCCCGCTTTCCAGGGAAAGTCGCAGATATTCGGTACACCTCATGCATTCCTATTTAGTTGTGAAGAGTCCAAAATTAACCAGGATCTGTATTTTCTCACATTTTCATTCACCTATCTATGCCAAGCTAAAAGCATGCTACCCTTACAACCTGAAGTCATGCCTCTCAAAAATAAATTTAAATATTAAAATATGTATATGAAAATAAAAATATTTATATTTTTATTAAATTAAATAATAATAAAAATATAAAAAATAAAATGCTATAAATGTAAAAGTTTATAAGCACATACCACATATATTAATATATTATAATCAATGCAATATGTATATGCACTGTGAATAAAAAAAACATTTTCATTACATATTATATTTACTAATAGTTAAAAATATCAATATACATAAATAATCTATAACAAAAGATAACTTGTTATGTGAATGTATATTTATTTCGTATTGAAAAGTGTAGATATATATATATATATATATATTATTAGAACTATATATTAAATGCATATATTAAATTCAATATATTAAAGTATACATTCAATTTATTAAAGCAGTATCTACATTTTTATTGTTAATAAACTTAATTTATTTTAAAATAATTTAATTTATTAGAATTTATTTATAAAACTTTATAATACATAAATTAAACTAAAGTATTTTGATAGCGGGAGAAATATGTTGTTTCTCTCCTGTACTTGTAGATACACGAGTGACCTCTAAAGAATCTTTGGCTTGAGTTAACATTAGTTTTATAAGTGCTTTAAAACCTATAAAAAATACTATATATAGGTATATGGACTACAGTTAAGTGAAAAGTCATATTAAAATATTTAGTAGTTGTACTTAATTTAACAAACTAAAAACATTTTCATGATTATAATTTATATTTGTATAAAAACAGATAATAATAAAAATTATTATAATATAATGTTTAATATTTTTTTGATTCAATATTTCTGAATAAACATAAAATTATAATCATTTGAAAATAAAAATGTTTTTAGTTTGTTAAATTAAGTACACTACTAAATATTTTAATATGGCTTTTCACTTATCCGCAGTCTATATATCTATATTGTTAATTTATTATTTATCGCGTAACTATTAATTATATATTTATTATAATGTTAAATCGCTTATCTATCGCATAGCTATTTATTATATTTATTTATAGTTTATTTACTTCTTTATTTGCGTATTTATTTATTTTACTCTTCGTTATTTATTATTATATTATTATTTGTTTAACGTTATCCGATTCTTTTTCTGCCATAGCAGAATCAATTAAAGTGTTTCAGCCTTTGTGAGGATTTGAATTGAAATTAAAAGAATTTAATTTAAAAGAAATAATAACTGATTAATGCGCGTTAAATACCTGTTTATTGAAATAAATTGGAAGAGAGAGATTTTCGTGTGTTAGTATGGCTCGTGATGTCAAATACTTCCTACGTGTGTCTGTGAATTATGATAATTATTACTTTACCGTGAGTTTAAATTTGATCGTGTGAGTGTTGACCGGGATCAACTTATTCCGCGCTACTTCTCCAAAGATACTCAAAATCAACTCTACTCTGACTCCGTCTTCTAACTATATTGTATTTTCATGAATGACTACATTTTTTTTTATTTCCGTCCTAACTGTAATAACTTCAGCTTCATTATTACTGTATTTATTGAAAAAAACGCTAATCTTTTTGATCCTCTCACCGTGGAAGTGTTCTCATTTTTAAGCTTAATTTTATCTTACTGAACATTATTTCTTACTGCATTGATTAGTTATTGATTATTTTGAACTTATTTCCGAATTCATAACAATTAATTTTCGTATAAAGTTACATTTCAACGTTATTTTACGCTGCATCTTGTGCACCTTTTAATCTATTTACATAATACCTCTCATTTTACTTATTATATATATCGAACTTCGTGGCATACGTAACAATATATAGCATTTATTATAGGTTTTGTAGTATTAAAATTTTTTTTATATGCTTGAAACCATCAAAAATATAATGAAAAAAATTAATTATTTGAATCGCTATAAACTTTTAAATTAATTAACATACCTGAAATTGTTGTTCCGTACCACTTTAACATTTAATTTTAATTTTTACATATGCACTAATATATTTTATATATTCCTTGGGAAAAAACTTAAAATTAAATAATTATAATTAAATACACGTTTGGAGAACAATAACATAAGCACGTGTACCGGATTATCAGTATCGACTCATTAAAACGGACATAGGGGGATTTGATTATGTTTTTTTTTTATATTTCTTTATATTTTCATAATTTAAAAAAAAAATAAGTTTTTTAATTTAATATAAATATATGTAATAAAATTACCCTTAATTAATAAAAAATTAAAACATTATCAAACAATGAAGGTATAGTGAACTAATTTTTTTAATTTAGATTGTATCAGATTAGTTTGTTCCTACTGTTTCCATTTAAGCTTGGCTTGGACCTACCACCTAAATAAATTGATAAAAATTTTATACTGACTGTTAAAACAACCAGAATTTGGATGCTTAGGTCATCCGGAGCTTTTGTAATAACCGAAGCTCTGAATGAGCGACCCTCAATTTTTCCCTATATCCTTCAGATACTTCCAAACTCATATAATTATCAAGTAAATAAAACCAGCAGTAAATTGTCTATATATCATATTATTATTTACAATTGTGTCGGTAATTTACTGCCCAATTAATAATGAGTTTATCCTTATTACTTTATCTAACTTTCTTTCTTGATTAATATTAATTTTAAAAATTATTATTTTATTAATATTATAATAAAATTTATGTTTCTAATATATTTAAATTTTTTTATTTTTTTAGTGCGCACAAGGCATAGTGAAATGAGCAATTTTTCTTAAATTATTTTTTATTATTTCTCGCCTAATATCTTGCAATATTTCAATATATTGCACGATGTCGCTAATCATTTGCCCTTTTCACCGAGGTGAATAAACTCGCGAAAAACAAACGTTTTAATTCGCGAGACGCCAGGGAGCAACGATCTGAATTCGAACTTAACGAATCAGCTCCGCGTGGCGAACTAAATCACTCCCCGACGACTCTCCCGATCGAGAACGTGAAGTAGGAATCAAAGACGGATCGCGGAAATAAAAGGCGGAACACACCTGGCCGCGGGAGCTTAATTTTGTGCGAGATACTGAAGAGTAAACTCCTAGTGATTACACGAGGAGTCGCTCAACAATATCGTCTGCAAAAACTATAATAAATTTTAATTCGTGTTTACACGAGTTATAATTTTATTTTATTTCTTAAAATTAATTTTACTTTAAAAAGAATCTAAATAATTGACGCCTGTCATAACAAGGCGATCATTACTACAAATTAGTAGTCACGGATGACAATAGCTCCGGGTTACAATACTTAGCAACCAACGTCAATAACCTGTCATAACAGGGTTATTGACCTCTTGAAAAATAAACATAAATTGAAATATATGTAAATACTCTCCGTCATAACACAGGAGTACGGGCAGTTGGAATATTTTGCTACCCGCGAAAATTCAAAATAATAATAAAAAGAAATATTATTATTTTACTCTTTCACAGGTACCGATTGACGACGTAAGAACTGGAGATGAGTCATCAGTCAAATCTCAGTCGGAAAATTCCAGAGAAGAGAAAAATCTTCCCTGATCTGTAAAAAATAAAGTGAGCTTTATTTTACTTAAATAATATATTTTATTATTTTTTTTTACTACTTCCATCCTTTGTCACTAAATCCGACTGACGACTATTCGTGGAATAGTCGAATCGTTACAATCTTTTGCAAAATTCTTGGCAGACTAGCTGCCGCTCATTCACCGAATAATAATTACAAACGAGCTACTCGATTTACACCTTCATTCGCGAAGGTGGAATAGGGTGGTCTCTTTGCAAATTTAGTTAAATTTAAGCATTGTTTAATCTTATGTATAATAATTTTAGATCTTAATATTGTCACGTACGTAATATTATTCTTGATGTTAATGCCGACGATCGCATACGTGACGAAGCCCGAAAGGAGAGAAAAGTAGTACTTCTGTCGGCAAAGAAAGTTAAAACATTCGGAAATTGATGATGAGAGAAAAAAAGAAATAATGAAGGAATTGAACTAAGAAACGAGTAACATTAAACTCGCGAATAATAGAACTTCCGAATTCATCATTTCATGAAAATTCCGTGTCACAGTTGAAAATAAATACATGAGGGGTTAATAGAAAAACAATAGTGGAGATACCTAATCGGGTGCTAATAAAGCGTCTGAAAAATACTACAGACTCCGGAAAGAGAATTTACGGATGTGCAATTCTCCATCCAGCGCAAGTAACGAGTAAAATCGGAAAAAAGTATAGTCACTTCGATTTCAGTCTTGAGCGAATTAACCTCTCGAGGATATTCCAATTCGAACCTCTGTTAGAAAAAGTCATGAATAATTGAATCGGTTCATTTATATTTCCTCGATACAACGAAATAACTGTTTACTTTGTACACAGTCGCGTTTAGAGCCACGGCTTACTCAATCAATCACATTACACATATAATCGCACTATCTCTTTTGCTATTTCTTGATTAAAATAAATAATATTCTGTCTCCTCAACTATCGTTGTTATATTTATTTTATTTACCGAACCTTAAAAGGACTGAAGCACTTTGACCGCTTTAAGTGTGAGCGGTCTGAGCAATTGCTGACATGGAATCGTGAGCATCGGAGGAGGTTGAAGGGTTACTAACACAAAATCGCGAGGAGCGGGTATATATGTAAAAGATGAAGCGGTTGGGTTTCAAGTAAAAATAATTTCCCCGAGTTGTGTACTGCCATCGCATACCTCGGGCAAATCTTTTTCTAACCTCGGTTTCTCGGCGTTCAATTTGCATAGATTTCGGTGCACCAGTTGCGGAGCATGTTCATTGGACAATGAGCGGAAAAGAAGGTCGAAATTGATCGAGAGCATTTAATCTGCACCAAGAGACCGAGCTTTAGTGCAGACCGTTGCGCCCATGTTCTATCACGCGGCGAAACGATTGATCGAATCCCCGTAACGATTCCATCGTGGGACGCAGCATATACTAGCAAACGCGGCAACATGTCGCCCCCCATGTGTCGTAAGTTTTAGTGCGACTGTACGTAGTTTAATATTATACATTTTTATATTTATATATTTATAAACTTCTAACAACGATCATGTCTTATTGTATATTAATTTTTTTATTTATCTAATTTAAATATATTTTTCTTGTATTAAATTTCAAATATTCGTTTATATTATATTAATTAATAAATTAAAATTTTTGATTGTGAGTATAAGTAAACCCACAGAACAGACACTAAGAGAAAGCTAGGTCCCGTGTTAAACTTTGGCGACAAACATGGCGGCAGAAATATCTTCTTTCTCTCTCGTGCATATAGAAACACTAGCGACCTATGAAGAGTCCGTGGCCCTAACTAAAATTTTTTATAAGTGCTTTAAAATCTATTGGAAAAAAACGACACCACTACATGTACGAAGCACGAATGTATTCCCTCGTGCTTCTCATATGTACAAAAGAATGCTTTTTCCAATAGATTTTAAAGCACTTGTAAGAAAATTTTACTCGGGCCACAGATTCTTGATAGGTCGCTAGTGTTTCTATATGCGCGAGAGAGAAAGAAGATATTTCTCCCACCATGAAAAAAACACTATTCAATTTAATATAAAAATATATATATTAATTTATATAATATTTTCTAATACTTTTGTATTAAATATAAGTTAAATATGAAATATTATCAAAGTTTATGCAAATTTTTTGTTTGAGTACTAGTTAATTTTATATATTTAACTTATATTTAATACAAAAGTATTAGAAAATATTGTTTCAATTATTTTTAAATCAAAAATTGTACAAAATATTATACATTTAATATTTAACTTATATATATATATATTGTAATAAACATATGCATATATAATTAAATAATAACAAGAATATTATTAAAAACAAAAATCTTTAAATATAAAAGCTTAGTTCCTATACCGCATACATGTACTTGTATATATAAGGTAAATTTTAAATTATATTTTTATAAAAATATCTACAATTAAACTTTATTACTTACCAATAAAATTTGTGTCATAAACATTGATTTATGAAAGACCTCATTGAATCTCACTCCTTATTTTTACTTGATAAAATAAAAATCAATTCAAAATTCACTTACACTAACTTTATAACAAACACTAATTAATTTTATATTTATTTATATTAACATTTACTTAGAAATTAATTTACATCCATTGCACCCGAATAAATGAATTTGTTAGTTTCTTCTATGAAGAAATTTTGTGAGAACTAAAAACTTGAAATCTGTTGTCAACTACAAACGTTTGAAATATTAGAATGTAAACATATGTACCAGGTTACCAGTACCGACACACGAAAAGGGACATATGGGGTGATTTTAATTTGCTTAATTTGTCAAAATTGTTACTAATACTAAAAATAGGAAAGAAAAATTAGTTTTTCAATTGAATATAATAATTTGAACTAACAGTATATGCTATTATTAAAAAATCAAAAAATTTTCAAATTATATTGGAACAGGCACTTTCTTTTACGTCACAGCCTATCTGTGGCCCGTCTGCTACGTTTGTCGCCGCTCTCCCATTTACAGTTTTTAACGATTTTTTTTTCGATTTCCCATTTAACGATTTTTACATTTATTCATTTCGTACAGTGCAAAAAGATGAGAAGTTAAATTTTCTCAAGACTGGTGAATATTATAAGAACTAAATCCTCAGTCATTAATGACTTGTAGAAATAATATAATATAATCATAATTAATCTGCTGCGCATAATTATTCTTTTCTATTTTATTTTCATATTATTGGATTTTAAATATAACTTGTTTTAATCTTTAATAATATATAACATTAAAATTGAAAAAATCATAATGAATAGTTTAATTAATTCTTTTTTAAATATACGATAAAATTCTTTTTTTTAATATTTTTGTATATTACTTTATAACCAACTTAATATAAATATTTTTTATAAAAACATCCATATTGCACATATTAAATGTACATCTTAATTTAATAATAATAGGCCTTCAACTAGTGCATATAAGCAAATAATGTGAAGGATCCTGAATTCAATACTATTAATTAATCTAAGTGCTTATAAATAAATATATGGTATCGTTCTTGTAATTACCTTACATTTATAGGAAACATGAATTTTTTTAATTATTTTTAACTTATTTATAATTGTATATGTGTTATTTAATTGTACAAACATTAATTACATTGTATATATACATTTTTAATTGCAAATATTACTAAGTTTTTATCTTGTATTGTATCTGAAATACAAGAAATAAAGATATAAATTATTTTGATAAAATATGAATGATGTAGTTTATTTAAATATTTTATTTTCTTAAATAAAATTTGTAACCTTGTAATTTATAATTTATAACTAAATTTATATAATATAACACCGATAAAACTACATAAATTTTTTTTAACTATTGCTAAATACTATTATTTGATATTTATACAAATTTCATATTTTTTGTATTTTTGTATTTAATGTACTTTATATCATAATTGAACTTACTATTACTGTACATATATAATAACTTTACATTTTAATTTTGCATAAACTTTTCTCTGAAAGTTATATGTAAAAAATAACTAATATATGATTTTATTTTTAAATAATACAATAATGAAAGTATATTGTAATAATATTATTATTGTTAATTTAAAGTTGAGAATTTTATTGGAAAGCAAAAATTAAAAATTTATTTTTAAATATTTTATACTTTGTGATATGAATTAAACATCAATAACATATATATTTGTTAAGCTTCAAATGATAATAAGATATTGTTTTAAATAAATGTATTAATTTTTAACAAATTTTTCAGTACACTAAATATTGATTAGTTTGAACAAAGAATATTAATAGATTTTTTCCAACTTCTTTTTCTCAATTATGTAATATATCATATTATTATTGAAAAACTTTTATCAATCATTTTTATTTAAATTTAATATGCAATATTGTATTTAAATAATTATACACATTTAATATTGTTGAATAATCTTTAAATATATGTCATAATTTGTTTAAGTATAAAATAATTTAAAAATTAAAAAAATCTCTAAATATGTTACAATCCATTTGTATATAAAATAATATTAAAATTTAAAAAATTTTAAATACAAATGTATAAATAAATTTTAAAGTTTTAAGCATATTTATATGAAATTCTGTATTAATCTTTGAGAAAGAATTTTTTTTTATTTTCATGTTTAAAAATTATTTATTAATTTATTATGATAAAAAATTATTAAAGAATTATAAATAACAATGTGTAAGTTGTAATTTTAATAATGTACTATAGTATTAAATAGTTCATTATTATTATTTTTGTAAATGCTTTTTTCACATGTATTATGTAATAATGTACATTAAATTTATTAGCAACATGTCATGATGAATGATAAATAAGCCATACATTTTTTATAAATAATAATTTTATACTAAGCACAACAAATATTGAAAATTCTATTGTATTAAATAAAATGTACATAAAAATTATAAATCAAAACTGCAAATAGAATAACATACATGAAAGTTTTTATTCATATAAACAGGATAAAATCTAATTTAATTTAATTTATAACTAAATTTTTATTTCTAATACTCTTTATTTTCTATTGAAAATATAAACTTCAATATAATAATTAAAGTATGTATCTAGTTTTATATTCTTGAAATTTTATTCAGTAATTTTGTTTAAGTTTAAAAATTTAGTTACATTTTTCCTTTGAAAGAAAAATTAGTTTATAAAAAATATTTATATTTTTATTAATATTAGTTTTTATGTGTATTTTATATTGGTTTTTAAATTAGGTAAAATTTTATAATTTAAAATAAATTAAATTAAATGTAAAAACAAAATTTACAAATTCAAAAATATATATATATTTTATATGTATATACATGTGGGACTACATATAGATGATATTGAAAAATAATTTTAATATATTTGATTTACATTAAAAAAATGCATACTGTTTCATTAAACAATAGTTTTTTAATGTCAAAAATAAGTAGAATATAAAATTTTATAATTTATATATTTTTCTAGACTACACATGTTTTTTACAATACCAAAATATTTATTACTTCGTTAGGATATTTGGCTGATCTATCATATATATATATGAAAGCTGATATATCATACAAAATGTTTAATAATAGTAGAATCATTTAAATGTTACATGATTAAAAAATAAAGACATTAAATTTTACAATAAGAAAAAACTTATGGAATTGAATCGAAATAGAATTAATAAAAATATTTAAATGTTGATTCAACACATTTTCCATATTAAGAAACAGAAAGATTGCAGGGAATCCTAGGAATAATTACGTAACGATCCTAAATCTGCTTTCCTAAAAAATATAGAAAGTATATTAATTTTAAATTCATAAACTTAACCGGGAAACGAAGCGCGAAAATTGAATTAAAAATGATTTAAGATTTTATAGGGAAAAATGAAAGAATTGAGATTCTCTTTGTTAAATAATTTTTTTTTAGACTGCACGTATTATCTCTGAGACGAATCTCGAACATTTTTTTCAAAAATTGAATTTTACAAATTACTTACTATCTCCTCTTCTTAATATCGTATTTTGTTTTGCAGTATCTAGCGGTAATTACATGATATTTATAATTAGTTTATTGTGTATAAAAATGTAATAAATATAATTTTAGCTATTACACTTATTTTTTTACTTGTCATGTAAATACCGTATTTGACGCATTACTGATCTACTTTCGAACAGACTTTACATTAACGTTACGTCCTACTTTTAAATTGTACCAAATTGTCGCTGCTGCCTCTAACGATCGAACTAAAATCGTCTTCATGGCGCGATGGAAACGGACTAAAAAATAGAAGTGAAACAATATATGAATAAATTATATTGCTTTATATATTTTAATTAACATAATCAAGCTGTATTTATTATTCACATTGAACTTGATGGAGAGCCTACCTAACTTCACTTCATACTTCCTTTATTAAGCATATAAAAATGATTTTATTTTCTAAATTGCCCGCCGGTACAAGAGATTAACATTGGTATCAGTAATATCCCTGCTCATCTTTGTAGTGTATAAAGCAGTTCTTTAGAATCTAATGAGGTACAAAACAAATAAAAACACAAGTATTTATTCTTCAATAATTTGTCAACGTTTTGAAGGGAGAATCATTTTCCTTGTCAAGGCAATACATAAATAAATCATAAACGCTCCTGTGCTTATTTTTAATTCATATATTTAATAAAAATATTTACATAAATTTTATTCATATGTGTAGTTTTCAGTAAAACTTGTACAACTTTCCTTAGATTACTGCTGTTAGATCGATGAAGCATTTTACCTAAGATGACGTATTTTTGTTTGTTTCGGGAAAGAAAAAAATATTTCTCAATAAAAATAAAAAGTTTATCTAAAACTGTTTGAAAGTGTAAACAAATTATGCAAAAATTGTGTAATGAATATTCAATTAATGAAAAGATGCAGTTTATTTAAAAATCTACTTTTTTTTTTTTTACATATTTCGATAATTCACTATTTCATAAACTTTATAGCAGTATCGTAAATATTTATCAACCTAATAACATGTGTGACGCTTCACAACCAGGAATTTTGTATTAAATAGTTATGTTCATTATATTGCTCTAAAGTAATTATAAACTTTATATAAATAAGTTTATAAAAGATTAATTTAAGATGTATTCAAAATTATTACAAAGCGCTACAGATAAACAAGGAATGTTTGGGTTGCATGTTGGAGTTACTTCATTTTGATTTGAACAATTGATCAAAATTAATATAAATATATAAAGTTCACATGAGATCAAATTAATCAAAAATATTGTGTAAAAAAAGACCAAAGTGGAAATAATTGGTTTCGCGAATATAATGGAATATTTTTCACTAGATATCTGAATAATAATGCCATTCCTTCTGTCTTGAATTTCCAGTGTTAATTGGTTGTAAATATATAGTTTTTACATAGTTATATGAGGATGGTAATAGTAAATTTAGTAGCACATTTAAATTAATTTTAAAAAGATGAACTGAATGAACCCGTGTTCTAAAGATGAGACTTAAACAAAAGAATAGAACAATCATGTAGTCATTACATCTTTGATTATAATATTTGTATTTCTATATTAATAATTATTAAATGTGATAAGAACTTTTACTATAAAAACTTATTAATAGTATACATTATAGTATTAAAATTTACAACTTTTTATTGATTGATTATATAAGAATTTTTTGCATTAATTCATAAAAGTAATATGTGGTCATTTTTAAACTATAAACTTCTTATTTTTTTTTGTGTAAAACTTAATATCAACAACAAAAAATTTGATTGTTTAGTTTATATCAATTTAATATTTTTTATATATTTTATTAATTGATACAAATATTCTTATATTTATATTTTTTATAAATTTTAATTTTGGATATTAATTTTAAGATTTTAATTTTTTTTATTTCATTTCTATTTATTTTAGTTTATTTTAAGATTATACAATATTTAATATTTATTTATATTAAAAATTTTATTAAATAGTAATTTAAGAGGTTATGATGATTTTAAGTATTTATTTTTTGTTCAAAAATTTATCCTACTTGTTCTCAAATGAAAACAACATCGAATATGAATTTTACAATAAATTTCATATTGTAAAATTGATTTTATTATTTTTTTTTATAGCAATTATGGCTTCTAAATCTGGTTTGATGAAATTAACACTGTTAAGGAAGCTTATGATGAATAATCCTGATAATAAATACAAAGTTATACATGCTTACATAATTACTTCAGATGATGCCCATCAATCTGAATATATAAGAGACAACGATAAGAGGCGACAGTACATATCAGGTTTCAAAGGATCTTTAGGTACAGCAGTTGTAACTCATGACAATGCTCTACTCTGGACTGATGGTAGATATTTTACTCAAGCCTCTGTTGAACTTGATCCTCCTGAAGTATGGACACTTATGAAAGAAGGTTTTGTTGGTACTCCGACGGTAGAAGATTGGTTAATATATAATTTACCTACAGAATCTGTTGTTGCTGCTGATCCTAATTTAGTTAGTAATGCAACATGGAATTTATTACAAAATAAATTAAAAACTGCTGGACTGTATCTGTTGCCCTTAGAAAATAATTTGATTGATGAAATATGGGGAAATGATCGACCTATAGAAATGTTAAATGAAATTGTTCCACATCGAGCTATTTATTCTGGTAAAATATCTAGCGACAAAGTAAAAGATTGCTTTAAAGCAATGGAAAAAAACAAAGTTACAATTCTTGTATTAACAGCTTTAGATGAAATTGCTTATTTACTTAATTGGAGAGGATCAGATATTCCTTATAATCCTGTATTTTTAGCATATGTTATTTTATTTCAAAAACAAGTTCATATATTCATAAATACAGAAAAATTGACTTTACATGCAAAGGAACAGTTAGTGCAAGAAGAAGTTAATTTTGTACTCCATTCTTATAAAGATATTAAACCATATTTGAAAAAAATATGTTCAATTAATAATATCAAAAATAAAGTTTGGATTTCAAATAGCTCGAGTTATGCTATACACCACATTTGCAGTTTAGTAGCTGTTCACGTTTCAGTTACTCCAATAAGTTTAATGAAATTGGTAAAGAACGGTACAGAAATACAGGGTATGAAATCGGCACATATAAGGGATGCTATTTCTCTTGTGAAATATTATTCGTGGTTAGAAAACACAATTACGAATACAATAGATAAGTTTTCAAAAGTCACTGAAATAACAGGAGCATTACAACTTGAAAAGTTCAGAAAGTATGTATTCTAGCACTGATGTATTTATAATATTTGAATTTATTTTCTAATCATCTAAAAACGTTTTTAATGATAAAAGTTAATATACAGAAACTATATAATTATTTAATATATAATGTATAATATCTTTTCAGGTTTAATTCATTGTTTTTATATTATTAATATTAAATTTTCTATTTCAAAATAATTGCATTATTTTTAAAGAAAAAATGTTTTATTTATTGAATTATTTTTACAAAAATATTCGTAAAAAATATAAAAATTTTTTAAAATAAGTATATAACATGAAAGAGATTATTTGTTTTACATGATGTATTATAAAAATATCAAGACTAAATTTTTTGTACTTGATTATTTGCTGTAGCATTTTTAAAAAAAGTCGGAAATTAGTTCACATTCTATAATTAGAACATAAAACTTTTCAAAACAGTCTCTTCCTGTGTCAATACAATTGTAACAAAAAACTCGAGTTTGTTTTTAGGACATTGTCAGCACCCTCGGCAAAAATATCGCACAAACCTTTCACATTTATAAATATTCTATTACTATTTCATGCACCGTAAATATTAATAAATTCTAGGTGTGAGTGCGACAAACATTGAATTTTGGTATCGATTCGGGCTATTTTTTGGTATTTTTGTTGTAATATTTTTCTAATTGTGATTAACATACACTCATATTTAAAAATCTCTTTTAATACTTCAAAAATCTCCATATTGTTTTTCTCAATCTGTACACAAAACTTTATCCCGTAGTACTAGTTCAATAATGACTCCATTAAGCAACATTAGATATGTAGATAGACAATATAGTTAGGAGAAAGGATTATTACCTTGATAAATTTATTTTTTCACTTAAATCACAGTATTTGATTTGTACTAATTATACGAAACTGTTACTTTATATATATATATATTATTCTAATCCTACGATTACTTTTCTTCTGTTTATTTCAATATTATTCATTTTTCATTGTATGTTATATTTCTATTAATGTTTTAACTATTAATTTTTTTTAAATGCAATCTGAGTGTTGGCAATAAATATTTTGTTAAACTTGATATTTATTAATATGCGTGAATCAAGGAAAGTGAGTATGGGAAGATAGACAGGAGCTTCAATTAATTTATACGATTTGAGCTATAATCAATTATTTATTAGCTCACGCGTATACACAGGCATAAAAAATCTCGCGTGAGGAGGAAAAAACCGTCGGAACTTATTATCGGACTACTTATCTGTTACAATTCTACAACATGCGAGAGGGTACACCTCGCTTGGTCGGCGTTTTCGTCAGATGATGCCGCTCAAGGCTTAAATACAAGATCGGTGCTGGAGTCGGCGTCGCTTCCGAGTGAAGCGAGGATACGAGCCAAGCTCTCGTCTGTGTACCGCCTAGGTAGCACACGCCTTTGCACATACACAATCGCGTACGAAATCACGCGTAAATAGGCGGGTGATTTGCAGATTATCGATTCACACACGAAAAGTATAGCGAGCACAAGAAATGCGATGCGCAAGTACAAAATATTAAACAATATTAAAGGAAGCGCATGAATCGAAAATTGCAGATAATCGTACTGCAACGATCCAAAAAGGAATGAGCGTCAGTCGCCCCCACCTTCCCCCCCCCACAACAACCGTCATAAAATCGGGAAACTCCTTTTATGATTATCTCCGTGTGGTCACTTTTTCTTACCCTCGGTGATTCGAGGGTAAGAGAAAGCGTTGAACACTGGGTAAACTTGTAAATTTTTTAATTTATCAAAAAAAGTGTAGATCGACAATTAAGATAAGTTAGGGGGAAGGATTTTTACCTTACGCTCTCAGTCCATACCTATTATGCACATATCTCTTTGTATGTTTGCATGTATAAGCACTAGCCGGCCTGGTGCAAGTTTTCCTTAGCAACATATAGGTGTCATCCTGAATGAATCAAGGCGAACTACTCGCCTTAAACGAGGAGCTTAAAGCTTGGCCTCATGTTCCCAATATGGATCACCTTTTGCATGTTTTAGTCCACCCAATGTGTCACTTTTGGTATTCTTTGATACGGTTATATTCACAGCTTTTTTGTTCCTGTAAATTAGTTAGTCTCGTTGTTGTCTGTAAACCATCTGTTTGTCAGATTACTCATAGAATGATGTCAATTTCCATCCATCTCTGATGATCAGGTTCAACAAAAGTCACCTCTTATACCTTCTGCCTTGTCATTACAGGGTAGGAATATAAAAGATGCTTTGTGGTCTCGTAATTATGACCACATCTAGAGGTTCTATTTATTTAGCTATCTATAAAATGTAAGTTAAATCAAACTTACTAGTGTTACGGAAGTTATATCATTCTTATCTCCTACCTTTTAAGTCTATTAAGTTTTGGCTGCCATATAAGTGATAGCTCAGTAATAATTAATTTTTCTGATTTTACGCTTTTTCATTGTGTAGCTAGCAAGAGATGGGTTTTCCCAATTTTCGTTTAGGTATATTTACCGCTAGTTTCATCGTCTAAATTTCTATGCTGACTTATGGCCAGTCTTTCTGCTTTTTCATTACCTACATAACCTTAATGACCTGAAATCCATATTAAGGTTACTTTGTTGTTTTTGCTAATATATCCAAGTGTTTTCTAAAATATATGATCTCGCTAGAATTAACTTTGGTATTGTCTAGAACAAGCAGCGCCGCCTCACTATCAGAGCAAACGATGACGACAGACTACTTACTGTTCCTACCTATCATCGGTTTTAGTTATAGCTCTTATTTCCGCGTGAATCCTAAGGTTTAGATAAATTTATTTGAAGTTCTGACCTTTCAGCCACTCGCTCCTGATTCGTATTTAATCTTGAATTCATCTGTGTATCAACAATTATGTCTGTTTGTTTTATTATCCCATTCTTCTCTATTCTGAATGACAACTCTTTATACACGTATGTTCTCGAGATTTCACCTCAGTTTATATTCTGCACTGTATTTAGATTAGAAGAAGTCCTTATCATGAAAAAAGTTTTCCTTAGATCATGCATTATTCATAGGTGCCTGTAAAAGGCCAACATAATTATTCCTATCAAAGAGAGTAATTCCAAGTAGAGCTTCTATATAAACTGCTGATGTTTTCATAGCCTCTGTTATAATTTTCAGGATTTGTACCTACATTTTATTTTTATTTATTATTTATTTATTTACAAGTACGTCCCGACTTTTTGGTCTAGGGACGGGTTCCGAAAGTTACATTCTTTTTACACATTATTTACATTTTTTCTTACATCTAATAATACTTTATTATTGTTCATTTTCTATCACATTTTTGTTTTATCACATCTGTCTCACTATCGATTTTGTTCACTTTTCATCCCACGTTTTTTCCTCTCTGCTTTTACATCTTTCTACATTATTTCCTTTTTCTTCGTTCTCCTCTCTACTTCCTTGATCTTCTTCATGATCTCTCCCTTTTTATTCCAGTTTTTGTTGTCCAGTTCTCTCATTAAGTCTCTGTATGTCCATGTCCCTTCTACTTCCTTCCTCCATTCCCCAAATATGTCCTTTGTTCTGTCACATCCCTTGATTAGATGTGCCCAATCTCCTTCATTTTCTCTACACAATGTGCACCTCCTTTCTTCTGTCTTTCTCCAGTATCTGTTATAGCTCGTGATATCGCCACATCTAAGTCTAGCTGTCGTCATCGTCTTTGGGTTCAGGAGTTTTCTCAGGTACTCTGGGAGACCCTTTTTGTGTATCTCTCTATATATTTCATTGTATTTCGACTCCTTCATTCTACTTCGTCTGTCTTGTCCTCGTATGTTTCTTTCTCTTTGTCTTATTTCTGTATATATGTCTCTCCCCTCCCTTTGCCATTGTTCTATCTGTGTTTTACTTAACCCTATCTTATTCAGCCATTTCTTTTCTTCTGTTTTTCCATCCTTTCTCTGTAGTTCCCTCTTTTCTTCATATGCTTTTCTCACCCATCTATTCTCATTCATCTGCTTTAGTTTCTCTTCGTATTTCAGAGTTCTGATACCCCACTCCACACTCATTTTATTCTCATCTGCTTCTTCATAAACCAGGTATCTAGAGGTGCAAAAGTCCAGCTTCAAAGTCCATCTCAAGTAATCCGTTTTTATTTTTTCCATTTCGTCTTTTCCTTTCGTTCCCTAAATCTCTACGCCGTACTCCAGCACCCCCTTCACCAGGTAATTGAAGAGCATTTTTCTAGATTGAAAGTCTCCGGCACATCTTCTCTCCGTCAGTCCCATGTTTTTTTTGCCGCAATTTTTCCTTTGTGGATCCTTTCCCTGATATGCTCGTGGTGCTTTCCATCCCTTCTGAATACGAATCCTAGATAGTTGAACTTTTCAACTATACCTATCTCCTTTCCTTTCATTTCCATGTTTCTTGTATTTCCTTTTCTTCTTGATTATCATCATCTTCGTTTTCTCTGTATTCAGTTCCATTTCCCTGTTTTTTAGGAATTTCTTTAGAGTTCTCATCATCCCTTGCATTGTCTCTCTACTTTCCCCCACTATAGCTAGGTCGTCTGCGTATGCGAGTATCCAAATTCTTTTTTCTTTAATTTTCGTCCCACCTACTCTATTTTGTTTCATTTCTCGTTCGATTCCTGCTATATATATGTTAAACAAGAGAGGGCTGAGACACCACCTTTGTCTCAATCCCTTTTTTATCCAGAACTCCTCAGAAATTCCCTTCTCCGTCTTTACTCTGCATCCTGACTTCGTATATATTTTCTTTATCAAATCCGTCAGTCCTGTGTCGCACCCTTGCTCTTCCATTATTTTCTACAGATTTTCCCTGTTTACTGTATCGAACGCCGCTTTGAGGTCCATGAACAGTATATATAGCTCTTTCTTTTCTTTAATATTCTTCCTTATCACATGATTTAGTATGTATATGTTATCTGTCGTGGATCTCCCTCTCCTGAATCCTATCTGTCCTTCCGGGAGCATGTTTCCTTCTTCAATCATTTTCTCTAACCTTTTTTTAAGCACTCCGATATAGATTTTGTATCCTGAGGACAGCATGGATAGCCCTCTGTAGCTTTCGGGGATGTTCCTGTCTCCTTTTTTGTATATCGGCACTATTATCGCCGTCCTCCATTCTGTTGGTATATTCCCCGTTTATGCGATTTTTTTAATTATTTTTGCCAATCTTTTGTGGATTTCTTGGCCTCCGTGTATCCATGCTTCGTTCGGTATACCATCTGTACCTTTGGCTTTCTTGCTTTTTAGTTTTTTACATTCTCCCATATCTCTTTGTTCAATCCTGATTTTATTGCGACTCCATCTTTGTTTCTCTTCTGTCCCTTCCTTTTCTCGGTCTTTTTCTGTGCCTTCGAGTAGTTTTTTGTAGTAGGCTTCCCATACTTCCATTTCTATGTTTTCTCCTCCTTTATCCTTTTTCTTCCTTCCCCTGTTAATATAGTCCCATATTTCTCCTTCGTTCCTTAGTCTTTTCAATTCTTCCTTTTCTTTTCTTTTCCATTCTTTCATTTTTCTGTTGCAAAGGTTTTTCCAATCTTTCTTTCTTTCTGTGTATGTCTCTTTCCCTGATTTTCCTTTTTTCCAGCTTTTTAGAGCTTTCTTTGCTTTATCCTTTGCTCTCCTGCACTCTTTGTACCATTTTTTCTCCCCCATTTTCCATACCCTATTTTTGATCTCCTTTTTCTCTATGTTTTTCTTTATCACCTCTTTGACTCCTTCCCAAAGATCCTGTACTTCTCTGTCCTCGTCTTGTTCCTTATATTCTCCGTTTGTGCTTTCCTTGTAGTTTTTTATTTCGTCTTCTCCCCATTTCATTATTGTTTTTTTCGTTTCTCGTATTTTTTCCCTTTCCTCCATGTCTTTGTCTTCCGTCTGTAGTCTTACAATAATCGGTAAGTGGTCTAAGTCGATTCTTTTGTCTACTGTAAATTTTTCTGTCCTGTCTCTTATTTCGCCGTCTGCGAAAGCTAAGTCAATCACTGTGTTCCCTCTTGCTCCGACATATGTAAATTCCCCTTCTTCATCTCCTTCTATTGTCCCGTTCATTATAGTTAAATCTTTCCTCTGAATGCTGTCTACGAGTTTCTTCTCTTCTCTTTCTACTTTCTTATCCTTACTTCTCCGCCTTTTCATCTTTTCTGCTTCTCTGGATTCTAGGACTTTCCCTTCCTCACCTGTCCTTATGTTGAAGTCTCCCATGATAAGTGTTTCTACCTCCCCACTATAGCTCTCTTCTTCAATCATTTTCCATTTATTGTCCATGTCTTTATTGTTGATGTTCACTCCCCAAACGTCTATCATCTTTTTCCCCTTGTCTACTCTTATTCTTGTTCTCGTTAACCCCTCGTCTACGTCTTTTCCTATATCTTCCACCTGTATCTTTCCTTTTTTCTTTATTCTTATTATGTAGCCTCCCTTCGTTCTTCCTTTCCTTTTCTCCTTTTTCGCTCCTATGATCTTCCATTCCATAACTTTTCGGGAGTTTCTCTTTGCATTTTTCTGCATTTTTTCCTCAACCCATGTCTCTGCCATGCATACAAAGTCCTTTCTTTCTATGTAGTTCCAAAAGTCTGCGTCCTTCCCCCATATTCCAGCTACGTTTCAAAAGATAATATCTATTTTTCCGTTTCGTCTGCCTTTTTTGTCTTCGTCTATTGTTCTCCCTCTTTTTTCTATTCTGTTGTCTTCTTTCCTTGCTTTTACCTTTCCCTGTCTCGGTTTGCTTTGTGTTCTGTTCTCGTCTAGTCTCTTTTATGTCTGTTCTTGTACAAGTTTGTTTTTTCTTTCTTCCCTTTGCGCTTTTATTGGCCGCCCCTTGCTTCCGTTAAATTTGGCTGTTCTTTCCTTTTTTCTTCATCCACCTTCTTCTCTGTTTCTTCTCGTACTTTTTCCTTTTCCTTTCTTTCTATCCCCTTTCTACTTTCTTCTTCTTTTTCATCCCCCTCCCTCTTCCGTTCACTTTCTGTTTTTCTATTTTATTTGCTTTTTCGTTTATGTACTTCCACCTCTCCTCCATTCTCTCTGCCCCCGTCCATCTTTCCCATCTGTTCCACAAATACTTTCTTTAGCCCTACTTTTGCAAAGATTCCATTCACTTTTGCTCTTCTTACCCACTCCCTGATTTCATCCTGTAACCTCCTTTCTTCGAATGTTAAATCGAAGTCCAGGTATATCGTTGTTCTCAGCAACTTCTTTCTCTCCCCCCATACCTTGTCTCTGGCTTCCTTATTTTTCATTTTTATTATCACTGCCCTTCCACTTATCCATGCGCTGACCACTTCTTCTTTCACTCCTATCTTCTCACCTACACAACTCTTCGCCCATTTTCTTGCACCCATCTTCAATATCTCTCCCCTATCCGCCCTTTTCACCGCAAGATTTTCCTCTCTGTCTTTTCTTTCCCTTTCTCACATTAGCCTCCGCATTTGCCATTATTTCTTCCCTGATCTCCTTAATTTCATCTTCTAACGCTGTCATTCTCTCTTCCATTTTTCTTGCCCACGCCCTCACATTTTCTTCGTTCTCGTCCTCCTTTTCTTTTATCTTCTCGTATATTTTCTCGATTCTAGCTATCCTCTCTTTATTCTCCTTTCTCTCCTTTTCGTATATCTTTTCCATCCTCTCGAATCTTTCCTCTATCTCTTTTTTTATTTTCTCCATCTCCCTCCTATCTTCTCCCCTGCGTCTTTCTTCTTCCTCCCTTATCCGTATGCTCTCCTCCATTATCTCGTCTTCATCTACTATATTTTTCTTTTTCATGTTCATGTTTTTAAGTGTCATTTGCGAGCTCTCTTTTGCTCGCCTTTCCTCTGGTCATCATTGTTTTCTCTGTTTTGTTGCTCATTGTTGTTTCTTAATTTTATTTTAATTTATTTTACTTTGCTATTATTATTGTTATTTCTTGTTATTTTTGTGTTTTTATCTTTTTATGTTCTATTGTTATTTATTTGTTTCTTTATTTGTTTTTGATTTTTATTTTATCTATTGTTTCTATATGTGTTTATTTTATCTACTATTTTGTTAGTGTTATTGTTTATTTTCAATTTTATTTGTTATATTTTATTTTTGTAATTAATGGCAACTTTATTTTTAATGTGGACATGGTACTTATCCGGGCTCGTGTGTTTCTTCTTCCCCTCACGTGCTTCTAGTTCAAGTCCCGTTCCTATGTCTTGTCGCGTTCTGTTTCCGTGTCCGCATCTTTAGTTTTCTGCTCGTCCCCGACGTCAGCTTACCTCCTCTCTGCTTCCCGCCTCCGGCTTTGCTTTCTAACCTCTTGCAAACTGCACTTTTCTTTTCACCATTTTTATCTTCGACCTGCCTCTGTCCACTATATTTTTCTTTTCTTTCTATCCTTTGCTTTCTCTGCTTGTTTTCACTTCACTCTCTCTCACTTCTGCTTAACTTTACACTCTAAAAATCTCAAATGCCGGCTATGCTGTCTAGACACAATGTGTACTATTCAACGTTAGCTAACGGAATCTCCTACCTACATTTTATTTATTAGATTAAAATTCATACTGATTTTAATCCTATGAATCTATTCTCTAGCTTTATGAAGAATTATAAATTTAATCGTATATTCATTTCATCTATTTCGGTTATGTTTATTTATTTATTGTCTAAGATAGTCGCGTTCGAAAAGTTTATTTTTGACTAAGTTAATGTAATATTTAATGCACCATCATAACTCACATTTATGAAATATATTGATAGTATTCACTTTTATAAGATTATTTACTTTTTAAAATTAATAGAATTAATCATATTTCTAAAATTGAACTATAAGATATATAAAATTTTATTCAAACTTCTATATTCGAATATATTTACTATAAATGAAATAATATGTGTAATGTAAACAAAAATAATTAAAAAAAAAAAAAAAAAAAAATTTATATTTTTTAGTGAACAAGAAATGTATGTAGGACCTAGTTTTCAAACAATATCAGCCGTAGGGAAACACGCCGCTATTGTACATTACCAATCTTCCTCAGACACAGATGTTCCCATAAATGATCAAGAACTTTATCTTTGTGATGCTGGAGCTCACTTCTTAGATGGTACAACAGATGTTACAAGAACATTACATTTTGGACAACCTTCTGAATTTGAAAAAGAATGTTTTACTCGAGTATTCAAAGGCCAATGTAATCTTGCAATGTCTAAATTTCCTGCAATGATTAAAGGAAATTATTTAGATACTTTAGCACGAAAGTATTTATGGGATGTTGGGTAATAATTTTTTAATACTTATTTATTTTCTAATAATTTACAAGTATTACTCAAAAATTGTATTACTTAATTACTTTGCTTTATTACACATTAAATTTTACATATGTTAATTTTGGAACAAAAATACACAAGAACATATACAATATTTATAATTCATGAATAATAAAAAGTGTGAATTTTAAAAACTTGTTTAAATATAAATATGAACGTAAGATAATATATTCTTGTGTGACTTGTTTCGATAGATTTTAGTTTTTATTGAAATATTATTGATTAATCAATACTAGTTGTTTGTGTTTTATAAATTTTTATTTTAACTTAATTATTTTTATTACTAAGTATCTACGATCATCATCGAAACTTAGACACAATGATTAAGAATAAACTTTGTGTTTTATTCACTCTGCACCTCGTTGGATCGTAAATATCCTTTTTTTATCAATAAAACATGGAAGGTGATTGTCATGAAATTTCACTATATACTATCATATTGCTTGAAAAAATTCCTGTAAAGATTTGATTCACAATTTTATCTATATTTTGTAATAATACTAGTATCAATGAAATAGTTTGAGGAATATATTTATTTTATATATTATGCGATTGTTATATATATTATACGTTGTCTCGTGTATTACTTCGAACTTCGACTCTACTCTTTTTTTCGCTCTGCACCGAAACTATATCTTTCCAGCTTGTTGATTGCTGTATTTATTGAGAGAAACTGCTAACCTTTTCTATCCAGCCCCCGTGGAGGTGTTCTCATTTTTAAGCTTAATTTGTATTACCTTAATTTTAGTTTATCTTAATTTACATTGGTTCTAACAATATTGATTAATTATACAAATTATTTCCAAATTGATAACAATTAATATTCATTTAAAGTCATATATAAGTGATATTTTACGCTGCTTCTTGTGCTTCTTTTAATTCGTTTACATAATATGCCTTATTTTACTCGTTAAGTATGTCGATTTTCGTGACATGTGTAACAAAAGTAAAAACGCGGAAATACTATTTGAGTTTTTATTTAAAATAGTGTATTTTTCTATTTTCTTCATTTTATAGCTGACGATTTACATCAATTAGAATTCATTGCAGATTATTATATATTTTCTTGGAATTGTCTAAAAAATAAAGCCCATATGTAAAATTAAATGCATAGTGCTTTCATTTTATAATTTAATTTTAAAACTGAGTTTAAATTAGAGCCGTATTGTCTTCATGATATTTGAGGACAAATACTGTGTGTTGTATAATTAACCCATTCAATTTAATTATAAGAGTTTCATAAAACTAATTGCAAACGACGTTGTAGTTTATTTCATTAATAATATAACGATCACTTCAAAGCTTAGTTTCTTCAAGTCATTCAGTTAGATATCAATTTCGATCTTCACCGCGAGAGTATTTATTTTTTTTTTTTTACGTTCTACTTCTGTTTACTTGTGCAATATCTGTACAAAATCTTATTATTTCTTTTTATCTTTTCCTTTTACTAAACAATTTAGTGCTACATAATGTTCGATTTCAACAGCGAAGGATTTCGTGACATTTCCTTTGTTTAAGTTGCTTTACTAACTTATGCTTATTTATTTTAAATATATTGTAAGTAGTTGTTCATTATCTGTTATATAAAATTTTTTATAATCAGTAAAACTTATTCCCTATTTTAATTCTTATTGTTTATTTTCTAGTCTTGATTATCTCCATGGAACAGGTCACGGTGTTGGAGCGTATTTAAACGTTCATGAATTTCCTACTATGATATCTTGGAGATTGTATCCTGATGATCCTGGATTACAAGCAGGAATGTTTTTATCCAATGGTAATATAACTTAATTATAATATGTAAATATTTACATTAAACTGTAAAAAAATTGTACAGAAAAAAGTTTTTTAAAAAAAGTGTATTTGTATATAGCTTGTTTTTAATTCTTTATGAAATATTACAAACTATTATTAAGTATCATTTAGATTAAGATGTTGAAAATCTCAGAGGATATAAATTGAAAGAAAGAAATATTAACGGCACTTCTATCAGCGAATAATAAAATTACTGCCGTGAGAAATTCGATAATTTCATAGAGAATTTTGAATCACTTAACAACGAATACTATGTGACTCAAATGCTATTTCATGTACCAAACATGATAAACGAACAATCTGCTATATGATATAAAATGACCAATTGACTGTTATGCAGTAGATTATCTTTTCAACTATAGCAATTATTGATTTGACTACTACTTCCGAGCAATTAAGAAATATTTTGTTTCTAATTGTTATAAGTGACTACAGCAAATAAATTCTGAAAATCCTTTTCCATTATTCACAACAAGGTTTATAAAACTTCTTTATAAATTGAAAGTAGATAATTTAATATAATAAAAAACTAATCATTCGAAGTAGTCTCAAATACGATTTGAAGAATAAAGAAAATGTAAACAAAACAATGTTATATGTTTGAATTTCTACTTCAGGGATCTATTACTCCATTGGTTAATTTCTACAATGCAAATTAAAGTTCGATGCGAAGGACACGGAAAAATTGAAGATTGAGAGGGATAAATTCACTCGAAATGAAATGGGAACAATTAGATAATAAGAAAAGTATTTAATTGTCTGAAAAATTGATTCATGTTAAATAGATAATGTAAGCACTATTTAACTTGATATGAAATAAATAGATTATTTCGAAGGTGTGCTTCGCCCGAACAATAGAAATAATATCAGTTTATAACGTAGCGATGTCTCTTAAAATTAGATCTGTATGCGTGACATGATAAATTAAACAAAAGAATTACAAAGAATAATGAATTGATTTCTAAGAATGTAACGAAACGACTCCGTTCGTCCTTTATGGGTGAAGGGTCTGTCGACCGCTCTTTGAAAATTAACAAAAGAAAACGCCAGGATAAGCGATAGCTGGTGTGACAGGGATCTGGAACAATGCTTATAGATATAGTCAATAAAAAAACAAATTCAAATAAATAAATATCACCGGGAATGTGTCTTTTAATTGCTTTCTTTTACAATACAAGAAACAAGAAAATATTATTAACGCCGATAGTTCAATTCGATTTACTTATTTACTATTATAATACATCGGTCAAATTTAAACACAATAATAAGGAAGTTTCTTATTTGTCTACACGCTAAGTGACCGCCAGGTGAGTTGCCGACAACAACAATGAAAATATATGAGGCATTCATACTTTGATTCGGTAGCTGTTTGAAATCTCAAGTAATTATATCGAAATAATTACTTTACAAAATCTTTCGTATAGAATTGTTTCAAAAAAATTGGTTTTACGAAAAATTTGCATGAAAGTTAACAGATTTTTCACAACCCGAGATCTACTAAAGTATTAAAAATTAAAGGATCTATTAAAGTATTAAGTATTAAAAAATGCGATTTCGGTAGAATACACCAGTCCCGAAAGATCGTACGTGACGCGTGGAGATAGGGAAAATGAGGCGGTGCGTTAAGGGCGGCTAGAGAAAAGCCCTTAATGCGAGGGAGGCTCAGCTGAGCCAAGTTTGCGGACGGCGAATGTGAATGATAAATTTGCAGTAGATACAAATTTACACACCCTTCGGAAAATACCTCTGACTACAAATAGGATGGTTTGACTGCAAGAGGTCAAACCTTTAAGGATTAGGTCGCCACGTAAATGTGAATGATCCGGGTGGTTGCAAGGAAGTGTTAAGCGGTGGTTAAGGGTTTGCTGACACGAAATCGTGTGCAGTGAGGTAAGCAGACAGAATGATATAATCAGGATCGAGTTCAGAAAGATTCTGCTCTAGAAACTAGCATCCAGGGGTGCTAAGTAGCCTCGGTATGTCGGCGCTCGGTGTGCGCGGCTGCTGGTGCGTATCTTACCGCGAGTAAGGATTCGCGTATTTGAGGAATACGGGATGACGATTGACCACGAGTTATTAGTCCGCGTGGACTGGAGTGGTGAAAAGACTCGGTCAGTCTATTCTTCTTAATTCAGGCCCGTCAGACGGCTCGGATAGTGCCAACATAGTGACTCTGTCGAATTCTATATTACTAGAAACTACACTTCTACAGTTCCTTATATTCATGATCTTGCCATTGTAGATTCAAGGTTGTTGGATTATGATAACATCTGTATGCATCATATCGGTCCACCTGGCAGACATCCAACGCGCATTTGCTGTGATGCAAGTTAATTTGTAGGAATCAATCTTTCCCATAAGTATAAACATAGGTATAAAAATGGTATAAGATGAGTTTCTATCATTTTCTTTCAAGCTAGCCATCGGTGGTCATGTTGACCTGTTCAAGTTAATCAACTTTTCGCTCGCCTGGGAGTTTCCTTGTCCTTCTTAGATTAAATTGTGATGCAATGAACTCTGCTGAGTCTAAAGAAAAGTCTGAAAGCTAGTTTTCTATGGCTCTCGAATTCAGACTTATACAATCAGGTAGATAAGAGGATTTAGTCTTGTATGCTGCATTCCCTACCCTCACTAACAATTTTCTTCAAAGAATTTTCTTTTGGTAGACGATAACCTCTTTTGCTATTTAGAAAGTGGTTTGACACCACCCGTCTTGTTCTTGTCCTAACTGGCCTTCCATTTGCATCTTAGCGTCTTTGCTAGTCTAACTCTTATTAATCTCGATAATGACCTGAACCGGAATCCTGACATTTCAAAATCCGATCAATTGTCACAAGGTCTGAGAGTACATTATCAAACACTTTCACTGTTTCTTTTATTATATTCTTTTCCATTTTAAAATTTCAATTTTATAAAAAAATATAGAAGAGTGACTCAGACTTCCATTCATCCAACACGCAAAACGAAAGGTTAACCGTAAGCTCAGAGGAGCTCCATTGAGAATAATCCCTCTGCTAACTCATATTGTCCAACCCGGTTAGCATCTGGTAGTACGAGTTGCAGAACATTTTACATCGGCTAGTCGCACAGCCAGGACTAGTTCACCCCCGGTCGCAATGCTATCCAGCTATTTGTGTGCGCGACCCTGTTTTTCTCAGTTTTTCTCTTAGATTTTCAAGATATTTTCAGAACTGTGATTCCATCCTATACCCAAAGATCAGACTTCTAATGGCCTATTTGTGCACACGCGCGAATGTTAGGGATATTGTAAGTGTTGCCCGATTGATTCTAACGTGTTCCCCGCTTCCGTGTTCCGGACAATTAAGGGCAAGTACCCAACTTTCCCAAGTTGGGTACTTGCCTTTAATTGGGCCCTTAATTCTCCGAGTCATCAAGATGTCTTCGTGCAACTTTAAGTTCTACAAGGAAAGATAGGTATAGCCTGACTTGAGAATCAAGCTGGCCAAGAACAAAGCTATCATTCTACATGCATCTCATTCTCTCACTCAGACAAAGTACAATCCTTTTTATGAAGATTCTACAAGCAATCACAGCGAAAGCCCTTTTTACGGAGATCCTTTTACGCATACTCTACTTTCTTACCTATTTACACATGAGTGCCCAGTCTTAACTAGGATCCGCATTTACTCATTTTTTAGCTCACACATACAAGCCAAGACCAGCCATGTTACCCCGCAAACCTACACAGTCAGGCCTTTACATCACGTCAAGATGGTAACCCTTGGGAGGAGATCTAATGAACATTCAATGAGGAAAAACTTATAAGATTAAAACTAAACCAATTCCGTTTAAAAGAGAAGATAAGATACTGAAAATTAAATGTATCTAATCCAACAATAAGAAAAAGAAAAATTGAATAAAAAATTACAACCTATAAAAGGATGATTCATTTCGAAATTGTTAAATTTATATCTCCTTGAAATTGAAAAATAATTAAAATAAAACAAAACTCAATCGAGCACATTAATTTTTAAATTATCTAGCAGTAATATAGAATATTTCAACTACCTGAATATCGTTAAAACAAATACATAATTTACAGCATTGGCGATTCATCTACGCAGATCAAAAAGGAAAATACATGAATAAAGTAAAATTAAAGCTAAAAGATTTTGAGTTATCACTCCGTCGTCGTCTTAACCGCTCACAAACAAACAGCACCAAGGAACAATAAGTCCCGTGAAATTACCGTAGATACGTGCCGAAACTTCTAGGTTTTCTCGAGATTTTAAATAATGGCGAAAGCGAACACTCGTGTGTCTCAAACGATTTTCAAAATCAATCTGAGGACTTCGCGGGTCACAGCCCACGAGTAACCCCTCCTTTGGCTTCTAGCCGAAACTTCCCAATTCGGGTTCTTAATCTTCCTAACCGGGCCTTAACGCGGGATACGTTACAACGTAAATAATTTTTCTTCATTATTTTACAATAGCATTATTTTTTAAATTATTTAAAATCAATATAATTGTGACTTTTACCGAATAATATATTAAATAATAATTATATTAAAATATTTTTATATTAATTAATAAAGTATTATTCTCATAATACAATTATATTAATTATTTATAATTGTCTTTGTATAATTTTTAGTCTGGTATAGCACTCGATAAATCTTCAGAAACTCGTGAATAAAAAAAAAAGGGAAAGAGTGAGGGCATGAATTTTTTGAACTAACTTCTAATAAAAGAAAACAATTCGTTCATACGACTTTAATAAATAATATAAAATAACAACAAAATTACAGAAACAATCTTATAACTAATTTAACTTTAATACTCTATGAGTAGTGTAATGAGCGAGGCCTGGTCGCGAACTGATTGGTGCCGTAATTTTGCTTGTTTACAATATTTTGAGAATTTGACCGATCCAATGGTTTCTCACCTTTGAGGTGATCATGACTTCTTTTATTTATCTCTTATATGTACATATGTTTCATAAGTCTTTATATAGTAAGACGTCACCTCTATTTAAATTTTTTTATATAATAATTTATCTTTCTCTATATGACTCATAATAAAGAAAATATTTATTAAAAAAATATTTTAAATAATTTATATGTAATCAAAATATATTTATATATATTTAAAAATGAGGAATAATTTTATTTTTAATATTTATTAAAAATGTGATAATTTGATTCGTTTTAAGTGTAGGTAATAAGTAAACAGTTATATTTTCAACGACGAAGTTTCGACAGAATGACTATTGTCTTCTACAGACCTTGGCACATTGCTTACGTAGATTATTCTTGCAACATTACGTTGACACTTCGTCAAATTTTAAGTCATTTAAAATTTGATGACGGAAGACGACGAATTATGTCGCATTTCGAAACATCGCTGACAAAAATATAATTGTTTACTTATTCATTACACTCATAAGGAACAAAATGATCACGTTTCTAATTACAATCGAGGGTGTTTTTTCTAATTCTGAAAATTATTAAATATTTATTATTTATTAATATCAGCCATTCAGTGCTAAAATGGACTTACATGATTTTTTTCGCCTTTATCATATTTGATATAATTATAATACATTATTTACTTAAACTGACTATTATGACCGTTTTATTCTTTGCAGTTCTTTTTCCATTCGTTTATTAAATCACTATATTTTTCACGGATTTAGTTTCTCTATTTTTACCCAATTACTTAACCATCTTTGTCCTTTCCTCTTTCTCTTTATCTACTTCTGTCCTCCTAATTATTCTCTTCTTTACAATAAGATTTTTTTTTCTTGTCTCTACTCACTAAACTCTATTTCAATATCCTGCTTCTTTTACCCTCTTCTTTATCCTCTGTTTTCACACCGCGTTGCTCTTTTTCCATTTCCAGTCACCTTACCCGTTCTTATAGCATGCCCCTATTTTAAGAGGTCGATTAAATAATAATAATTATATTTAAAAAAAATGAATTTGTATATATAAATATCTATATGGTCTGTCCAGAAATTATCAAGTTTTTATTTAATTTTTTAAGATATAATTTGTCATAGCGATTTCGGAGAAGTTGGAAAATGTGATAGGGAATTTTTTTTTGTAGTTGTACTGTTTATTTTTATTTTTCGATTATAAAAATAGCAGAATTTCCAATCATGCTAAGCGCATTTTTTATATTTTATAACACTTACATAATTATATAATTTTATAATTTTATAGCAATGGACGGAATAGTGAAACAGCAATACTTTATAAAATATTGTGTGCAATTTATGTAAAAATACTAGAGGTTTTGAAAAAAGATTTTTTAAGGGTTAATGTATGAAAATGTTTCTAAATTCAGAGTGGCTTCGATTACTCGAAATACTTGAACTCAAAATTTTGTGCATACGCTCCGCGTTTGAATAGATTTGAACTATATTTTGGGTGCTTCAGAACCTTGAAAGCCTTATGCAATTTTTGTAGTTCCAATTTACACGTAATGTTACCTTAAAGATTTTTTTAATATTTAAATCTCTCCACAGTGATTTTATCAAGCTACAAACAATTTTTTAACCCGTAAAGCTGTTCCAACAATCGTTCCATTCCGCCATGTTACAAAATTAAAAAATACACTTCAAGCGAATTTAAATCCTACTACTTCTAATAATCGAAAAATAAAAATAAAAAAGGGGGAATTAAGAAAAACGCCACACATTTATCAACCTCCTCGAAATCGCTACAACAAATAGAGTTTTTAAAAAAATAAAAACTTGATACTTTTTTGAAAGATCACGTATATGTCAAGTAAAAGGCCAATAAGAATCATATTTATAATAAAATGTTTTAAATTATATTATACATTTTTGAAAAATTGTAAATTAACATAATTAAATAAAAAAATAATAATTCACCCATTTTTTACATGTAATAAAATAATACAATAATAAACACCCACACGTATATATATACACTTATTTCTGTTTCTAGAACCAGGTTATTATGAAGAAGACAATTTTGGAATTCGATTAGAAAATATAGAGATGGTTATAAAAGCAAATACTAAGTATAATCGATTAACTCGAGAATTTTTAACATTTGATACTGTTACATTAGTTCCTATTCAAACTCGATTATTAGATATATCAATGCTAACAGATAAAGAAGTGAGTTAATATTAGATAAAAATACATTTTTTAAAAATAATGTTGTATATTAGGGGTTTGAATTAATTATAGAATTTTTAATTGAGGATGTATAGTGTAAAAAATAAATATATAAATATATAATGAAAACACTTTTTTTCATCGACTTTTGAGTTTTTTATATAGCCTGGATGTCACTTACTGAATTTAGAATCCTTGTCGCATAATCTGTAAGATAAAAGTATGAGGGTTTCAAAGCAATGAATACACCCAGTAATATGTTTCATGAGTACATTATTTTCCGCATCTTCATATATCGGTGATTATATACTGGGTTCCATTGGGAATAGTATTGTCAATCTTCTTGACTCAAATATTACTAGGGACATCACGCTGTCGACCTACATGGTGCATCCACGAAGTATCGAGTTTTTTTTTCATTTTGTGCCTATTCATCGTAGAAATTCGGGAGGGATCTTAAAATGTCGAGAAACTTTTTCAGCATTTGTGCCTTTTTTTTTTGTTTTTTCGATAATTAGGAGGGGCAGGATTTTACTTCGCGCGAAGGGTATTTTTCAGTTTTTTGACACGGCGCGATGGACCGACTACTCGAACAGCGTTACCCGATAAAATTTTGTTTGCAATTAAAAAAAACAGTGTGAAAACATATAAAATATTGCAAGAAGTGTATGGACATAATTGTATGTCAAAATTGTAAATTGGAAAATGGAACAGAGCTTTTAAAGAGGGCTGAGAAAGAATCATCGACGAGCCTCGATCTAGCCGCCCAAAAAGCTTTCTAATGGCTAGGAACACCCTAACCATTAGAAAGCTTTTTGGACGGCTTAAAATTTCTAACACGGCGCGTATTAGAAATTTTAGATTCAGACCGTCGATTAACGATTAGAGTAATTGTGGAAAAACTGAATTTAACACGATCTATAGTGTACAATATAATGCAAAAAAATTTATAAATGTGAAAATTTTTGAAAAACATTAAAGCTGAAAAGTTTGAAGATGCATTTGAAATTTGGAAAACACGCCTTCAAAAATGTGTTGATGCAGAAGGAAATTATTTTGGAGAATTTAACATTTTTATTTCATACTGTTTATATGTTCACCCATCATCTTTCAAAAAGAAAAGGTAAGAATTTTTTTTTCTTTTTTAATCTTTCAACAAAACATTCTCGCATAGTGATTTACCACTAATCTCTTCAGCGCGCTGTATCAAAAATTTGAAAAACACCCTTCGCGCGAAGTAAAATCCTGCCGCGCCCAATTATCGAAAAACAAAAAAAAAAAGGACAAATGCGGAAACAGTTTGTCGACATTTTAAGATCCCTCCCAAATTTCTACGATGAATAAGCGCAAAATGAAAAAAACTCGATACTTCGTGGATGAACCATGTATTAAATGAAACTTATAGTTCTTATATCATTTAAATACACATAGGCTTCCATTTTAGTAGCATAATTAAAACTAACTGATCTCATGATACAAAAAACATTTGCATCATTCAAGAATCTAATTTCAGAGAACACAATTTCTCTGATTTTTAAATTATTTCTACGTCTTTCAAATCATTATTCAGTAACTAAAGTGGACTTACAGGACTTAAAATGGATATAAAAAAACTAAACTTTTTTTATATAAATTAAAAAATTAGTGCTAAAAAGTCGAAGTCTCCGTAACTACCCTTTAATATAACACTTAATAAGATACTATTTCACGGCTATAGAGTTTTTGAGAAAGTTCTATTGAAGATTTGAATATTAGAAATATAAGAGAATGATGTCTCGTAGGAATTACTATAAACTTATTCAAACACCTAATAGAAACTAAATAATAAATTAATGAATTTGCAAACATCAATAATAGCGATATGTATATTTTTATTACAGATTCAATTTCTTAATAACTATCATAAAAAATGTTATGATATTTTACACTCTTATTTGACAGGCCCTGAAAATATTCAAGCTCTAAACTGGTTGATAAAAGAAACACAATCCGTTGTAAAATAAATTATATGTATTAACTTAATAAAAACGATATATTTTATAATACAGATTTCTATAATTTTTTGTTTTTCAGAAAATGTAAGAAATTTATATATAACCTTAAAAAATTTGTATGTATACATATATATTATAAATTCTATCTTTTTGCAATATAAATCATATTAAATATATTTAATATCTAAAATTGAAATTGAATGTTTGTTTGAGTATATCATTTGTATATATTATATTATTTCTACTAATGTAGTGAATTTATAATACCCAAGATTGTATTATACATAATATTAAATTAATTCTACATTTGAACTCATAAATAAAATTCTTGAAAATGTAATAATATGAATATTATTATCGAATAAGCATCACTCCATAACCAATTTGAAAATTAAAATTTTTTTCATTCAAATAAAAAAACAAAAGAGTTGTTTTACAATCAAAAAGATTTCATTTCAAATTTGAAATAATCATTTTTGTAATATATATAAAAATAGCAAATATATATTAGTATAAAAATAAAAGTGAAAAATAAAGTAATATATTGTAACGTCCCATTAATTTGACTGATATTCCTTCATCAATTTCGACAATATTCCAAAATTGAAACTATAAATCAATACGATTACGAATTATAAACATAAATTTACTTACATTAACAAAATGTAAACTTGATACTTTATTAATTAACACAAGAACGATTAGTCATTACTAAATACGAATTATCCTTAAGAAAAATAAGTGAAAATTGTTGCTTCATCCTAAGAAATGCTAAGTAATATACTATAAATGGAACAATCGCATTATTACAACAGATCCACAAAAGTTCAATAGGAATAATGAAATAATATAAAGGAGATAAGGTAAAACATTATAAAGGCAAAGTAAAGTATGAAGCGTCGTTTTTTACGTGTGTATCTACAAGTCAAATTATTGAGCAGAAAAAATCCATTTAATAGTACAATTATATTTGTATCAGTTTACTTATTTTAATATATTCATATCACTGGCACCAATTATATTTTTTGGGGGGCTTCCTTGCACTGCCCTCATTTTAATCTGCACGTCACTTACTTAAAAATTATTAATTATTTAATGTTGATTGAAAGTATCACATACGTTTCATGTATTATATACTTCTAACATTAATCATTCAGAACATATTCACATGGCACATTACATGTACATTTCTTCGTTACATTAAATTTAGTCATTACATAGCATAGCATATCAATTCATTCATTGCATTCTACATAAGGTTTATTATATTCATATACTCATCCTTCAGGTTTCATACCACCCAATATTAATTTCATTATACATTTTCATTTTCTCATTTTTATTCACTCATTTCAATTAATTTTTATGTGTTATTTATACGCGTTCTTATGTTGGACGTGAGAGCTCACAGTATGGGTGGGTACAGTTATTAAAAGAAAAACAAGGTAAAGATAATTTCCTTAAAATACCAAAAGAAATCCCACACCTATGCTAATATTGTCTCACCTCCGAAAGATGTTCAACATATATATCCCTGGATCAGTGTACCATGTCGCTGATCATCAAAGCATCCTCTCTCTTCATGAGAGCCGCATATCTGCAGCTAAGCCCCAACAGATCGATTACAATGTCATTTTGCGTCTCCCAGCCGCCCAATGAGGTGCCGAGAAATACCTCCCTTACCTCCTAGCTATTTCCTTAAAGATCTTTCACTATAAAATGGTACTTCTTCAACTTGACCTTTTTGGCTTCATCAAATATAATATTAAGATTTTCGAAAGGAATTGTCACGTCAATGAGAGTTATCTAGTCCCCGACATCATACCAAACAATAATGTCTAGGAAAAAGAGAGCGTTATCTCCGAAAGTTTAATCGGTACGATTAAGTGCGGTCTGACCGCGCAGGTGCGAGTCAATCACGTGACGACGCACCATCGTATCATGCCACGCCGTAATATTTGAGCACATAGGGTAGGATTTCCTCCTTCTATCTGCAACGTGGACAACGCTTGTCCTCATCGATCTTTCAGTATCGCGTCACATTTAACAGCATAACGCTAAGATGAGCCTGGTGGATAAAGTGATTTCTCACCCTAATCCGGAAGGTAATCTCGAAAAATTTGCCATAATTTCTTTTGGACAAGAGTATTACCCTACAGTGCTAACCATGAAATAATCTGGGGCACAACCCCACCAGATATGATAATTGATGGCACATCGACGTCCACTCGAGAACTCTTCTGATGTTACACTAACCACCTCCAGACAAGTCCGAACTTCGCCGCCATCCTCCGGAATGTATTTCGGATCTTTGACTATAATGTTGACGTTCTCGCCGACGGATGAATCCCCTCGTTATTCCCCGATCGATATACAGCCAATTGTGCAGACCTCCTAAGCCTGGGTGCGACTGCCCTCCCTAACGATAACTGCGCTAACGATCTCACCAACTCATTCCTTGAGTGCAACACCAGGTATGAGCAATGGTGAAGCTGTCAGTTATGTCCACAAGCAAGACTTAGCCTTCAAAAGCTTGGAGGAAGAAAACGAGCTCCGCGCTCGCTCGGTTGGACAACTCCATCCAGCTCTTCGTCATGCTTTTCGTCATCCTGTTAGCGTCCATCAGCGGGTCCTTTAACACGTGTGTCCCCCGAAAGTAGAAATCCAGCCGCAGCAAAATAAAGGTCGTGTCTGTATTAAACTTCTGCCAGAGATATAGCTAGGACCGGTCTACCGCCCGAAATTCGACTCCGAGGTTCTCGATGGTCTGGTAGGGGGTCTGGTTTACATGGATCTCTGTGAAAGTGCTCAGATGTTTACAAGGCTTGCCCGTATGTAGAACCCTTATTTCCGAGCTATGTATGCGAAATTTCGTGGGCCGGACCCTCGATCTAACTCTCTCTCTCTCTCTGTGTATACAACGATGAACATTTCGTAAGGTTGATTTTTAGACCACCCTTTGAGGCCAGGTCCTTCACGACACGCAAGAGACAATCCACAGCCTCGGGGACGTCAGCTATCATGGTGGTATTTTCGGGTTATACCAAATTGACACCTTGCTGCCAAGTCAGTAATCAGCCCTTACAGCACTATCGCTCGAATCACATGCTCCAAAGTAAGGTTAATGAATATCGGGCTCAATGGGCATCTCTGATTAATTCAATTTTCATCGCCTCCCTTGTGAAGTAACGGGGTGCGGGAAGATTCCCAACACCATAGTATCTTCGATAGCCTTAAACACACGTTATAGATTAAGGGGAGCATGACGGAGCTGAGTTCCACCCTTTCCAGCTCCGAGTAAGTGACACTATCCGCCCAGAGGGAGTCATAAGTCCTTTTAGATAAGAATATTCAAGATAACTACTATCGCTTCACATTTCGTAACGCAAATACTATAAATTATATTGAATAGTGTTGAATAGTTGTAATTCATTTTTTTAATAATTGATATGTTTATTTATTTATTCTTACCAGTCGATTAAGTTTTAATTTGTAAACTAAAATTTATAATTTATATTAAATGAATAAAAGATATTTTTTTTAGTAAATTTACCAAATGAATATTTAATCAATTTTAACAGAAAATAACTGCATTTCATTTTAATTAAAACAAAGTAATCGATAGAGTTTAATGCATGAAAAACCGAAATTAACAGTCGGGTTTCTTATTATTGCATTCTTGAGAAATAAGAAGGCTCACCGATTATATTTGTTCTTGTTCTATACCCAAAGAGAATGTTTAGGAATCACATTATTTGAAACTGATTATCACTCATCATGTGCATGTTTAAATATCTGTACTCGGTGTAGTAATAAAAATATGGCTTAGCCTATATTATTTTAATCAAGGGGGAGGGTTCAAAGACTCATCGATCCATTTTCAAACTATTGAATTTGACATTGAAATGAATACTCAAGCTGGGCGCTGAAAAAAGTCCATCCAGGAAAAAAAATTAAAAATATAAGCATAGTGCATGTAAGAGAGAAACAGAGAGAGAGAGAACTTTTTTTCTATTCAATTTTTTATTTAATTTAATATCAATAAATATTAGAACATTAACATACATTTTCATATTTATATTAAATTTGTATTGTACTAAATTTATTTTAAACTTTTTTATTTAAATTAAATGTAAGTATAACGTTAATATTTTAAATTTTATTAAAATAAAAATTAACTAATAATTAAAATCAAAGAATTGAAGACAGTAAATAGAAATTACAAAAATGTTTTCAAAAATGAGATACGCAGTTAATGTAATTCAAAATACAACTAAAATGAATTTTAATACTTTTGAGCAAAAAGAAACACATTTTAAAAGTATACCATAAAAATTATGAACAAAGAAAGAATTTTATAATATTTCGTTTAGATATCTGTTGAGGTTATAACCATAGTAGTTAAAATTATTCATACATTTAAGATTAGATCTGCGTTTGAACCGTTAATCTATTATACTCGCTACAGATACACCATAAAATTTTGAAAAGAAATCTCCATTTATACACAGATTTATAAAATTGAATAGGTATTATAAAATATGTATTAACTGTAAAAGTATTAATTATTTAACACAAAATTCAATTTTTTATTCGAATAAATATATTAATAAATATACAAATTAAAAAAGAATCTTTCTAAATGTATATTTACAAAAAATTAACTATATGCATGAAATTAACATTGTCAATTCAAACTATATGATTATGTACTTACGTACATTATTTATTTATGATCATTATAAAACAAATATGAATAAATAATTACATATTTATTATATAAATATAAATTTTAAACTTAAAATTTATTTATTAAATTTAAAACTTTACTTATTATATGTAAACATACAAAAATATAATATAAGTACTTATAAAACATAATTGAATTAAAAATTAAAATTCAATATGTAAAATGTAATCAGTATTAAAATTTTAAATATAAAAACACTACTTTATAATTACATTACATTTTACATATTAAATGTTAATTTTTACTTCGATTAAATTATTTGAAATATATATATATAGTTTATCTTCTTTTATTTTGTATTTCTGTTTTTTTAATTGTTGAATGTTCCATTATTTTCATTTTTATTTTTATAATTAATTTTAAGAATCATTAATATTCAATAAAGCTATTGCTACGTACGCTATGCAGCTGCATCCGCTGCATATCAACGTATTACCTTATATTCTAAGAAAGGGATGCAGACCCGCGAGAACATAGATAAGAATATTCCAGGCGGTCAGCGGTCCGCACGCCGAATTTTGCTGAGTGCGCGCATTCCGGTTGATCGGAGCCTACGCGTCTTGCAGGGCCGGCGTTCGTCGCTCTGATAACGCGCGTCGACGGCAGGCGCCAGAGGAATCCGCGGACTCAGGACCCCAACCATAGGGCTGCGGATCTGCGGCTGCTCTCGCGGATGATCCCAAGAACGGGCATATCTTGTCCTACGCGGCTCTCTCGAGCCGACTTGGAAGTCATTCGTGACGGACCCGCGGATCGCGCAACACCTTCTAAAAATCTAAAGTTCATACGGGACTTTAATTATTTTACCGTGACGCGAACATCTTGAATATCGGTATTTTAGGAAAACATTAGCGCCGCGTCTCCTCTTTTAATTTGGTATAAAATAATAACATCCAGTGACCCATATATTATATTGAATTGTTTTGCTTCTTGTAACCTTCACCTTCCGCCGAGGAGTTAGCGATAACTCCGGATAGCCAGACGGGACCCGGCTTCGGATTTCATATCCGCACGTATTGATATGGGATATTTTGGTAACACTATTATTATTTAAAATACTTTTTTACTAAATTTTTTTTTCTTAGATTTTTGTTGAATTAATAACATAATTAATTAGAAAAAATTTGAAGAACTGTATAATACTACTGTTTGAAATGTAAATGTAGTGATTTATCATAAATTATCTTTTTAAAAATATTTCTTTAAAAATATACAATTATCTCAATATTTTGTATTTTTATACATATATTTATATTGTTAATTTATTGCAGACAAGTAAAAAAATTGTAATATTTTAATTTTTTAGTTTAAAATTGCAACGAGACAAGCTCGTTGATAAAATTTTCGGTGCGACCACGTACACCCGCCGGAATTTACATCACGTACGGTCCGGCATGTTGACACGTGAGCCAGTATCTGCCGAGATACACGACGGACACCACTGGGGGGGTTCGATCAATAGGACTGACCCTACTAGCTATCTGAGGTAGTAGCTTGCGCACTCACACATTCACTCACGACGCGTAACCAATTCCCATCCCGATTTCTCTTAATCCCCCTATCACAATATCTGGCAACGGACTTGTCTACTATCGTGCACCGTGACCACGGACATACCGAGGATATACAATTAATTAAGTGCTGTAGTCTTAGCAGTATAACGCTTCAAGCCTTTCTTTGGATCACCTCGTTCTCCCAACCTTCCTCCTGCTGGTCACGATTACGTGTCAGCATTATTTTCATCAATTTTTCCGCTGTTTAAGTTTACATTTCAGCAAAACCCCTGGACCGCTCACGTTTACGTGTCGACCTGATCCTCAAACATTTAAGCGCAAGCGGTTTTTTTCTCACTCTCTCTCATTCATTCTTCATTTTCCACTTTTGCTATCTCATTTTTTCTAACTCACTGCAGCCTAACACTCTCTCTCTCTCTCTCTCTCTCTCATGAGCAGACTCAGCCGAGCTCAAAAAATTATTTAATACTTAATACATAAACCATAAGTAAAACACAAGTGCATATTAATTTATAATGTAAAATATATATTGTTTTTATACGATGTAACGTCCCAGTAGTTTTATCTACTCTTCTTTGTCTAAATCTAAAAATGTTTTGTTATAAAACCACGATCCACTATATTATATACGGAAGCGTATAAAATAAATAATCCGCGTCATTATAAAACAAAACTAATGATCACGAAAAGATCATATGCAATAACTTTATACAGAAACAAACTCAGAACTAGAAACAAAATAAAGAAAAGCAACACTAAATAAATATAAAAATCACAAAAGAACACAAACATCATTAAAATCATATGTTTAGTAAGGTCATACGCTTATGAATTAATGTTAATAAGTAGAGACTAATATGGAGGGATAACCTTAAAAAAGTTATAAAAGACAGAGAAATTATGAGATTCGCTTTTTACTTCTGGAATCAGTACATATTAAACTTAATAATTGAGGACTCTCCAATCCTGAAAATCTGGAGTGGTGACAGACTGCTGCTTTGAGAAATCGCCTACATTTTTGTTTCGGGCTTCTAAATACTAAGCTGCGCACACTACAAAATACTTACACTTAAAATTTATCATTTAATCTTTTGTAATAATTTTGTAACAACTCTATTTTATAATATTATTCTTACAAAATAACGATAGTAAAAAGTAAAATTGTAATTATTCAATATTATGAATAAATTTAATATTTTTAATTTAACAAAAATTAACTAATGTTTACTTATTTATTTTGCAACATTCTGACGTAACAATGAAATATTTATTAATTTTAATATGTTAACAATTACATAATTTTAATTAAATCGAACTTGGTTTTGATGTCATTTTTCTAAATGTTTATAATTAAAAATTGCATTATTAATATAACATATATTTGTTTATTTATTAGATTTCATTAATTTATTATAAAACATAATTTATTACATATTCAAGTTGTCTTAATCAATGCATTAAGCAAATACATTAAATTTTATTTTTAATACATACTTAATTTTTTATAAAATGTTAATTATGTTACATTAAATTTATGTACAATAAATTCGATAAGGAGCACATAAAAAATGGAAATTATAAATCCATAGTATTTATAGATATGGAGCATATTGATAATGTTATTAAAAATTTGCACGATCTCATAAAGAGAGTAAAATATTTTTTGGAATTATATGAATTACAATTTAAATACATCAAGTAAATAAAAAAAAAAAATTAATAAACATATTGATATATAAATTTTTATGTTATTTAAACTTAAAAAACTATATTACTTTTCTAATTCAACATTGTAAAAACGATACACAAGTTTACTTCGTACTCCCCTTCATTCTTTTTTGAACATATTGTAGTTTGTTAATTGTCCGTTAGTTTTTTCTCTGTAGAAAAGTTTAACTCAATCTGCATCAATGATCTCCTTTATAATCTTTGCTAATATTTAGAAATTCATAAGGCCTAAAGTAGGGAAATTCACAGCATACAAACAAATATGTATTCATATATATATATATATATATATATATATATATATGTATATATAGACGTAGTTAATGATTTATTTTTGAAAATTTGAACAATATTAGTAGAATAATGACAATTTTTTCAAAAATAAAGAAATTTTCTTTATTTGGAATAGGAACTTTGGCAGTTAGTAGTCTATTGTATTTCAATTTTGAAAGTCTAGTTTTCAATCTTGATTCGAAAAATTTGAACATGCAAAATGTATCTTCATCAAAGTGGGATCATAATTGGGATAGGTTAGATTCATTTTTTATTCATGTAATACTGAATTTAAAATAATTTAATTAAAAATAAGTGAATATTTAATAATTATATGTACACTAATTTAATATTATATTAAATGAATTCATAGTAGTACAACCTGCAGTAGGTAATATTATATATGCATTAAATAATATTAAAAATCTTTAGGTATTATGAATATATATAAAAGATTAGTATTTATTTTTAAATAAGTCACAAAAATCAGACATATAAATAATGAGATCAAAATGATAATTGATAATAAAAAAATCACATTTAGTTAGATATATAAATGTAGTATATATAATATGTGTATGATAATTAATGAGGTAGCAGATATATATCATACTGTGTTGAGGAAATTTCACTTTATATAATTTTAAAAAATGTAATATTAAATATAGTTTATTAAACTTATATATTTATTTTAATATTAATTGAGATAAGTAAATAATGAAGAAAATAATATACTTTTAAAAATAAATAAATAGTAAACTGACTTTATGTTAATTATACAAATATGTATAGTTTTTTTTTAATTTAAAATATATTTACATATGATTTTTTGAATTTAATAACAGTGAGTTATTTATCATTTTATTATTTTTTTAATTACAAGTTGAAATTTATTAAAATATCCGATATAAAAATAAATAAAAGAATTTGTTCTATTAAATACTTTATTAATATAATATAATTAAAAATATAATATAAATTTATATATGTTAGTAAGATTAACTTCATACTTTTTTTCATAAAGCCTGGTGTGGTTGACTTTTATGTTATTTATGAAATGATTAATTATATGAAAGAATTATTGAAAAAAATAATACTTTAATATGCAAAAATGAATGTATTAAATTATATATGGGATATCCAAAATTCAATTGAAAAATGTTTTTGTTTCTATCTATATGTGGGTTATTATTATTTTCTGATGGTTATTAAAGTTAAAATACTTTGGTACATTATTATAAATTACTTTAATAATTGTGCCACATAAGATTACTAATAAAAATCTGTATGAAAAATAAATTATATAATATTAAATATTTTATGATTTGCATGATTATTTTATAATTTTCAATTTGTTTTGCTTATGGCTAGATATTTGTTGACAGAGTTACTATTATTTTCTACTTTTTTAATTTTATTATTTGTGTAAGTTTAAATTTTTGAAAAAATAAATCTGATATTTATTATAATAACATACGTTAAAATAAATGTTATTGATTTTATTAAAATAAATTATGATAAATTAATAATCTAACCCTTATAAATTTATTGGGAATTTGAAAATTATAATATCTGCACTAAAATTAGTTTTTAAAATTATAATGAAGATATTTAAAGTTATTATTTAAAAAAAAATGTTAACACGTTCATTACTTTAGTAAATTTAAATAATTCTAATACTTTTAATTACATTATTCTTAATTAAACATTACTTTTATTATTTACAAAATTAAAATTAAAACAAATTGTAAATAATTATCAATTTATTTAATAGTCTAGATAATGTTTTTCAGAAGTATTATAAATAATGTAAATATAATTTTAAATTTAACACGTTTGTATACTTTACGATTGATCATTACATTTCAATACAATGTTTAGAGTAAAATTATTACAAAAATATTTATCAAAAATGTTTAATGAATAAAATAGTAATCAATGTTAAGGGTACGTATATTGTGGGCCTTCAAAGACGCTGACTATTAATAACGTTACTCATCAACTAATAGATCGCTTAATAAATTGATCAATACGCATAGCATCGCAATCAATTGTGGCATATATGTTTTGATTAAAAGTCCTATTATGAAAATTATACATTTTCTTAATGCTTCTCTTTTTAATAATCCTTTTTTCTTATACTCATCTTAATTTCCTCATAAAAAATCTTTTGTCCTTTCCTTCAAATATTCGTTTATACCTACTTCCTTTAAAATCTTCCATAGTATATTTCTTATTACTATGTCGAAGGTTGATCATAAGTTCAGTCAGAATATAATTAATAATAATTAAAATAAATATAAACGGAAAAAAATTGATATATAATATTTTATAAGTAAAAAATATTAAAAAGAATTTAAAACATGGATGTTGTAATTTAACGTTGTCTACTGTCTTTGCCCACTTCACTCACCTCTAGGAGGGTACTTACGTTTTTACTTCTTTTCTTGTAATTCCTAGACTGGTGAGGGTTTTATTAAATAATCGAAAATCAAAAATTTAGGTTATGCTTCATCTCGATTGATTAAAACAAAATATATAAATATAAAAGATTATTTTTTTAAATATTAAACTACAAAAATAACAAGAGAAATTTAAATTTAATAATAAGTTAAGATTTAAATTAACATTTTTTATTAAAAAAGAAAACAAGAAAAAAAACAATTTGAAGTTATACATAAATATACATATATATATAAATATATACATAATTCACTTTTTGTTGGACGTCACGTCTCACGTAATCTGCTTATAATTTGATAATTCTATTTCACTGAATCTATTCTCAATTGTTATAAACTATACGTACAGGAAAAAAAATCTTTTATACAACTTTGCATGGATTTTGGACATAATTGTTTATGATCTTTATGCGCATTTATTTTTATCTTTGATGTTGCTCGGGAAAATATCGAGGGATAGAAAAAACGGCGTCTGGAAAAGCGTATCTGGTTCATAGATCCAATAAATTAGATGTAGAAAAAGGGTTTAAACTCAGCACCGACATGTGACTTTTGTCTGCACATTATTAAATGAATAAGCGCAGATTCATGGATTTTAAAATGTTCAGTTTAACTTCGTTACTTTTCTCGATATTTTATAAAGAAACATTCTTTTATATCTATTTTGTAAATAAACATATTTACAGTCACCTCCTGATTTTGTTCAATTAAATTAACCTTTATTGATTTGATATTTAATAAAATCTGACAGTATATATTTTTTTTTAAATTATGTAAATATTTTATATAGATTAAACAATTAAAAAACACTTAGAAAAATTACATTGAGATAATTAATTATGAATATAAATAATTCATTTATTATTAAATTAAAATTCAGATAATGCTGCATTTGAAACAGTTAGTTTACATCCTTATAATTATATATTAAAGTCTACGATGAATTTCAAACCGATAAATGTAAAAAACTCTTAAATGGTACAAAAATCTTTTATGGTGCAGGAATTTTTTCTTTCATTTTTTAAAATAAAAGTTTAAAAAAAAAAAAATTATTAAAAAGTAAATTGGTATGTTATAGTAAATTATTATTATATATTTAGTTTTTAATTTAAATAATATATGTTATAGGCGTTATTTTAAGACTGAATCAAAAAATTTAAATAATACTATTAAATCAGAAAAAAATTATCGAATAAAAACGACTAGACATTTAATACTTATAAGACATGGTCAATATAATACTCAGGGAAAAACAGATAATGAAAGACATTTAACTAATTTAGGTAAGATTTTTTTATATAATTGTTAAAAAATATTAAATAAAAGATTTATTTAAAAAATTATTATCTATAATTCAAATGAATAAGAATCTAGTTTCTTAAACATATATTTGTTAAAAAATATTCCTTTTTCTTTGTTAACAAAAGTTTGGCAGAAAAATTTTTTGCCTTTAAAATTAAAAAAAAGGAATAATTTACAATACGCATGTTTGATACAATAATATATTTGATACTTAAATCTTGTGTATATTTGATGCACTCCTATTAGTTTCAAAGATATATCTTTCGAACCTAACGTATCACATGTAATATAAGTAAACAGTATTTATATATTGTTATTTTAATGTGTAATTTGACAGAGAAAAAGTTTTCTTATGCTGTGCTAGTTCATTCTTGTCTCTGATGAATAAGATAAGAATAGTTGGATTTCAATTATTTTATCAGTATCAAATGAAGCTGTATTATTAGTTTGTCTTTTAATTTATTATTAAAGCAAAGACTTGTAAAGCAGATCTAAAGTGAGAAGAAAACTATTACCGATCAAAAGTTATCGACAAACAAAAATTGTGTTTTTCCATCCATTTATAATATTAATCATCTTAAGAAAATTTATAAGTTATCTTATCGATTATTTTAAAATAATTAAAAAAAATTTAATATCCAATATTATTGATTACAATAATTTTGTTGTATGATGTTAATTATATTGTTTTAAGAATAGATAGGACTTTCTATTATTATAGGAGAGTTTGTACAAGTTTTGTCTAAACTCAGACACCAAGACCATATGTGACAATGAGATATATGTAAAGATATAGAAAATTATAATACATATCATTTATATGATATACCGAAAAAGATGATATATGCATTGTACAATATTTTAATAAGTAACATTGATAAGTGTTTCGATTTAAAAATATAATATTGTTAGATTCTTAAAAAAAAAAATTATTTTAAAAATCCCAAATAAGATTTTGAATGCGATTGCAAAATAACCATAAAATAATTAAATAAAATATAGTTATATTAAAAATCTTCCATGTATTGAAATAAAAAAATCTGGTTCTTTTGTTTACATTTTCTCTTTCTGTCTCACAGCATTATTTAATTCATCAAATTTTTATTTCTTCTATTTTGTTGTTGTTTATGTTATTGATTTTAAATTACCAGGCTTAATGACATATAACGTGTCACTAAAGCTAGCCTAAAAAGAAGTGCACGTACCATATAAACCATTCCATTGATTGAACGCTCTATATCAACAACAGCGCTGTCAGGAAACAGCTACCAATAGTAATTGGTGATCGATGCTGCGTGCAAAAAACACGTAATAAACGTAAAACAGTAAATATCGACAAAGGATGTTGCATCTTTATGTAGTATATTGAGCTGTGTCAAAAAAATAAGTTACATGGATGGTGTCTAAAGACATATAAAATTTTATTTAATGCTATCTATGACTTGATTTCCTCAACCTCCATAGTCCTTGCGTTATCAAGAGCAAATGCAACATAGCTCCTATAATAGAGTTTTAAGTTAGCATTGATAGGTTACCTGTATTATATTGCCGCAAGGGTGTGCAACGATGCACACATTGGTAGTCCACCCAGCACGGGTATACCTCCATTTAATCGGCTGCTCCATTGGACCGCTTCTAGGTCCTGATGATCTGTGGTGGAAACAAAATCATCTCTTATCTACATAAACCAAAGTTAATTAAAACTTATTTGCAGAAGTTTCTCCGAAGTAGCAAGATTAATCACATCCATTAACAACTTGCATTCCCGAGGGAGTATAGTAAGACTCATGTGCTTGATATAATTAAAAGATGATTATGAATAAAATTTGTCTTAGTATTCAAATCCTCTTCTCTATCGAATCTTTCCTTTTTGAGTTTTACGCTAATTCGGAGAGGAAACTTTTAATATCGTTACAAAATATTCATGAAACATCTTTTGTTTACAATGTACATGAAATATTTGTATTTTATTATATGAGAGCTTCTTTTATAGAATAGCAGTTGCATATAATTGGTTGTGCAAGTATAAGGTTTCATTTCAATTTTTCAAACCAATTTGTGATATTCTACCCACAGCTAAAATGAAAATGGATAAGTGGGACTATCCATTTTAAATTTTTTGATTTTATACCAAAAGAAATTTTGATTATATCAACTTAGGAAGAATCAGTATCATTTTTAGGACTTCGATAGAATCTTTCCAAGAATAAATTTAAGTTTAAATTTAATCTAAACAAGAGTTTTTGTATTACCAAACGAGACATATTATTCGATATCGATAGCCTTTTCAATTCCTGAGGTTGGATTACGCTTATCATTATTAGTGAGAAAACATTACTCCAAAGCTTCTGGTTACAAGTTCGCAATTGGCATATAATTATATCTCAAAAAGTTTGTAAATAATGGTTGTTAGACAAGGAGTACTTAAAGGGCTTAGATCGTATTCTTATTTCACAATGGGTATACACCATACAGGCAACTTCCTATATGACTCATAAATTTTGTGATGCATTCGAAAATGCATATGTAGTAGCAGTTTATTTAATTATTTCTTATCAGGGTACCCCTTAAGTTAAATTACTTATCAGCAAATACAAGGTAGTGCCTACTAAGGTCATTAGCCTTTTTCGACTAGAATTATGTAGATCACATTTTTAAATAATTTTATATCGTAGCAATCAAATCCATCCCTCTTCATCCCTCTTCTATATACTGCTCGTTCGATTCCAAAGTTACATTCGCTTGGTTGCAAAATTATCCATGTCGGTAAAAAATTTTCGTAGCTAACCGTGTTACCGATATTATCACTTCTGTTCCTCAAGTTAGTAGGGGTTATGTTCCTTCTGTCGATAAATTTGCCAATGTAATTACTTATAATTGCACCCAAACATAATTGAGTGATGATACTCTATGGTAGACAGGTCCAAGGAACGGTATTAGAAACACATTTTCAATATAATTCCTGATTTAGAGACTCAAATTGGAGTCAGTTATTTTCCCTTCTCACATTCAATACGCATCTAGTGATGGAATATCTTTTCTATATAAATTTTTATCTTTTGGTAAATTAGTATCGCTTACTGTCTACGTTGCAAAAAAAGAATTATAAATCAGCTAGTATTATTCGAAACACATTTATCATCAACTGAAAACACCAAACATAATAGTATGATTCGAATTTCATATCGGGAATATTTTGTAGATGAATTAGAAGGTATTAAAAAACTTCTGTTGACATTCATAAATTGAGTCCTCTTCGATAACTGAATCGATTTATCGATTCCTCAAGACTATTACAAATGGGGGGGGGGTCGACTTCAACATTCCCCCTAAATGTAAATCATCAATTAATCATATCCATATAAAGCCTTTTAGCCATACTTTTTGTTCATCGTTTTCATCTGCTGTGTTCACTCATTCAAGTTATTTTTTGATCTAATACTAAATTGTAATATCATCAAGAATATTATAGCATTGCAGCAATTCATTAACTTACTGTATGTGAATTTTTCTTCTATGAAGAGCACTGGTTAAAAATTTAATGAAATAAATATTCTTTTTTATTTATATAATGCATGTTTCTTGTTTAACTTCAAAATGAAATAAAAAAATTAGTTAACATCAGATTATGTTTTTCCGAAATTAATTTTTAATGAATGGGAGAATTAAATTATTATTATATAAGATTTTTTTTATTTGTTCACAATGTTTAATGAATGATTTAAATAACTAATTCAATAATTTTTAATTAATCATGTTATTTTTTAGGAAAATTACAAGCAGAGGTAACAGGAATGCGATTAGCTGAATTAGCAATTCCTTATACAACAATTATCAGATCAACAATGAAAAGAGCTCAAGAAACATCAAAATGTATTCAAGCATATCTTCCAACAGTACCTGTTGTAGATGATTCATTACTAATTGAAGGAAGTCCTTTACCACCTGATCCACCAAGTGGACATTGGAAATCTGAAAAAACAGTAAGTATCTTCAATAATTGTATTGTATATAATATTGATTTGTATTAAAGAATATTTATAATATAATTTAAAGTTTATATATAATGTAACTTTTTTGTTAATGCATTATTTTATTGTATTTATTTTCATATTATTGTTATATATTATTATATATTAACTTATTTTTTATTAATTATAAAGTAATAGATGTTTCATCTAAATCAGAAAATAGTACAACAGGATGTTTGTATTTGTTTAAAAAAAATCTTGTGTTATGCCTCAGGAATATAAATTATATATCAATTATTTATTATTATAAAAATTTCTTTTATTCGTGATTTTTTAAAAAATTATTTTAAAATTACAAAAATTTACAATATAAATTAAACGACTTAATTATTATTTAACTGAGAAAAGTAAGAATAAATGATAAAATTACAATTATTTAAAGGTCGAACGCTAACTTAAAAATATCGATTACAATAATTATGGTTTACTTGAGTGAAGATTTTGAGTTGTTTTGTTGATGAGATGACCTTTAGAATTCTCAAATGCCCGAAAGGCCAGCTTGGGTATAGAATTTCAGTTAGTAGTTTGCTGTCACCACTCCAAAATATTCGGGTTTGGAGATCCCGGCTATAATTTGAATGAATATTTGTTTTGAAGAACTAAGAGTTAATACAAGTACGAATTTTAAAAGTATTTAGTGCACTAATTATTTCAGACGATTCTCAAAATACCGAAAGTTGAAGCTCATTCCTTTTGCACGACTTTTATAATCTTTTAGTTTTACTCCTGCCATAACTCCCTTCATGTTGACTCGGGATAAAGAGATGCTTTTTTTAAAATAATTATCTTTTCTATTATTGTCTGGAGAATTTAATCAATTACTAGGGTTTGAAGGAGGTCGAAGTTTCAGATTTCATATAATAAGGTAGCCAGGTTCGATATTCTTTGACTCTTCTATCGATGTCATCGAACTTATTAATATTAATTATCATATAAAAAATTATCTTATAAGAGGTACATTGTATACATCTGTGGTATATCATTATAAATTTTTCTTTTGTATTTTATGAAAAATGTTGAGACATAACGCTTATACCACTAGTCATGGTAAATTTTATAATGAATTTTCCAGCTTTTCTTACTACTCTATTTTCCACGGATACATAAGTATAATTTGAATTCGCGCATATTCTTAATACACAACTATAGAAGCAATGGAATCAAAAGAATCGTCGGAATAGCGAAATTAAAATATAAGGACAAAAATGTTCTTTTTTGACGTTTTGCAATAAAAAAAACATCGAAAAATACTTTTTATCGCATTAAATATTCTAAAGTTATCTGTAATAAATTTTGTTTTAAACAAATTACAAAATAGTATATATCTACATCATGAATGCTCTTCCAAGAGCCGAAATATTGATGACATTTTCTTAAAATTACTTGTAATGTATCTAATACTAACGTTAAATCTTTGTTAGATGTAACATCTTTGTTAACTACATGTATTAAAAAAACCACACATCTACACACTGTTTTTCACTATATATCAAAAAAATCATGTCATAGATCATCGTTAGAATATAAAATATGAATTGGTCTCGAATATCTTTTTGTTCACTCCAATACAATAGTATGAATGCTTCTACTGACCTGTGAGCTAATCAGCTTCATAATCTGCCTAATATAAAATATTTTAAATTTCGTCATAGAAATCTTCCCTTCATATGAATAGAATTATTGTTGTTTTATCAGTATTGATTGAATGATGTATTATTTCATTTTATGTAAAGACCCTTCAAAGACATCCTGTACGATACCGTTGATGATACTGATCATTAGCTTTTATAAGAATGAACAGATAATCTGCGTAGGCTTTCCAGTAAATATTACGATTACCTAATAGCTAAAATACTTCATCCATGATCAAATACCACATGGGAGAAGGAACTCCACGTTATAGTCAAACTTTGTTAACACATCACGAATGCTGGTTATAGTATAAAAAGTAAATATAATAAATATAAAGAAACATTTTTCATTTGGAAAATTTAATATACGTTTTGACTAATGTAATGACGAGAAGCATTATTATTCAAGATATTAATCGTCTTTTTATTCGCATTTTTTCTTGATTCCTATTTAATTGATTATTTCGTAATTCAATTTAGTTTTAATAACTTAAATTATATTACACAATAATAGTATCTTAAAATACACAATGAAAGCTAGCATCCATAGACATTTTATTTTATAAAAAATATTGATGGTGAGTCGAAGTAAAGTCGTGATCGTCTGTATTTAATATAATTTTAGTATATTCAATTTATATTTTTAGTAATAATTAGATGCTATAATGTGTTGTTCTTTTGCAGTAAAGACTTAGAGTTTATACCAAAAAAAATATATATATAATATAGACATAAATACAAGTATTTAATTCCTCAACAGATAAACGTATCGTAATCGAACTCACAAAAACATAATATGTAATAATTTTGAAAAGTTGAATCAGGAAAAATGTTTATATTCACAATATGTCCGTAAATATGGTGAACAAAAAAAAAGAACGAAAGGCGAAAATAAAACAAATAATGATAATAAATTTAAATTTAATTAATAATTATACATTTAAAAATTAAAAGAGTAATATAATTTACTATTTTTCACCTCGAGCGGTCAGCACAACCATGAAAACTCCGTCAATTCTAAACATAATAGCTAAAATAAATTTGTTCTATTTTTAATCTTAAATCTTAATTTTAGTAAATAATTAATTTAAAAGATTGGATAAAATCAATAAGGAGAAAGATACTGCACTATCGAAACGTTTCCGATCTACTATTCATCAATGAATCTTATTACACCCTTATGATAATTATAATCGAAAATTATTATTTATAGTTATTTTATAGATTAAACATTTCACTTTATTAATATCTGTAATAAATAAAGCATAGAATTTGTTGATTTAAAGTTTATAAAGACATTTATATTCATATTCATTTAAATTGTATTTTTTGTAAAGTTCATTTTTATGTAAAATTTTTACTACATACTTACATTCTGATCAGGTAACTATTACACAATGTTTTAAATTGCATAAAAAGCCATTGTAAATTGGTAAAATTTTATATTTCTTTTGTTTTTCTAAAATAGAAAACCTATTAATTATTACATAATGTGAAATAAATAAATATTTTGTAATATTGCATTTATTAATTTATATTTCTATACTTAATACATTTTAATTTATTATTTATTGTAAGTAGATAATTTTTTATTATAGATTAGGGTTGTAATAACTATAAGAGGAAGGGGTGCAGCAGTCTTTACTTAATGACGTGTTGCAAGAAGCACGCTAAGACCAAATCTTATTGTATATTGATCCTTCAATATCGTAACATACACAACAAATGTCTAATGTATATTTTCAAACTAAATACATTTTTTTATATCCCTTCAACTGATTCCCTATTGCGTGTAACCTACTATTGCATCCATGGCAAGCAACTCTTTCTGAAAGAACTAGTTAACATTAACGGTTAATTGCTGTAGTCTTGATTGCCTTCGATACTTTTTGGAGACAGTTTAATTAGAGAAGATAAAGAGAGGTAAGGATCCATAATGAAAAATGTAGATTTTCCACTCAACTTTTTTTATTTTCCACATCTAGTTTGTTGCTGGGTGTGACACCATTGCATGGGTGAATGATGTGTTGACAAAATTAGCTGACAGAACCGATGAGTCGCAGCTGCGCTTGTTTATTTCTGATACTCGTCATCAATATCCTAAAAAGCAAATAAGAAATGAAATTCATTGTTAAAAAATCAAGTAGACATCCCTCTTCATCTAATGTACTCTAACTTATTTGTTTAGAGAAAGAGTATATATATATACATGGTGTATCCACGAAGTATCGAGTTTTTTTTTTCATTTTGCGCCTATTCGTCGTAGAAATTTGGGAGAGGTCTTAAAATGTCGACAAACTCTTTCCGCATTTGTTCCTTTTTTTTTGTTTTTTCGATAATTAGAAGCGGCAGGATTTTACTTCGCGCGAAGGGTGTTTTTCAGTTTTTTGACACGGCGCGATGGACCGACTACTTGAACAGCGTTACGCGATAAAGTTTTGTTTGCAATTAAAAAAAAACAGTGTGGAAACGTATAAAATATTGCAACAAGTGTATGGACATAATTGTATGTCAAAATTGTAAAGTGGAAAATGGAACAGAGATTTTAAAGAGGGCCGAGAAAGAATCATCGACGAGCCTCGATCTAGCCGCCCAAAAAGCTTTCTAATGGCTAGGAACACCCTAACCATTAGAAAGCTTTTTGGGCGGCTTAAAATTTCTAACACGGCGCGTATTAGAAATTTTAGATTCAGACCGTCGATTAACGATTAGAGTAATTGTGGAAAAACTGAATTTAACACGATCTATAGTGTACAATATAATGCAAAAAAATTTATAAATGTGAAAATTTTTGAAAAACATCAAAGCTGAAAAGTTTGAAGATGCATTTAAAATTTGGAAAACACGTCTACAAAAATGTGTTGATGCAGGAGGAAATTATTTTGAAGAATTTAAAATTTTTATTTCGCACTGTTTATATGTTCACCCATCATCTTTCAACAAAACATTCTCGCATAGTGATTTACCACTAATCCCTTCAGCGCGCTGTATCAAAAATTTGAAAAACAGCCTTCGCTCAAAGTAAAATTCTGCCACATTTAATTAACGAAAAAACAAAAAAAAATGGAGACAAATGCGGAAAGAGTTTGTCAACATTTTAAGACCCCTCCAAAATTCTACGACCAATAGTAGCAAAATGAAAAAAAAACTTGATACTTTGTGGATGCACCATGTATATATTCTCTATCCATTTTTTTTGCTTTACTAATCGTAGTGTTGAACTGAATTTGGACTTTTTGTTTAAAACTGTCTCTTTCTGTACTCTATTGGATGTTATCATAAATTATATAGTTTCTTAGTTAACGGAAAAGCTAAATTCAAGTATTACAATATAGATATTTTTTGTGTTTTTGTTAGTAAATTTACAGTTGTACTCAAGCATCTTTTTAATGAGAAACTTTAGAGTTTCGGTTCTGTATTCAATATTGTGCACATAATTATATGAGGAGGCAAAGCTTTTAGTTCAGCATCCAAAATCTCTTGATATTTTATGCACTTGGTTCTTCTTCTTTAAACTTGAAGTTGCTTTCAAATCAGAAAGTTATATAACTTTCATCAGATATTGAGTTCTCATTAGATATTCCAATCTCTGCACAAACAACTAATATCAATAGAGAGCAGGATAATACCAATAACATAATTCCTTATAGAATTTTGTAAGGTGGATTTTTGCCTACATAAAGTGAGTATAAATTTATAGTTAATAGATACTCGAGCAGTAATTCCCTTCTGTCCTTAGTATCAGGACTGCCTGAAATAGAGTAAGGTGCATTCGTATTACTGCTAAACACTAGTTTTTTAGACTTTGTTATTGTATTCTGTAATAAAAATATCAACTTCCCTTGATCCAATGACATAGGAAAATTAAGCTAGACAAAAATTATATTTTATCATTGCCTTTTTTATTCTTGTAATAAATTATTTAAGTGGTTAACTCTATGTTACAATGTATCGGCAGGAAAAAAGTTTATAGATTTTGATCGATATAACAGGATTTATCCTTAATTTTGCTAATCTCCAAATTAGCAAAAATTAAGGTGCCATGATTCTTATTTCCCACTATTTTGTCCTCTTAAATTCGAAATTCTTGGATACGGTGAATGTTTGCGTGTATCATATCAATATACTTATCTTATAAACTACACCAACTGTTGTGATAAAATTTAATGTGCGAAGACTTTATAATTGACGAAGTTATATAACTGGAGATCATAGAAAAGTTCTTCTTTGTCATACTAAGTCTTGATGATATCAGGAGCCTTTTTAGATTGTATATAACCATACTTTACCGAAAGAATATCATGTATGTTATTTTTTCGATTAAAGCATAGTATGCACTATTAAAGTTTTTTAGAGTACCAACTTCAATTATTATTATTAATTATGAATTTTTTCTTATAACATTGACATTCTCGATATTGAAACTGGCAGTCTGTCATAAAAATTTTGTGAGTATCGTGTCAAATTTAATCAACCTCAAATATATATTTGGACTTTCCTGAATTTGATTAGATCCACTACTTCAGAACATTTGATCTTAATCATCACCGATTGAATTAAGTAGAGAATCTAGTTCAGTACTTAGCTGTTTTCCACCTGGTAGGAGAATCGGCTTGTCAGGAATCCATGCTAATCCCAAGTATGTACGAACTTGAACATCAACTGTCGTAAAAGAATTCCGTCAATTAGGTGAAAAAATCCCTGTTTATTTTTTCACTTAATTCTTCCGAGTTGGATCTCTGAATTGTTAGCAAACACTAATAAAACCTACAAATATATTCTACATTACTGTTGTAGGAGAGGTTGCTTACGGATGGACTTTTCGTTATGGGAGTGATTTCGTCAAGAAATTAAAAAGAAACGTCGTTATGCTTATTCATAAATATATATATATATATATATATATATATTTTTTTTAATAACTCTGTTTATTATTTAATAACTATATTTATTATATACTTAATTTCATTTTTTTGTATGTAATTAAAGAAAAATTATGATATTTCTTATCTTAAATTGAAAGACTGCTTTTTCACGTCAAAAAATGTATAAATTAATGTATTAAAACAAATTTTAAAGTAAAAATTATAAAAACAGGATTATTTTACGTTCATATTTTTTTATTATTTAATTACTCTCCAGCCTCTCGAGCCAGGAGTAGGCTTTTGTACATTGCTGCGGTAATTTATACATGTGTGTTATAATATTTATTACTTTTAATCTATATTAGGCTGATTACACTATATCACATAGTCAGTTATCACTAATCACATATTATAACTGTCTGTCTCTCTCTGTCATTGGTAATATTATTACATTTCAGTTTTATCTTTCTTATCTTCTTGAGTAAATGGTAATTTATTCACTCTTCTTTAAACTCCCCCATCACCGAGTTATTAGTCCATGCCCTCTGATCTTTTGTAAGACCTATAATCTCTATCGTTTCCTTGCATCTTCCCATTATATGACTTAAATCCCCTATTTCTTTTCTACATAATCTGCATCTATTCCTAGTCCTAGTTCCTTGATTTTCTTATATACTCTATTGTACGTTGTGCTTTCTATTTTACTTGTCCTTTCCTGTCTCTGTATGTCTTTGATTCTTCTTTTGATTTCTGAGTGCTTATCTCTTCCCATTTTTTCCCAGAGTTCTAGTTGTTACTGACTTAATCTTATGTTGTTCAGCCAGATTTCTATTTTGTTAACTACTTCCCTTCCTTCCTTTCTGTCCCACTTTTTCTCTACTAGGCATTTCCTGCTTAGTCGTTCCTCTGGGTAATTTATTACCTTTTCTTCATATTTCATCGCCCTAACCTTCCATTCTTCTTGCATGTATGTTTCGTAACTTTCCTCTAGTATTATGTATCTGGGCATGCAGAAGTCTGCTCTCAGAATGCTCCTTAGATAATCCACCTTGATTTTCTCTATATCTAAACCCTCCTCCTTATCCCAGATTTCCACCCCGTATTCTATCACCACTCTTGTCAGATAATTGAATAGTTTTTCCTTCTGCTGAAATCTCAACACTTTCTCTCTCCCAGTTTTCATATTATTTTGACTGCTATCCTTTTTTTATTTTTTTGCTTCCATATATGCTTTATGTTCACCATTTCGAAGCCTAGATATTTAAAATTATCTACCATTTTTATCGTTTAGCCATTCTACTTTCATTTACCTTTTTTGTTTCTTTTACCTTAAATACCATGATTTTGGTCTTTTCCGTGTTTAATTATAGTTTGTATTTCTTTAAGAACCTCTTTCTTTCTTTCATCCTCTTTCTTCATGTCTTCCTTGAGTCCCGCCACATAAATATTGAATAAAATTGGTTTGTTTTCTACCTTAACTCTTGCTTTCGTATCTTCATAAATCCCTCTCATTTTTTCGACTAGGTACATGCTGACTCCTTTATATTTTATTATCTTCTATAGCATTTACCTGTCAACTATATCAAAGGCAACCTTTATAGCAACGAATAGGGCATAAAGTTTCCTTTTTTCTTTAACAGCTCTTCTTACGAGGTTATTTAGGACATATATATTGTCTGATGTTGATCTGCCTTTCCTGAATTCAGCTTAGCCTTCTGGTATTAAACCCTTGCTTTTTACTTCTTTCTCCACTCTTTTAACACACCTGCATGTAATTTGTATGTCATCAACCTCAACGAGCCCTCAGTAGTTACCAGTTATATTTGGATCACCTTTCATATAAATTGGAGCAATGATCACCGTCCTCCATTCCTCTGGCGTCACTTCTCCTATCCATATCTTTGTTATTATTGCCGTTATCCTAGATATTATCTCATTTCCCCCGTATATCCATGCCTTAATTATTCTCATATCCATCTTATATTGTATTGAATCGTGTCTTATGTTCCTTTATATTTGCATTATTCCTGATACCTCCTTGTAATTTACAAAAATGTTCCGTCCATTTTTCCATGTTTACTTCTCAATTTACAGCCTCTGTCCTCTTTCTTCCTTTCTTCAAGTATATCCATATGTCTCTTTCATTCTTTAGTTTCCTCATATTCACAAACTCTTCTTTTTTCTTTCTTTTATTATTCTCGCATATTTTCTTCTATTTTACGATAATATTTACACACATTTTTTACTAACTAAGAAAATATATTTTTATATTTACATCAATTTTAACTAAATTTTAACTAACGCAGTTATTCTGATACACTCTTAAAAAATATCAGTAAGTTTGTCTTTTTGTAGTACGACTAGGCGTTATTTCTCTCTAATTCGCTTCTGATTTCTTTAGATACTTTCTGGTGAGCCAGTTGGACTTATCGAAAAATTCTAGTCCTTAGTCAAGACCCATGTTTAAACATAAATACGATTATATTATATACGATATATTGGATACGATTAGTATTTTTTCTATATTAACTTGTTCCGTATTAGTATTACGTGTAAGTTGTATTATGATGCTGGCATGCTCATCCGCTCGTTGTAATGTGAGAAATAAATGGTTAAAAAGTAACGGATCATCATGTTTTCTAACCACTTTGTTCAAGTTTTCAACCTGATTGCTACTGAGTAGTGTAGCTCAGTGTAGATTATATATTACCTGGTTTAACATCTAAAACTTAGATTATTAATAAACCCCGAACTTCTATACTGTCTGAAAATAGGAGTATATTATCTTCAATTTTCTACTATATATATATATTTCTTCTATATTCTTCGAACATCTATGGAATCGCTCCTCTTTTAGCTCCACTCTGAAGGATTGAACCTTTGACAACCTTCTACAATGTGAAAATGAATGCAACTGATAAAATATAAATGTATTATGTAATGTATTACAATTTGGCACTATTGGGTTCTCAAATTGAAGTGTTCTTGTTAATCGAAGGTATTTTCTCTGCTTCCTCGGATATCAACTATAAGATACACGAAATTCTTACTTCTATTATAAAACTAAGAGTTGTATAACAGACTTCAAGTCCAAAAATTATATTAGATATGCACTAAACCTATCAGCTATGATATGTTCACTCGTTGATGCTCATTTATCTTTGGAACCGGAAGAGATCTACATTTATACCGTACGGTACTCACATTTAAAAGTCAAGGTAAAAAAAAAAAAAAAATAAAAAAAGTAAAAAGGTAAAAGCATACTACTCCGTACAGCCTACATAAACAAGATTCTATACGACAACAAGGAGGTAATGCTAAAGAAAGATAATTTGTTATAAGAACAGCGTAATTATTTACAACATATATAAATTATGTATACAATATATATATATATATAGATATAACGTTGAATAAAATTATTAGACTTGAATATAGATAATTATTGTATATATTTAAATATAAAAAAAACTATTACATAAATTTTTTAGTTTTTTCAAGATGGACCAAGAATTGAAGCCGCTTTTCGAAAATATTTTTATCGAGCTGAACATATTGATGAAAACGATACATATACAATAATGGTTTGCCATGCAAATGTCATTCGATACTTTATTTGCAGGTATACGTGATCAATATTTAATTAATGAGTTTTAGAATATCGATTTAAATAACATTAAAATACAGCTTCTCCTAGTTTAGCTAAAATAAACTCAATGGATCACATCCAATTAAATGCACACACATTTTTATTTGGCAATATTTTATAAAATCTATTTTTTAAGTGATAAATGAACCGTAAGCAAGATTAAAAAGTACTTAAAATTTATCAGGTTTATTATGAAATGAATTATTAGTATTTGATTAAGTTACGCTATCTCAACCTCTTAAATAATTAAATAATTAAATGTTGTTCCATTTTTTTAATTTAATCTTTAATATTTCAATATTACATTAGTTTATAATTTTTGTTTTTAATTTTTTATACACAATATAAATAATAAAATAGAAAAAAGGCGAAAAAAACATACTCCAAATATATGAAAAACTGAAATATAAAAAGAGTGCATGAGATAACTTTTGAAATGAAATGAACAAAAGGAGAAAACAACACTGTCAGTTTTTATGTTATAAAAATAAGAATAACCTCATCATATTAGTAAATGACATACCAAAAATACATAATTAACAACCCAATTAACTAAAAATTATAAGTATATAAATTATCAAATTGCATTACTGAATATTAAAATACTAATTATTCTAATATTAAAATTCCTTTGAATCAATAATATACTGTTATAAAAAAGTTGATGTTATAAAAATAAAAACATAATCAGAAACATTATTTCAAGGTATTACTTCATTATTCGTAATAATATATTAATACATTGGGTAGGAAATAAGACAATTAGATTTGAGAATAGAAAGTTTTTCATGAGTATAATATAGGTTTTGTACAATTATCTCTTTAATGTTAAGAAATCATTGAATACCATTTTAAAAATTATAACTTAATAAAAATTGATTAATGAACAAAATTTATGTAGAAAATAAGGTATTTGTAAAAGGAAGATTAGTAGGTAATGAAAATTTAATTACCTAAATATGAGCATAATCTAAATTGATTATAAAACATTGTAAGAGTTAAGTATAATTACATCGGAACCTATTTTCAGAGAACCACATAATAGTCAACAAAATTTAAGCTTCTTTCTTTTTTTAAATTGGCTCAATAATATGGATCAATAATGATTCAAATATTCACTATTTGTCGTAGATTAAAGAACTTATAAATTTGGAAGGATTACCACCAATAAGTAATTAAATATTTTTATCATCCAATGAATAGTTCTTTTTCTTTTAACTAAATACTTTTTTTCGAATATATACATTTCAGTGTTATATTTTAAATTCTTATATAGAACTATTTTAACTGTCTTCAAACATCGTTTCAAAAAGTCCTTTAGTTTGTTGAACATTTACGAAGTTTAAATTAGTTAACTTAAATAAATACTAATAATTCATTGCATAATAGACCAGATGAATTGTAAGAATTTTTCAATCTTGCTTACGGTTCATTTATAGTTTAAAAATAATAGATTTTGATATAAAGTTGCAAAATAAAAATATATGCGCATGTATGTAATTAGGTGTGATTATTATCCATTAAATTAATTTTAACTAGAGTGTGAAAAAATCAGAAAATCATAAATAATTAATTCGAAGTGTGTTTTTCAATCGTATAATACGGCGTGATGGACAAACTGATGATACAGGTTTATGCAATAATATTTTATTTACGACTTGGAAAAATACACGTTTCACATGTTGAAACAGGCTTTTAATAATAATTATATGTCTGAATCGCAATGCGCTAAATGATACTAGACTTTTAAACAGAGAGTAACTGAAGGAACATGCTGGACGGTCACAAACATCCTAATCTAATATGAACACCCAGTGGATGCAAGATTTTGAATTAAGACTGTTACTTAACAATCAGGTCTACGTCGTTTCTAACTATCTGACACACTCCAAAACTCCTGTGGTGCTCTAATCGCCTCACAGTCCTGACTTGGCTGCATGTAATTTTTTTTGTTCCCCCGAATGACGAATCAGCTAAAAATAAAGCGCCGAATCTCGGTACAAAATATCTAAGCACATGTGGCAAGATTTTTGAAAACATTAGAGATGAAGAGTTTCAGGTTACTTTTCAAATCCGTCTTGGAAAACCAGTCTTCATAAGCGTATTGATACAAAAGGAAATTATTTCGAAGAGTTTTAAATTTGTATTTCATAATATGCTCAAATCTTTTTAATTATTACGTATTTAATTTTTTGACGTAACTTTTATAAAAATTATATATTTATTTATTATTTATTTAATTATTTATTTCTCAGTCGCGTTTCTGGCAAATCACTCTAGCCTTCTTGCAGATCGGGTTAATTAATAAGTAACAATAATAATTCGTATTTTAAGTACCGATTTATTTTTAATTAAGTGGAAGAAAGAAATTAAGTATATATCGTTGGTGATACAATATAGGGTTCCAATTTTGCGACCGTTGAATTGAAGTGACGATTATGTATCGCATTATTAATTCGACTCGAGCCTGAACCGGAATCATTAACCTCTTCATCTTGATTTTACTCATTACTTCATAATCCGATAAAATTACTAAACTTTGCGAATCCTGCTTCAGGGAACTGTTCCTATTACTCAATTTTGCTTAATATTTTGTCGGATATCTTCAGCTTTTTTTCGATTAGTATTTTTCAATGTATTGGTTACTATTTTTATACCGGACTCATTGCCAAATCTCCTATGATCGACATTTTTATAATCTTGATAATTAATGATAATTATGCTACGTTATGCGCTACTTTATAACTATCCACGATCCGAATGAAGAATGTCGCGTTTCGTTAAATATATAATACAATAAATCATTTTTGACAGAATAATTTTAAATACTTTTTTATTTTTTTAAAGTAGCATACAAAACTTTATACTGTAGGATTGTTCCATTGTGCCGTGTTACAAAACTGAAAAACACCCTTCCCATAGATAAATCCTGCCACTCCTAATGATCGTAAGCAAATGAAAAAAAAGACAAGTAAAAAAACTCCCTTGTGCATTTTCCGACCTCCCCGAAATCGCTTCAATAAATAGTAGCTATAAAAATCGATAATTTCCAGATACAACTCGTATGTATAATTCAGAATTATACTAATTAGCTTCCGTCATAGTTTATTAACGTTAATATGTAATTTGATCCTTTTTTTTAAGTAAATGATGTTTTTTATTTATAAAATAGAATGGAAATTAAACAAAAGATTTTCCAAAATCGACTATGTTTCATAGAGAGGCAAATCTTTGACATCATATCGACTTAATTTGAAAATTCTATATAACAGGTAATTAAAATTTCGACTCATCATATTGTAATTTTATTATGTTTAAAGGAGATCAAAAAATTATCCTCTGTATTATATTGTGATAATACGAGGTTTTTAAGAAATGTAAAAATATAAATAAATCATTGCTTTTTACAATTTTACATTATTTGTTTAAAAAAATACAATGATTAATTATATTTTTATGTCTCCGAAAAACCTCACATTACTTTAATTTAATTTTAGTATACGTGTTATTCTTATAATTATTATAAAATTTTATTATTTTAATCAATGCTTGATTAGCGTACCTAATTAGATACTTAACATATTTAACAAAAACGTCTGTTTATTTTTCATTCTATTGTATATATAAAAAGTATTTTCTTCCTAGAAAAGCACCAAATTTCATACCGTTATTCAAAAATTACAATATATATAGAAAATAATATTATTTATTATATTTCAGGGCCTTACAATTTCCTCCAGAAGGTTGGTTACGTATGTCATTAAATCATGGAAGCATTTCGTGGATTACTATATTTCCGAATGGTAGAGTCATATTACGATGTTTTGGTGAAACTGGTCATATGATACCAGAATGGATAACATCAAGTTAAATAAAATTTTAGTCTATATAAAAGTTCATTTTATAGTGACAGTAATAAAATTTTTTTTCAACATTATCTTATATGTAATTAAATTAAAATTATATTTTGAAGATATTTTATAATTTTTGTTTTTTTTTTATTAAAAATAGTTATTTGAATATTCATTAATTAGATGTTTTAATGCAAAAATATGTATAATGTTTATTTCGTAAGTAATTAAAAATTGAGCATGTTAGAGATAAAATTCATAGGAATGACTAGCGTTGTTATTGCATACACGCATAATGCGAAGTAGTTAAGGAATATGTAAAAAGAGAAACGATTTTAAAGAATTGTGCTAGAAAATAAGAATTCATATGAGTGGTTAACAATATGATAAAATTAAAAATATCATTAGCGTCATTTTTTAGATGATATTAATCTTTTTTTTTAATGGAAAACATATCTAAAGCAAGATAGTGTAAAAATTTATTATTAATAGCAATTATTATTTTATTATTCTATGCATGGATAAATACTATTTGTTTATATTTATGATACAATGGAACACTTTCTTGGATGATTAGTTCCTAAAATAAATAATTGTAATTAAAAATTTTATTAATTAACTGGCTAATATATACTTAGGTACGCCCAGGCTATGGAATTCAGCAGGTCAATATTTTCACTGACATCATCTCAATTCGAAGATAATATTATAATAATAATAATAATAATAATAATAATAATAATAATAAAAGTTCACTCGAGTTACTAACAGTAATAAGATCATAGAGGATCCTTTATTCTTTATGTAAATATGCAATAAACTGCAAAGTTTACAAATTAAAAAAAAGTTCAAAATTCACTACAATTTATTATTAAATATTCAGGTGAAATAAATATAAATGTACTTACTTTTGTCACTTGCACGCGGAGTGGTAGACGTATGAATAAAATTTTCAGTTTAAATCATCGTTTAAATATCAGGATAATCAATGATAGCTTAAATTTATCAACAATTGCATTTAGTTATACTTAAAAGCCTTTTTTTTAAATTTAATCTTTTTTAAAAATCTCCAAAATCAGTATTTTTACCAAGTCGTAATCAATTAATAATAATAATTAAGTAAATCAAAACTTTATTGCAATGCGATATGTCACCAATCACTCCTTCGCAGCGTTTTACACGATTGAAAAGTAAAATCCTGCCGTTTGTAATAACTGAAAAAAGAGACGAATAGAAAAAAATTTCACACATTCTCTAACCTGCATAAAATCACTACGATAAATAGCAGTTTAAAAAAAAATATCTCGATATTTTTCAGATAAACCATTTATACCACAACTTTGAGCATTCCCGTAAATAATATAAAAATTTCAATTGCAAATTTGAAAATATAGTCTCCTTTTCAAATATGTATTAATAAAAAATATTTACAATATTTTTGGCTCTCGTTTTTTTGTTTCTTCTTACACTAATTTTCCCGAGTAATGTGTCAGACGTCTCTCACTCTGTTGCACATTTTTTTGCAATTTTCATTTGTTTTTCGTATTTACACTTATTAATTTTTTTATGCTTACTCACTGTCTCTTATTGTGATACACATATGATATATCTTTATGTGATGCATACCTAAAAACTTATTCATTCAAAATTAAAAGTATAATATTCTTTAATGGAAAATTTTGGGAAATATGTATTATAATATGCTATACTATAATTATTTAAGTGTATTATATTAATGCTAATTCCTACAAATATTGATTGGAAACCTTTAATTAATTAAAAATTAATTATGTTTTGTAATTCCGATCTATTGGGTGTTTTATTTTTTTTTATTTTTTAAGTTTTATAGTAAAAATTTGAACATACTTTATGTGTTATGTCTCAAAAATTTTGATAAAATTTGATTCAAACAAAGTATATAAAACTCTGAATAATATGGCCAATAACACAGATACATGTAGTGCATTTCTTATAAGATAATTTTCAAAAGTCCAATGATTTTTCATTGGAAATAAATAAGAAATAATGCATCGAAAGAAGTAGAGGCACTCATATTATTGTATTGGAGTGAAAAAAAAGATATTCGAGACCAATTCATATTTTATATTCTAACGATGATTTATGACATGATTTTTTTTGATATATAGTGAAAAACAGTGTGTAGATGTGTGGTTTTTTTAATACGTGTAGTTAACAAAGATGTTACATCTAACAAAGATTTAACGTTAGTATTAGATACATTACAAGTAATTTTAAGAAAATGTCATCAATATTTCGGCTCTTGGAAGAGCATTCATGATGTAGATATATACTATTTTGTAATTTGTTTAAAACAAAATTTATTACAGATAACTTTAGAATATTTAATGCGATAAAAAGTATTTTTCGATGTTTTTTTTATTGCAAAACGTCAAAAAAGAACATTTTTGTCCTTATATTTTAATTTCGCTATTCCGACGATTCTTTTGATTCCATTGCTTCTATAGTTGTGTATTAAGAATATGCGCGAATTCAAATTATACTTATGTATCCGTGGAAAATAGAGTAGTAAGAAAAGCTGGAAAATTCATTATAAAATTTACCATGACTAGTGGTATAAGCGTTATGTCTCAACATTTTTCATAAAATACAAAAGAAAAATTTATAATGATATACCACAGATGTATACAATGTACCTCTTATAAGATAATTTTTTATATGATAATTAATATTAATAAGTTCGATGACATCGATAGAAGAGTCAAAGAATATCGAACCTGGCTACCTTATTATATGAAATCTGAAACTTCGACCTCCTTCAAACCCTAGTAATTGATTAAATTCTCCAGACAATAATAGAAAAGATAATTATTTTAAAAAAAGCATCTCTTTATCCCGAGTCAACATGAAGGGAGTTATGGCAGGAGTAAAACTAAAAGATTATAAAAGTCGTGCAAAAGGAATGAGCTTCAACTTTTGGTATTTTGAGAATCGTCTGAAATAATTAGTGCACTAAATACTTTTAAAATTCGTACTTGTATTAACTCTTAGTTCTTCAAAACAAATATTCATTCAAATTATAGCCAGGATCTCCAAACCCGAATATTTTGGAGTGGTGACAGCAAACTACTAACTGAAATTCTATACCCAAGCTGGCCTTTCGGGCATTTGAGAATTCTAAAGGTCATCTCATCAGCAAAACAACTCAAAATCTTCACTCAAGTAAACCATAATTATTGTAATCGATATTTTTAAGTTAGCGTTCGACCTTTAAATAATTGTAATTTTATCATTTATTCTTACTTTTCTCAGTTAAATAATAATTAAGTCGTTTAATTTATATTGTAAATTTTTGTAATTTTAAAATAATTTTTTAAAAAATCACGAATAAAAGAAATTTTTACAATACAAATTTAATATTCCCTTTATCCCTGAGAATAATATACATTAAAGGGAATAATAATATAATTTAGAAATTATTTATTAAATGAAGTTTATTTTTCAATAGAATATAAATAAAAATTATAAATATAAATTTCAATGTTGTATAATGACTCTATGATTTAGTATAGCAATCGTTAATTGTTTTTGGTATGTGAGTTAAGCTATATTTTTATAGATGTACAATAATAATGTAAATAACATAACTAACACATATGGATACTAACAACCATAGATATATATAGTTTAATCTGGTCATTCAGCTTGTAAAATTTCTCTCAATAAATGTCAATACTTACCCTGTCACCTTATAGCTCGCACAAGAATGATTTTAGTTTAACCGGTAGAGGCAGTAGTATATGACTAATAAAAATTTGATACAATCATAAAAAGAGATGTTGTACATTAAGTGTTAAAAATGTAGATAAGATATAATTGCTGCAAATTTGATAAAATTCAGATGTACTAAAAGAAATGACCATCAGAAATGAATGAAACGACGGGTATTTTTTACACCACATCTCAATATTAAGAATAAGAGAAATTATCAATATCGATGTATATTCTTTATGTATATGTCTAATTTTTTCATTAATAAAGAGATGTGTCTACTAATATACGTAAATGCTTCTTTAACAATGAACATTATATAGGATTAATTTTATTGAAAATAAATAATGAAACAAAAATATATAATTATTTCAATTATTGATATAAAATTAGATAATATGTATATGCTTAAAATTAATGTATGAAACGTTACATATTATTTGTGTCAATTATTTATTATGTGTTTTGTGTTATTGTCTTTCAAAAATATTATGAATAATTTATTTTTTCGTTAATAAGATGCGATTTGGAATCAGCCCATTCCCGGACTAAGAAGTCTGGAATTATTATAATAAATAAATAATAATAATTTATTTTTAATAAGATATACTTTTAATCACAAGCATTTTTTAAATACTATAATATACTATAAATTCTTTATACTCTTATTTACTATAATATGTTGCACGTTGTAATTAACTTAAAAATTTATGTTGATAGTAATATAATGTCACAAAGTGAATATTTTATGGAAAAGATATACGTATAATATCTGTTAGATATTATATTTTGCTTACTAAAACGAAAGCAGTGAGGGATTGATATATGATTGTTTAAACTACAATAAATAGAAAACAATTGAGCATCACAATAACAATTTATTGGGCTCTGCAGATACGCGGCATAAAAAACCTCCCGTGAATGAGGGGGGAAAAGCCAGTTCTCTAATTATAATCGCTGCAATTATTTGTGATATCTACAATTCCAGAGCGGGAGGAGCCGCTCTCGTGTCGACTTCGGCAGTGTCCTCCGCGATCATCCACCGTAGTTTCCTGGACCGTTGAAGCGAAACTTCTCTTCTCATTGTAACTGACTTACAACACCCACGTACGCACGCATACAGAAAATTTGTCGAGGATGATCTGCAGATCACCAGAAAAAATTAGGACGTACTACAATTAACGATATAATTAGGAGCAAGAAAATCAACGAGACGCCATACAGAAAACAAGAAATGCTCGAGGAAAAATCCCATGAAGAGGTGACTCGCAATTTACAGAGGAGGAAGCGTTCTTTCGGTGCGCCGAATTTCGAGGCCCTTATAAATTTAGGGTCCACCCTCATCGATTTTTTTCCTTCCGTGGAGCTCTCCGTTCCCGAGCATCTGCTCCGTCAAGTTCCTACTAAATGAGGGTGCCTGGCCCTTATATAGAGTTGATGTGTAGCAGCGGCTCATGGTTAAGATTCCTTCTCAAGCTGTCACCCGAAGCCTGATGGTGTGATTCGGGAATCAGATAGGTGAGGATACTGTTCTCTTTATCCTTATGATTTCACATATTGCATGCAGTAATGTTGACGAAAGATGTCGTCAGTGTCGTTCCCAGCCTCTTCACTACCTCATAGTGCGGCATCAGGTCGACTTTCTGGCGGAAACAGAGCAGAAAGACTGCCCTCGCCCAGCGTTGCTGTTGAACGCCTAACAGTCCCTCTTGCGATCAAGCTAGAAGTCTATGCTATTACATATTGTAACATATCCACGACCGGCCGCACGGAATGGGAAAGACCGACTGAAATCTCGCATGTAGAACATCGAATGCTAACGTCACCACCTCGAAGAGAAAATTCAAAACGTAGGATACACCGTTAGTTTGTAACCGCGGAAATATTATGAAATAATCTTTTCCGCGAATTTTACTAAATATTTACATAAATTTATATATTTTATTTTTAATACATGTTCATAGATGTATTTTCTGTTTTTCACCGCGCCGTCCGGTATTTACTTAAAATTTATATCGAATCACCGCGCCATATTATGAATCAATGTAATAATCTATTCATCTATTATAATAATTAAAATTATTTTAACCATTACTCTGTCTTATATATATATATATATATATATATTTTGTTAACGATGAAATTCTTCAACTTACGCCCGATTCTCCTCGCGAACCCTGACACCGGCAAGGTAATTCCAGTCGTGGCAAGTACACCTCATTACAACAATCAGTTGCATGTGGGGTTCTCATAAGCATTATACATATTACTCTGTTGTAGATACAAGCATTTTTTAATTTATATTTGAAAATTTAAATGGTTTAGTATTTAAAAAATAGCTAATAGTATTTCTACAAAATACTAATTATAAAATGATTTATCAACTTACGTATTGTATTTTTAAAATCGCATTTCTAGAAATTTATTAATGGATAAGAGGTTGTCAAAAATTTAAATTATAATCTTGCATATATCTTTGAACATAAGAAAGAAAGAAAGAGAGAGAGTATATAAATGAGTGAATTTACAAGTGAGAGGGAGAGAGATAGACACGACATATCTTGATAGATTGAGAGTAAGAAACAGCGAATGAGAATGAGTGAATTCGGGCAAGAGATTGTAAAAATGAGAGAGATAGACGTTATTAAAATATAGTCTTAATATAAATTGTCAATAATGTACCAAAACAAATTGTTAGTAAATGAATATAAATATCTTAATATATGTATGCTTATATATGTATAAGAATACGTATTAATATTATGTTTGTAAAAAATATTAAACAATTACTTTTTTAATTTAATTTATTATTTTTAAATTAATAAAATACATTTTTAGTAAATATTTAAAAAATTTATTTATAAATTTAAGGAAAATAATTTTACTTCATAACACAAATAGTGTAACAAGTCAACTATATTATTTTTAATAAAATTGTTTGTAAAAGGAATGCGGAATGAATTGATTTTAAATTTAATAATTAATGTTTACAATTGGGATTATTTGTTTATTCTGTATTAACTTATAGTTTCAATCAATATTATAATGTTGTAATTTGATCGGAGTCAGATGAGCATAGCTAACAATATTCATTGTGTTCGGAAATATATTTACATAACATTGCGTATGTGTATATAAACCTGCTTCGGCTCGAACGATTCTCTTTAATTTTTGTTTTACTCATTTAAATTTGATTTCTTTCTTTGATCATATGATAAACTACTCTGTTTAGTCTTTTCTTATCCTCTCCACGTTTTCAATGAATATTTTTTTTAGATTTTAACTAAAATCTGCTGGGTGAAACACCTTTTTGTTACAGATTCAGTGGAAACAGTTCCTTAAGCTAAGGTGCAATAACACAATTCATCTTCGGTACAATCGTTCCTGTACTCGTTCGCAATTTTCCTATTCATCTCTGATACTAAATTATATATATGTAAACAATACGTTATAATTTAAGAATATAAGAAATACAATAAATAACACAGTTATCATTTAATTTTGCATTGTTTATTTGTGTATAATTTTATTTGAATAAAAATTGTGTATTTCTTTAATCATTGTATTAAAGAACGAAAAATATGTTAATCCGTAGTTCATATATCTATGTTTACATATTTTTTAAAGTAAGTTTTATACCACTAAAAAAATTTATTTTAATAGAGTCGTCAATCACCAGGATCGTTTGTATCACCAATGTGTACGAAAGAGAAAAAAGATGTTCCATAATTTATGGTCTCTGGTATCCGATTAGTTACTACACTTATTACTTTTTGAGATCATTTGTAATATGAAATAAATAATAATTTCATTTTAAACTAATATAATAGTAAAAATACCAACATAAATTTTGTAATAATTATAAATATATTCCTTTATAATAAATTTATTGATTTTATAATTGTATTTTTACATCTCAAATCAAAGTGTTTATTGACAATATTTACATAAGTGGAAAAACATCTATGTGAATTTCTTTTTCATAGCCACGAGGTTAGGCGCGAATTGACGAGGTATTAAATTGATATAAAAAACAGTTAGTTTTTTTTATTATAATTCGTTGCAGTAAATTTTAAAAAACACAATATTTTATGATTTATGTATAAAAATAATTTCACTATTTTTACAGATATGTGACGCGTGTGAGCATATGTATGAGCATGTAATCGCACACGTAAATTATGTTTTTTTATGTTGTGTTCATTTATATGATAATAAACTTTTCTCTTTCTATACCTGTCGGTATACAAAATATATAAAGTACTGTAATGGGTGGTGAAGAAACATCTGATACAATTGCCGAAAAATCTCAGATATTAAATCAAGATATTTCTGTGTTGGTAAGTAAAATAATTTTAGTAGATTGTATTAAAAATAATTAAATTATTTTTAGGGTAGATCTTTTCTTTAATTAGTTTTTTTGTACTCTATTTTTTATAATTATGAATATTGATCAACAAATAATTTATGTCTTATAAGATTAAAAAAAAAAAAATTAATTTTTCATATTTCTTTATGAAATATTTCTATTTTTTGATAAGTATTTTATATTTAAAAATTTTGTATTATAAATGATTATAATTTTTAAATCCTTATTAGTATACAGTATTACACAAAAATTTCAAATAGTTTATATTAGGTATTTTTAAAGCTTTAATTTTTCTTCTAATTTCCAAATATAATTTTTCAAAATATTAAATTTTTTTACAAATTAATATTTGTTTATTTATTACATATTAATAAATTGCTCATATATGGAAATTATAACACATTTATCATAAATTTCATATAATTATTGTTGTGTTTATTTAAATATTTTCATGTTTATGGAATGATCATTGATCATTAATAAAAAATCATATGACATTTAAACATATACGATTATGCTTTAAAGTAGTACAAAAGCCATATGAATGTATATTTATTTGAATTCATACAAATGATCAAAATGGTAAATAATAGCAGAAAATAAAATATATTATATTAGAAAAATATAAAGTATATTATGATTAATAATGGTATAAGACTCATGGTTAATATAAAAACATTTTTAATTTTTAAGTGTATTAAGTGAATACAAAAATTCATTTTCCTCAATTGACAATCATAATAAAATTATAAATTATTTTCTAAAGTATAATTAAATCAAATAAATCTTAATTTCATATCTTAAAAATGAATTAATTTAAAGTACTATTTTTTAAAAAATTATTTGCCAATACATATCTAATATTTGTATCATTTATTAAATTTTCTCATCAAATCATTATTTTATACAATATTAATTTATCGTGCATTACATAATATCATCAATTATATAAAAAAGTTATAAGTATACAAAATCATTAAACCTTTGATTTAGTTTTAAGAACAACTTAATATTCAATATGTAGTAAATATAGAAAATAAATTAATTGCTTGAAAAAAAATAAACATTTTAACAAAAAAATTTAATAAATACCTATATGAAAAGTATCAAAAAGAAAATTTTGCAATGATTATTTAATTTTGTATATTTTTTTCTTATAATATAATAATATATTTTCTATATGAATCATTTTTTAATAGAAGATGTTGAATTGAAAAAATATATTATTGAATAATTTATAGTGATTTATCTGTACATACTGATTTTCTTAATTTACCCAGTGATTTGTTATTTTTAATAATACATTTATATTTAAATAATAATTATGATAAGAAGTATATAAAAGAATTTTATGATCGGTTTGTAATGAACAATAACATTAATAATAATAACAACAATAATAGTATTGCTTTATAAATTTAGGCTTAAATAATGTGTTGATTGTTTAAAATAACATAATTGTGTTAATAATGGAATTGTGTTCTTTCTTGATACTTTTTATGTTAGGGAATATTTATGTTTACATTTTTATTTGGGAGTTACCATTAGTTTATTTTCACTGGTTGTTTCAGAATGAAATCTTTTTTTTATTAATAATAATAATAATAAAAAAATAAAACAATAAACAAAAATAGTTTTTATTGTAAAATCTTAAGTTTTAGATGTTTATATTTTTCCAGAGAAAATTATTTGATTATTAAGTTCATAATATGATTTGAATACAATCAATGAGATTCTTCCAGGTTTGGGCAATATTTAATATATAGTTTTCATAATTAACCGTATTGTATAGACAATTCTCTGTTATTTATTTACAACTTTTCATTATCTTATCAATTAGAAAAACAAGTATTTAAATTTAAAAGAACTGGAGAAATTATATTTTATATTATAATATTAGATCAAACAATAAAAAACTTAACAGGTCATGAAAAATAGCAGTTAGTCACCTATATCAAAAATCATCTACAAAAATATAATACATTCTTATTTTCTAAAGTGCAATTCAAAATATTCATAGATTTTTCTTTATTAACAATTTTAACGAAAAAATGAATTTTTTTTATTTTATTTTTTTTTTTTTTTTTTTTTGTTATAAAATAAAAAGTCATAATTTTAATACAATAATATCAATGGACGATTTATAGTCAATAAAATTATGAAGAAAATTCATTTTTGTATAAACAAATCGGATTTTTTTTTTTAAACAGATTATCCTCATATTTGTGATAATCCGAAATATTTTTATTTAAGTTATCTACATTATTTATTTTAGAATTTATTACATAATATACTATAGTATATATATAGTAGTATATATGAATAAAAAAAAGTTGAAAATAAGTGAATTGCTTGTCCAGTCAAGCGTTATCGAAATACAATATGTATACGATCATTCTTACGTATAAATAGTAAAAAGAAGTTCTCATATCATCTCTGACTTTACCTGATATAATTTACAATTACTAATATTACTATAGTAATTTCAGTTGAATATCTACATTAACAGGTAAAGTTATTAAAAAAAGTCGATGATCTTGATTTGATATAAGAATGTAAAATATTATGAGATGCTAAAAATGTTGATGCAGAAATTTAAGTTCAGTATTACAGAATAATCAAATAAAATATGAACAAAGATAAAACAAGTTATTTTTTTAATGATGCACTATCAGCCACGGTAAAATAAATTTAAAAAATCATTGAGGTATAGAATTGAAAAATACTTACACGCGTGACTTATTTATTTGACTTCAAAACAACATATTAATATTAATTTACTTTGCAAATTAGTACAATTAATCATTATAAAAACATGCAAAATTTCAAAACGATCGCTTGATTGATAAAAAAGTTATAGCAACTTTTAATTACTATTTATTCTTATGGATATAGATGTTTTAAAACGGTTTTAGAGAATTGATAATAAAAAAATATATATATAATGCTCACAAAGACGTAATTATTTTTTATACTTTTTGTCTATTTATTAAAAAAGTTATTAATAAAAATCTAAATTAATTTTTAATATTTTAAAGAATAAATAGTTAAATATTACAACGTCGCATATCAATTTATATGTATGTACATATGAAACATAGATTTTTAATTTGTTTACATAAACATTAAAAGATGAATAAAAATCAATTTAAATTTACGAATATTATTCATGAAAAATATTATTATAAAATACAAAAATTATTAAATGTTATTAAAAAAAAAATTTGTAAGTAAAATTAAAAAAATAACTATTTCATGAAAAAATAGATTAAAATTTTAATACTTTAAATATATAAATATTCTGCAAAAAATTAAATAATTTCTATAATAAAAACTTTTTTAATGCGATAAGCAATTTTGAAATAATACTAATAGTTGTAATAACGTACAAAAATACAAAAAATAGAACATTTTCCTTAAAATAATATTAAAGTGCTTAAAATATAAACATTGAAATAATGATCATATAACATTACAATATTGATAATACAATAATTAATTTATTATTATCACATGTTATTTTTTATCAGTATTGTCATCATTGCTCTTCTGTCTAATTTTTGCAAAATTAACACAGCTTTGGCTTTGCTTTACACGTTAATTATGAACAGCCTCAGTCACTAATTTACCTTTTCAACGATACGATTTAATTTTCGGCATATTTTTTCACTTATGTATTCACTTCAAATACAAATAAAAATATAAAAATACACTGCATAAATAAATTTAGGTTATAAATATATAAACAAAGCGTACGTTGAAAATAATAAGTACAATCATTTAACTATTTAGTACAGCCAAAATAAAAAAAATTAAAAGCGACGTTGTCAAGTTTATTCATAAATATTTCACATAATTTAATAATATATTTAAAAAAATATTAAAATAAATTAATTTTTATATTGTTATATAATAATTCTGCTTATTATAAAGTGTTGTATTTTTTTGTTAATATTTTATATGTAAACCACGTTAAAAAAGTTATGATTTTCATTATCTTAAATTGGAACTATGCTTTTCTTTAAGTTATTTCAATCATTCAGTGTTATGATTAGAGCAGTCACTGAATACTCTTAAGTTGTAACAAAAGTGATAATTTTTTACTGTGTAATTTATATTTTTATGGCAATTGTAAGTTTATTTATTTATTATAAATAAAATTTTGTTATTATTTTAATATAGTTAAACTGTATTTTTATAACAATTTGTTTTCATATATACAAACCTGATAAAAGCTGTTGTTATATTCAATATCAGTTTCCTTAAAATTTAAAATAATATAATATACTAGAAAACTCATAGTAGAAAAAAAAAATAAATCTTCACTAATTATAATCAAAATAAATACTATAAAAAAGTTGATTAATACTTTTTTTTTAAATGTCGAAAATAAAGTGTTGAAGCTATGAACAATACTTGCTTTTGCGTCAAATAAAAACAAGTATTAATGAATATAGCGGTACTTGTTCATATTAAAATCTTTTTATATTTCTTTGTTGCGCATTACTGTTACATACTCTACATGGTAAATGATCATAAGAGTTTTATAAATATTTGATAATTAATGAGTTTATTGAATATACCACTTAGATGAGAACTGTAACATTTAAGGATTATCTAGATTTTAATGTCTGTTCAGAATAGTAATTTAACAAGTGTCTTTTCTGATACTTCTGTGCAAATTTTTTTTCTAGTAATTATAATATTATTAAACTCTCAGATGAAAACATGTATAATTTTAATTTATAATTTTAAATAAATAGATTTTTGAATAAAATATTCTAAAAAATCTCAAGTTGATAGATTACGTATAAATTTATATCAACAACTATGGACAAAGGAGAAAAAACATTCTAAAATCAGATGGGAATACGAGAAATTATCTGCAAATATTTTTTACATCGAGCCGGGCACAAATAAAATGTAAATTCAGATACTAAAAATAACATTTATGGTCTTCGGGTAGTCTTTATTGACTGACATGAGGGGTTTCATTGGTGTTTTCATTACTGGTTTTAAAGCGCTTCCACCACTCAAGAACTTTGTCATGGTATAAAAAATTATCACCATAAATTTTTTGCATCGATTGAAATATTTCGATAAACATTTTACCGAGTTTGAAACAAAATTTAATATTGGCTCTTTGTTCGATACTCATTTTAAAACGCTATAACTCTGGTTACAGTGAATAAAATATTATGACTTTTAGTTTGGAACGATATAAAGAATAAGTCATTTGAGCAGCTGTAGCGACATATAGATGATATCATCAGAAACATCCTATTTATAATTTTCTGTTTAATTTAAGATAGAATGTGTATTATATAAAAATAAAAAAAAATAAAAACAACTTATAGCGATTGATATCATATTGTTTTAATTAAATCGTTATTGTTATTTGATGAATATAATAGAAGAATAACATAATATAAAAATTATATATTATTATATACAAAAACTTGTGTACAATCAAACTTGAAAAAAAAAATGTAATGAATCAGGATGAACACAGTAATTTAGTGTTTTTCATATATTTAGGCACTTATGCACGCATTATATTGATATAAATTTAATTGCTGCTCTGTGGCTATTATAGCTCATGGATTAAAAGATTGTTCGGGAATTTATATCTAAAGATAAAATAGTCGTGAAAATTGGAAATTGGGTAGGCCTATTGTTTAGCAGGCTCATGGAGGTGTAAAACCTGAAGAAAACCAACCCCATTGGTCTCGAAAATCGTGCGAAATATAATCTGTACTATCTTTCTGAATTTTGTTAATATTTATTGTAATTATTTTTTGAGCTCTTTATATTTTCTTATTCTGATCAAGTGATTATATCGACGGTATGACTAGAAAAAAATATAAAAAGTATCTATGAAAAACTGAGTCTTGTGTTGGTATCTGTCCGATTGGATATGCGGAAGGACTTTTACGAAAATTTTAATTTTTTAAATTAATGATAAATATACATTCTCGAATGAAATATCTATTTATCATAATATTTAAGAAAAATTTATATTACGTATTCAGATGTTATATTTTTTCAAGTGGTTCTGTTATTATTGATATTGATATAATGTACTTTTTAATCACTTTTGTTTCGATTCAAAATTAGAAATATGCATGTTAAATAATAAAAATTTAGATGATAATTCATGTATGAAAAGTTCTGCAATTTATAATTTTGACTAACATACATATAAATATGGATGTTTATATAAACAAATGCATACAAAATTTATCGATAATTTATCACTTTTATAGTAAATAATTCTCTTCATTTTTATAAGTATTGTTGAATGAATAAAAAAATTTGATAAATTAAAAATTCGATAAAACTGCTATGAATAGAACCATTTTTACTATTCAATGAAATTGTTAATATTACAATTTTTTATTTAATAATCTCTTTCTTATCATCGAATAAAATTATTAAAAATAAATTTATTATATTCTTAAATTCATCAATTTCTTAACTGTCTGTCGATATGGTCAGACATTTAGAATCGCATTATTCAATAATATATAAAAAAAAAATTTACATAATATTAATTTTTTTTACTATTGATTTATGTATTAGTATTTGTTGAATATTATAATCTTTTTGTATAAGTTTTCTAATTGATACTTATCTCATCATCTCTTATATATAGATTATTTTATACATGAAGACAAGTACGATTAACAAAACGCAAGTATGTAGATAAACTTTAATGTATAATGAAGCGCATACATCAATTGTACTTGCTCTCTTACTTGTAAATCTCCGATGGAGACGCTTGTGCCTACTGCCGAAACATCACAGTAAATAATGTTAATTATTTTTAAAATATAGTGTTAGATCCAGTAAGATACAGGACGAATAAAACTAGTTATTCTTAATTATTTTGTTTACATTTCGACAAATTATATCTTGTCCTTGTCAAGGCTACTTATTAACAATTATTACAATTATTATATAAATACATATGTTGAACGATTACAAAAAAATTATTTTAAACATAATTACCCAATTGTTTCTTTAGAAGGCTAGAGGAGATGTTTTCCTCTAGATGACCGAATGAAATGATATTGAAGAAGTGAGACGGGGTTGATCGGTTGGACGAAAATAAAACACAATTCTTGAGCTACAAAGAAAGATCGTTTAATAGCTCCGCGGGTTACAATCGGCACAAAAAACCCCTCTCGGACGAGGGGGAAAAGCCACTACGTTTCACGCCTTAAGATTATAAGACTTATCTTAGCGTACAAAGATGTGTGAGGAGAGCAGGGGACAAACCCCGCACGATTGACTTCCTCCGCTTGATCGGTGCCGCTCAGGGTAACCGGGTGAAGCCGCACCGGGCAAAGGTCGCCGCTCCGGGCGTCGAAGATGCGCCGCTACGTCTCGAGTCGCCGCTCCGGGCAAGCCGTCCGCTCGGGAGGCTGTGAGCTGGATCTGCTTCCAGAAGGGGATGACCCTAGTGGCGCACGTGTGCGCGCAAGCTGCAGCCTCTCAAAGATGCACCAACACAAAGAGGGTTGCACGGATCGCGTTGGTGATGAGTGTCGAGAACAAAGGAGACAACCGAGGCACAAGGACGCATCGGAGTTATCTGTCTGAATTCTCGATGCCGAGTGACGCTCCTTCCCGCGGGGGAGGAAGCGTCCCGTTTCCGTGCGGAAAATCCGGGCCCTCATAAACATGGGACGGACCGCCTCTTGGCGTTTTTGCCGGCGCGAAGCTCTCCCTTGCCGTCGGCAAACCGACGGCGAGAGAAAGCACCGAACACCAATATTAAAGTGCAGAAATACAAGCACATGCTATAATGTGATAACTATAAGTCAAAGTTTTGAATGTAAACAATATTTACTATATCTAAATTTCTATTATTCGAATACGTGATACATCATGATTTTGTTATTTATCATGTTATTGAGGATTATATGATATTTACAGTTTTAATTTTGTCTGTCCTCTTTTTGATTAATATTGTTATTAGTAATTTTAATATGTATCATTTGAGAAATCAGTCTTTTTATAATTAGTCTTCTTGTCAAGCATATCAACATTATCCTAATCTATATTATGATTGTACTCGTAGAAGTGTACCGCGATAATCGATGTATTATTGTCGTTTATTATATTTAATTTATTTCAAATTTATTTAATAATATTTAATATAATTATTTTACTAAATTTATTTCATTTAGTAATCATGTTTTTAGACTGCGTTTAGTTTCTTCAATATATATTGATGAACGGTCCATATATTTAATTTTATATATAACATTAGTTTCATGTCATTTTTCGGTTTTATCTTTGCCTCTTATTATAACTGAGTCTAGTTTATTGGTAATGTTCGGTATTAGGTTTATTCTATAATTTTTGAACTTTAGTGCATATTTAGAAAAATTCTTTTCTGAATATTGTAAAGATATTAAATATGGGAATATAGAACTTATCAATGTTTTTATTAGTTATTTTTATATTTGTTAGTTCTTTAACAAAAGTATGGGAGGTACTTACCATCAAATTTTACAAGGTCAATTATTATTTAAAAAACTTCATATTAATCTCAATACTCAAACATTATTATTATTATTATTATTATTATTATTATTATTATTATTATTATTATTATTATTATTATTATTATTATTATTATTATTATTGAAGACAAGGGTATCGACTATTCTAACTGCATAAGCTCACGGACCTCTCCCATATGCTTAGCATCTATCAATTTTGGCATACTTTGATATGACCATGTCCTCGATTTGATCAGCTTTGGGATGTTCATTACAGGACGATTACCTTTATTAGAAGGTAAATTTGTTTTGAATGAGATTATTTTGTAATATTTAAAATGATCATTCGTATATAATTTATCTATACAAATGATCACTTGAACTATGGTGTAATCTAATTTCCTCCCTGAAATCATCTGTTTCTGGAAAAAGTAGTTCCTCTGATACATCTTGTTTGTTTTAAACCATACCGGAACACTGACATGAAGATTCTGGATATTTTCAACTCTAAATTCGTACCATCTGTAGGTCCTGTTCTTGCTACTTAAAAAATGTAATTAATATCCGACTTATCAATGTTCCGTAAGGCAGCTTATCCCCCCTTTTTTCTGTCATTATTATCAGTATCATTGTGTATTTTGAAAATGATAAAAATAAAAATTTTAAGCATGTATTCAAAACATTAAATTTAAAAATGAATTATTTCTAAAACATAACATAATTCATAACCTCGTAGAAAGTGTTTATATGATTAGTAAAAAATACTTCCAATTAAACAATATAATATTAGTTTAAGTAATCTTGACGAAAATCCTTTCTATAAATAAAAAATCAGATGAAGCAATGAAATTCAATAAAACCTTTCTTTAAAAATAAGATGCTACTAATTTTATATATAAAATTAATTTTATTATTTGAGACTACGATTGTGGATGAAATAGAACGTAATATATCAAGAAGGAATAATTGTATAAAAAGTAAAATGAAAATATTTCCATCACAGCAAACCATTAACAAATTGCAAAATAATGTAGACTAGAAGAATATTTTAAGTAACGATAAGAATCTAATAACTTAGAAAAATTATTTTTTTAAAAGTTGACTTCATTGTAATCCGATTTATCATTATTTCGGTGCAATTCATTTAATATAGTGCAATTTTAATAAAGAAGATTTCAAATTTTGGATAATTATAATCTTGTAGTATTAAATCATAAGGCTATATGAAATTCTCCCTAATGAATTATCAGCGTACCAAATACAATTATATGATTCCAATTAGAGCATTTATACGACTATTTCTTATGTAATTTTCAATTTTGAATTTTTTATTTATCCAGATATTTTATAGTCTTTTCAAATAACTAATGTATTTAAAATATTTGTTTTTGAGTGCATGTAATCTACTCGCGATATATTATTGTGACACAGTATCAATGCTTACTATTGAAATTCTAAAGAAAATACTATTAGGTAACAATGAAAGAATAACTGTTTTTGAGAAATTTACAGCCGGTGAATAAAATGATAGTAATGACTTAAAATAGCGTAATAACCTAGACACAAAAAACCATTCTTCAGTTACTTATCTTTGCTACACAGAATATATTGGACCCTTTAAACTGCATTGTTTAAATAATCGCACCTCGTATAAGTGATTCCGATTTATTACATTATTTATTATGTTCCGAATTTGCCACAATAATTGTTTGACGAAAGAAATTGTTTCTTTTTAGATAACTATCGTGTATTCAAATTATTCTGTAATTTTTTTTTATTTAAGAAAGTTATTGATTTGTTTTTCTTTTTTATACATTAACAAAAAAAGTTTTATGTTTGACCATTCGGCAATAATTATTTGACTTCTATGAAATATTTTTACTCACGAAGAATCTTACCATTAATAAAGACAGTATTTTTTACTACAAAAGTAAAAGAAAAAAAATTAAGAATTATTATGATTTTATTAGATTATTATAAAAATAAAGAGAAAAAAAATAAAACGCATAAAATTTAACATACTTGACAGATTAGATATTGATAATATGATTTTGGAAATAAAAAATATACAAGATAGATTAGAAAAAAAGCAAGAAAAAATCAATATATATAGTTCACAATAAATGATAGAAAAGTTTATTTTTAGAAATTTAAAAAAGGAATATATTTGAGAATTTATAAAAAAAAAGACAAAGCATTTTAATATAAAATAACGCTTTTTATGTAAATAAAAAAAAATATTTCTTTGGAATAATAATATCAAAAAAGCTAAGAAATTCATGCATAGAAATTGAAAAACAAGTTTAAAAGGCCAAAAACACTATTTTGTTTTATTAAAATATAACACGGATTAGAGGGAAAAAATAAATAATAATAGTTAAATATAGAAATACACTCTAAAGAAAACATAATATTTAATATGTATTAATAATAAATAAGTTAGACAAAGCTAAATAAAGGGTTAAATATATCATAAATAAACTAGATATATAATAGTTGTAAGATTAATTAATAGATTTAAAAAAAATTTCTTTTTAAATAATGTAGTAATTGTTGATAAAATTATATAAATAAATAGTTGTTTTTTATTATTTCTTCATTTGTATTCTTAATTATATTATCGCAAAGTGAAGACTAAAAAAGAATTTATAATTTTAATAATATAATTTGTAAAAATATAGAACTTTATAAGGAAAATATATAAAAAATATTAAGAACGAGTAAAATATATACTAAAATATAAAATAATATTTTACTTAAGCGCAGAAAAGAAATGTGATTCAAAATATTAAAACTGCAAATTGCAAAGTTTATAAGAAATGAATGTTAAATACCAGAAAAAAATTATAATGTGTATAAGTATTATAATACATGTAAATATTTATTTGAAGTAAATAATGAAATATAATATATAAAATCAAAAGATTAGAAGAAAATAATGAGTAAAAATGTGTAAAAAGAGATAAAATTATGAATTTAAAAAAATTATTGGGGGTGAATATAATTTAAAATAAATTATATTTAATATCTTATATTATTATTTATACATTTATTTATAAAAACATTGTTATACATTATTGTTTGATCTTTTTGCATTTTTACAAAATTATTGTATTGTTATATTTAATCTAAAGTAAATTACTACAAATTCTTTTAGAATAAAGAATCGATTGATATATTTTTAATAAAATTATTATTTTCATAACAGAACTCACATATTGATTATATATCAATTACAGGTACAGAAATGTTTATAATTTAAATATATAGAGTATGGTTTCAATTCTATACATAGCATGATTACAAAGCAAGTTTAAATTACGGAAAATTGATTTATATGACTTATAAAAAAACTGTAGAAAATTGATGGTATCCGTGACACTTTTTCAAAAAAATTAAGAACATTTTGAAATTGTGTAGATAATAAATTGTTGGAAATGTATATTGGACAAGCGTAACTATAATTATATGTTAGAGTGAGATAGGGAGCAAAATAGATTAAATTACGCAATTTGTATATATTTTAATTCTTAAAAATTTCTTTTATATATTCACTTATTTTGTAATCTAATCTTTGCTTTTATTTTTATAATACTACCTATTTTTTTAATAAAGACTTATACTTCCTATTTCAACTAATACTTATTCGCTATTTTTATGAATTAAATATTTTGAATCTTCAAAAATATTCATTTTGATTGGATACAGAACTTTATACATATGTTTATATTTCCCATTTTAACATATATTTTACATTAAATATATAAACTACAGCCTTTAAGAAATTTTTAGATTTTAACATCAGGTTTAGCAATAAACATATGTTCACATTGAACAAAGATGAGGCTAAGTTAAAATACTCAAATCTACATCTATTAATTGTAACAATGTTATCTCTTTTAAAGAGTTTTAAATTAAAAAACCAAGGTTTATTATTGTCTTAGAAATAATTTAAAAAATATTGTTATTTTATTTTGACATATTTTTAATATAAGAGGTATTGTTTGAATAGGCATTCTTTTTGAAAAATGAATAGAAATCAGAATAAGGGATATTTTTATATCTAAGGAAAAAGAGGTTGTTTTAAGCTTAGCTAGTTTGTCATGTAATATCGTTATTAATAATACCCAGGTGAGAAAGGACCTAAAAAAAATTAAGAGTCGGAGTCAGGGAGTCAAAAAAAATATTTTTATGTTGATTTTGAAATGTGAAAGTGATTTTGAAAATTAAAGGCTAAGCATAATGCAAGGCATTCTGTAGTAAAAATGGAAGCATGACTATTGATAGCTTTTGAATATTTGACGTGTATTGAAGGATAATAAAACGCGGATGCTATTGTAGGAACATCTGGAATTTTACTCCCGTCAATATAGAGAGCAGGAATATTATTTTCTGATATAAGGTTATATATATCTTGGTTAGTGTGCAAACCTTTTAGTTTTTTACCAAATTCAATATTAAATGAAATCGATGCGAGTAATGTGTTAAAATTAAAAGAGTAGATATGACAATTATTGTATGAGTCTATAGGATGTTTGTTAGAATTGGTTAATTTGTGGATAATTTAGTGCAGAATTTTTGTGTTTTTAGAGTTGTTTAATTTTTTTTTTATATTTAAAAAACTTGAAATAGAATTAAAATATTTGAGAGAGATTTTAAGATGAATCTTTTGCACATTAGATAGTGAGACTAATAGGCAATAATTTAGATTTGGCGAGGAGAATATTTGTGGTGTACTGTTTCAAAAACCATAGGCAGATCTGATTGCAGCATACTGTATTTTTTCAATAGATTCAATTTGGAATATTTGGAACATATGAATAAATCAGCTAAAGTCTATTATAGATCTTATAAAGCATATATAGAAAATTAACAAAATATGAGGGTGACAGTTTCACCAAGTTCCACAGAGATATCGAATAATATTAAGGGCATTGAAGTATTTTTAATTTCATCAGTATGTATTTTATAGGATATATAATCAAAGAATATACCTAAGAATTGAGTAGACTTATCGGATTTTATAATTATGTTGTCAATTTGAAGTTCTGTGTTACCAGGTATAATTTTTTTGTTATTGAAATCAATGAAAGTAGTTTTACTAGGACAGAGTTCTAGATCAATTTCAGAAAGATTATTTTTTATATTGACAATAGAACTTTTTAAGTTTGTTTTATCTCTAGGAGTAGAGATATTTAGTATAAACTGCTGTCATTAGCGAATTGATAAATGAAAACACTTTTTATATTAGGAGTAATATTAGCAACATAAATGATGCATAAAAGGGGGCTTAAAACTCCACCTTGTGGAATACCTTTGTATACAAGCTTGAATGATTCATTAAGAGTTGAAAAACTTTGTCTTTCATTGGTAATGAATTGAAATAATGAACTAATGATGACAGAAGTCTATCGAAAAAACACAATTGACAAGAATATTAATTATTAAATATTAATATTATTAAATGCTCCATTAAGGGTCTAAAAAAAGACAACCAGGACACTCTTTTTTCAATAAAGGTATCATCAATTTTGAATGTGAAGCTCGTTAAATTATTAGCATATTATCTACTTTTGGAAAAACTATTTTAGGAGTTTGATGAAAGATTTTTTGTTTCAATTACTATTGGAGACGATTTTTTACTATAGTTTCAAAGAGTAAAGTATAAATACAAAACATTAAAGCTATAGGATGGAAACTCTTTTTTTTCATATTTGAGAATGAAATGGATGAAGGACCGCCTCCAAGTCAATGGATAACTTTTTTCATGATAAATGTCGTTAAAAATATTTAATAAGAAAAATTCAAGTTTAACAGGGAAAAGTTGCAGGATTTCATAGTCAATTCCATCAATACCTGATGACGTATGAATTGTTTTTTAATCAAGGACAGTGTTAAATTCAATAAAGCTGAAAGATTCTTTTAACAAAGAATTATTATGAGCTGAGAGGAAAATATATGAATTGATGGGAACCCAAGAAGAGTTAATTATCAAGGGCAATTATTATTGTTGTCTTGTATATATTTAAATATGTTCGTAGTTGTATTGATCCAATTTTTTTTAATGAATGTTGGTGGTATTCCAAACGATATTAATATTGGTACAAAAATCAATATTTTCTGAGAATTTAACACTTTCTTTTTTTCTATAAAAGGTTTCTTGGATAGAGCAATATATTTTTATAAGTAATTAGGTGATTGAGATTTTCTGAATTTTTCCATTTTTTTATGCTGAACGACGAAAATTTTTAACATTGTTACAATCAATACCCCTTGAGAGAATTGGATTTTTATTTTTGTATGATTTAGGTTGCGATCGTTTTTTTTTAGAGTACAAAATTTAACACAATTCATTATTAATAAAAAAATTATAAAATATAAATAAAATTATTATTGTTACGTATCTAAGCAATCGCAATTATATTTATTCTTCGATAATTGAATCGCGAAATTTCCCCCAGGATTCATTCTGTCCTAGTCGAAATGGTCAATAAAATTATCAATAAATAAACCGCGAGTTAATCAATATTGTACTTTTTATTATATCTCTTAATGAACGAGAGAGAGAGAGAGAGAAAGAGAGTGAGATGATGTGTATTACAATGGTTCGTGTCAAAAAACTAAGTCCCGATTGTATAAAACAAATAGTAATAAATATTAAGAACCCGAACCGAAGTAGGACTTTAGAAGGAATAGAACCGAATCCCGGATCAAGACCGAATCGAATGCCCCTACGTTTTTTCTGATTCAACTCATTACCTCTGCTGTATGGGGAAATTGCAAAATCCGCGAATTTTTCCTCCGGGTGCCTCTGCTTGATTATCGTTCTGTTAGCTTTCTTCGGTATTGTCTTTCGATTGACCCCTGCGTATTCATCATCGCCTTTGATCTTGAATCTTAACAATTTGCCGAATTCAGAAGTTCTTATTACTCGCGGGTTTCACGTTACTTGCGACTGAGTTCGATTCCCTCATTGACAATTTCCTAATGTTTTGTCTACGTTTACTGACGCGAGTACATCTTATTTGTCGCGTATGCGTTTGCAATATTACATACGTAACATTATGTATAGGTGACAAGTAATTATAAACAGTTGTGAGAAAGTTTTTGTATTGATATTCTAAAATGTTATGAAACAAGCTCCATTTAGTTGACTGAGACTTAATTTTAAAGGATTTTTTTTTAAAAAGAAAATTTGTGTGTATTAAGAGTAATATGAATGGGAACGTGGTTCTCAGGTTTCATCATAAACGAAGACATGAAAAGTACGAGATAAAATAAAGTCAATATTTGATTTATAATCTTGAGAAGAATTTAAATATCTAAAGAAGTTAATATGTAGGAATAAGGAGTGTGTATCAATGACCTCAGCTAATTTAGCCCAATTACCATAGGTATAGCTGTAGTTAAAAAATGTGTGATGTGCATTAAAGTCATCAACAATAATAGAATTAGTATTATTAACAGTAAGAATAATCGATAGTCATTGCTTTTTCGAATAAGAAATTTCGATCTATAACATACAATTATTTCTAATGATAAATATTATTTAACGTAATGTATTTCCAGAGTGTCATTCGGAGATATAATATTTTTGAATTCATGAAAAGCAAGATTATCACGAACATGATGCCTCTATCTTTAGAATACACTCTGTTCTTATGAAAAATCTTGAAGCCAAGTCTCGACACAAATACATACATCGAAGACCTGTACGATGTGCCGTAGTTTGTCTTGACGTTGAATATTACTTCGCGTGTTCTAATAAAGTATTTTTAATTTTTTTCTACTGAAGCCGTTTTTTTCTCTCTTTTTTTTTAAATTGAGTTTAAATGTAAAAGATGGGAAAAAATGATTTAATTGTTCGAATTAATGGTAGAGCTGAAAAATTCTTCTTTGTGATCCTCAGAAATAATGAGAAGATTATTTAAATTAATAAGTAGCCTTTTAATAAGATTTTGTAAGTTATGATTGATTGAAGCGTTGTATATGTCAGACAGCATGTTTATATGTGCTTCTGGGACTTTGGTGTATGAAGAGTTTTTGGGATAATATTTTTAACGTATGTAGAATGGAAAAATTTTGTAAATGTTTCAAAATTTAACAGGTATTTGAAGATTTTGGCTTTCAAATTCAGTTCAATTAGCTCTAATGATTTTATTTTATAATAGATGATTTAAAATTTTTGGGCCATAGGTTTTTTATAATTTCGTCCTCACTATCGGTAATTTTAAAAGAAGGAGTATTTATATCTTCGGAGAAAATAAAAAAAAATGAAGTAGACAAATTGAGTTTAACACCAGATGTCTTCGAGCGTTTTAAAGAACTAATATCTTCAGACAAAGTTCGTGCATTAGTTTATCGTTGAAAAACTATTGTTTGAATATTGGAACTAAATTTTATGAGTTATTTGTATTATTTTCAATGATAATATTTATTAAAGACGGGTCAGAATCTATGTTATTGAAGTTATTATATTGCTCGTTGGAATTTCTATGAGTGTTTATGTTTATGTTTTGATTATCCAACAAAGAAAGTCAATGTTTACAAATAAAACTGAAGTATATCTTCACTAGTATAAATATAATAATTTATGTTTTCAAAATTAACTTTGAAATTTTAATTTAATAAAGGGTTTAAATAATTCATGTAATTACGAAGAAACTTTGAATTAAAAGATAAAAATATTTCTGATATTAATTTTATTAAAGCAACTAATTTTCAAACTAAATATTATATTAAAAATATTATTTTACCATTGCTCTCAATACAATTATCTGTCTGCAGTATTATGAATTTACATAAAATCAATCGATGATTATTTTCAACGTTTTTTTGTTTTTAATTGTTGACCTTTATTACTCTGCTATTAATTGTCGTTTACTATTTAAATGCGAAAAATATAACGTGTCTCACGAACCTAGTAATTGTAAAATTTTAAAAAATTTGTAATATTAAAAAAGATAAACTTTATTGTGCAAATTGTAAAAATTTTGGCTATCCTGTATCTTACAGCGATTTCCCAAAATAGCTTGAAATTCGTCTTGAATTTTCTGAAAAAATTCGTGATTTTAATTATTTATTTTAAAAGTAATAATATTAAACTTACTAATTTCATTCTTTAAAATTTATTTAATAAAATCTTATCTTATTATAATAATTGGAAAATCAAAATAATACATCTAAATGTGAAAATATTCTTTTTTCTCCTAAAAACTCTTAATTTTTTTAATAGCTTATGCATTAAATCTTTTGATAAAAATAATATAATACTGCATAAAAAATTGCTAAATTCAGGTTTTAATCTTAAGAATAATTTAATTTTTAATCCTAACATTGAAATAGATTATTTTTTTTCTAATTTTTTGGATAAAAAAAATTAAAATTATATGTTAGATAGCTGTATTTAAGCCTATAATTACTATGATTTCCCCCATTTGATTTAATATTTCTGCTATAATTATGGAAAAATGTTTGAGGTTTTTAAATTTACATAGATCTGTTAGTTATAATTATAAATATTTTGTTAGTAAATCTATAATTTATAATAAATTCAATATTCATAGGTTCTCTTATCACTTTTGAAATCATGTAGAAATCATTTTACTGCTATTCCTAGTATTAATAATAATAGTTTAAATTTTTCTTAATTATATTCTAATATATTGTATTTTGGATCTTTTTTAAATTATGGCTTAATTCCACCAGAAGCATTTATTTATTTATATGAAGTTAATCTTTTACAAGATAACTATAATTTATCATTTTAATAGAAAATTTAGTATTTAAAAATGTTATGATAAATATTTTTGACATATTAATTTTTAATTTTCTTTAAAAGATAATAATGATTCACATAGAAATATTTTTAAAAAATATTGGTGACTTATTAGTTAATTATATTTATAATTTATATTTAATTTATGTTTAATTTTATATAAAAAGATTTAAATATATATATATTATTTCTTTTTTCTTTCTCATTTTTTGTATATTCGTATATATTGTATATATACTAGTTTTTTTATAACGCCTATTATTCTGGATAATATTTCTTAATAACAATTGTAAATGATAATCTACAAATATTGTATTGTGTTAATAATCATTCATTTTTTTAAATATGAATTACGTGATCCAGTGAGGTGCAAGGTGAATAAAAACAAGTCTATTCAATTTATTTTGTCGATGTTTCGGCAAGTATCACTTGCCCTTATCGAGACTGTTTATTTAAACACAATTACAAAAATTAACAAAATTTTTTTAATATTAAAAACATATGTATAACGATTTGATATAGTTACCAATTGAAATTTCGGAAATAAATATTCAACGACTTATTAGTCGTAACGTCAAGTGTAGACTGTAAACAAACTTAAATCATATGTCCTCAATATAACTTCATTTGACGTCACACTCTACGTCACATTGTTGTGATTCGTCATATTATTGAGGATCATATGATATTTGTTATTAAGATTTTGTGTGCCCTCTTTTCTATTTATGGTATTATTGATTTTAATGTAAATCATTTCAGAAATTAAACGTTTTTTGTAATTATTCTCATAGTCAAGAATATCTACATTATCCCAATCAATCACGTGTCCTTTATCTCGTGCATGGGCTGAGACAACCGATGTGTGATTGTTGTCTTTTTTATGCTCATTAATTCTTGTTTTTAAATTTCTTTTTGTTTCACCAACATACACTGAAGAGCAATCTTTACATTTTATTTTATATATTATTGTATGTTTATTATTATTATTATATTAACACAGTATCGATGCTGATGATGCTAAGTCGTTAAATCAATAATACTACACTATATCACCGAAGATTGAAGAAAAGATGCATCGCCAGGTATGCGACATGTTACAAAGACTGATGCAACGTTCAGCAAGTGAATATTTGAGCTCTGTAATTATAGCCTGTTAAAGGGAACTTACGTACAGGTTTTGTTTCGACTTTCACAAACTGAATGTGATGTCAAAATTTAGAAACCATCCTATTCCTTATATGGATGTGATACTGTATAAACTACATCACATCCGATCTATTTCTATGTTATATTTAAGTAACGCATATCACCAAATACCTTTAGCTAAAGATTTGAAAAATTGAACTGTGTTTAATGTGCCAGGAATGGAATTTTTTGAGTAAGTACGTTTAGCCTACAATGTGGTAAGAGGACCCGCAACATTCCAATAACTTTGCGATAATTAGATTAGATCTGAAATGGAAACGTTCACTTTTGCTTATCTAGACGATATAATCATAGCCCGGCTCTACGATTGGTTTGAGATACGTATGCAAACTAAGGAGTATGTTCAAAACTGCCCTACCAGTCAGCAGTGTAAGGTAGAACGATCTCTGGTATGTTTTATGGACAGAAGACCCATACTAAACACGTGGATCATGGTAGCTACAGATGTGATAGAACCATTACCCCGTACTATAAAAGTAAACTAATACCTTTTAGTATTCATGAGTCTGTTACGTGTTTCACAGATTGCATCCCTATAAAGAAAGTCAATTTACAGACCATTTGGAGGTACCTGAAGGAGAATCTGATATAGTATTTTGGTAGGTTCAAAGTTTACTTATCCGATGATGAAATGAGGTTCAGAAAATCAATTCCTAGAAAAAAATATTACACATGAGATGATTCCACCATTGTATGTCCAAATGAACCCAGTTGAGCGAGTAAACTGCACCCTCAAGATCATGATCATAACGTACATCGAAGACATACATCGCTTTTGAAATGAGCAAGATTGCTAAATTATATTTGTCTACAATACGGCTGTCCAAATGATAGCTGGCGTTAGCTCCGTATTTCTGCACATCATGCGGAATCCTACATCACCCGCATCATTTAGGCGCCTGGAAGAGTTGAAAGCAATACAGGCTGAAGAGATACACGTTTCCAAAGAATGAATAGATCACACCCGGAAAATAGAAGAATTATGCAACGTAACTATACATTCAATTCTACTATCCTAAGACAAACAGACAGTATTACAACCTTATAAGGAGAGACGTCGAGTATAACAACGGCAACATGGTGTGGTGTTTGAACCTAGTCCTCTCATCTGAAGCACAAGTCATTTCAGCCAAACTAGCCCCGAAGTTCAAAAGTTTAAATACGGTGTCAGCTCGATAAGGGACTTGCATCTATATTATCAGGAACAAGCAGAGTTAAGGTAAGAGTAAGTACTAGATTGACTTGAAAGTCTATGTTGACATCTCAAGGGAGAAGAACAAGGCATCTGAAGAAATAGAGCCAAACGTAGTCCAAGAAACAACTACGAAAGTAAATAACTCCAAAGGCGCCCTGCTTTTGAGCATGATGAATGCATCATATGAATCATGAAAAAATAAAAGAAAACCACGTGGGAGGCCAAACACCAGTGTGATGAAACAAATCGCGACTGTGGAGTTCTCCCACGGAAAACAGAGAGCCAAGTGATTCTTTAATGGATAATGATACAAATTAGCGAGTTTCTTTTGTTTCTACTTTCTGTATTTCTCTACATTTCCGCTTCGCATGCATAATCTCTTGACTTAAGATACTTATCCAACTCTTTTCTGTTCTCGTTTTTCTCTGCTTAGTAGAAAAACTCTGACAATTATACGCTTGATATCTATAGCAAGATAGTATGATATTTGTTAATTGAACTCTAATTAATTTCTTCTATTACAGAAAAATGGAAAATAAACTACTCGAGAAAGTATCTAAGAAAGACGGAAAATTCCTGGTGACCATCCGGTTGAAAATGGTGAAAATGACAATTGCTTTTCCAAAGGTACAGAGCGGCGAGGACAGTCACATCTAAAAATTGCTTTACTATTTTGATAAGTAATCTCCACTTTAATGATGTGGCCGGAAGTCGTCCAGAGGCCAAAGTGTCTCGACCCAAGAGCTAAAAGACCCCAGAGAAGAAAAATTGAAGCCAGAGCTGTTGCTTCCTGAAAAGCTAGAAAAGCCCCTAAAGGCTGCAGAACCGACGCGGGTGGCGGCTTCCGCTAGCTCTCGCATACAGATGGAAATTACCAGAATTATAAACCGGGAGGCCGGAGGACGTGCCGCAAACGGGACTAATTCTCCAAGTCAGAACCCGGTGATCAGCAGAAGTCATGGAACAGCTTGACCCACCCTACTATCAAGAGGAACGCCTAGAAAAGGCCAAGGTAAATGGGTTAACTAGGTGAAGGACCTGGTGGGTCAAGCCCTATTGGAACAATGAAAACTGTCCATACTTGGGAAATTCGAGTGTGACGAGTAGGCCCGTAACCAAATCCAGGAAGTAGAATGATTTAGGAGCTGACAGAAGACTAAATTTCTATTCAAGCAGACTAGCAGCGATGTATCAGCAGCGCAGGAAATGACGAGGTTCAAAGCAAACTCGCTAAAGGACGCAGAATGATTACAGGGAAAGCTGAGGTAATCACTTTGCATTTGCAATAACGCGGAAACCCAACTATGGCTTCTACTTCAGGATTGACGAATCCTTTCAACTCTGCAGTCAGTGCAGCATCAAATTAGTTAACCGAAGTGTGCTACAACAATCTAGAGGCTACACGGAAGTCTAGATCGAAATTAATCAAATTGTATCATTTAAAAGATTAATTGAATAAAAAGAAAAAAAAGATTTTCATGGAATATGTGAAACCATTGATACCCCTGTATTCTCTACCTCCTATCCTTGATTCCTCTTATCTGCCGAATTTTTTGTTATAGATTTAATATAACAAGGCGAGATAGCCTGGTGTATAGCTGATCACCGAATGAGACCAGTGTGTGGTGGTGGGGAATATGACAATTATGATCGCCACAAAAAAGAGAAAAGAGAGAGAGAGAATAAGGCCCGCGAATGCGGAAATAATAGTATTCACGGTGGACAGAAAGTTTTTAAGAAAAAATGAAGTTCTTTCATTATGGCTCAGCTGAAGCTTTCGCACCCGTATCCTAGAAGTTTTTTTTATTTCCAATCAACGTGCGTAAAATTAATTTTGTATAATTATTTCGCTCGCTCTCTCTCTCTCTCTCTCTCTCTGTGTGTATTTCTAAGCTTATACTTACTTTTTTAAACTATTGCATGACTTATGCTGCTCTTATAGTGTTTCTCTATTTTTTATTATAAAAATTAATACGATTTAATATAAGATAATTTGTAATTTCGAACTGTAATTTCGAAAATACGTGTAGGTAATCGCTTGCCAAGGCGATATGGCATATCGATCGCCCCTTTTAAGTATACGTAAGTATTTGTCATTAACTTTATAAAACATATAATGATCTATTTTGGTTTTATAATGTCTTCCAGCACAAGAAAAGAGAAAATAGATGATTTCATCAAATACCATAAAAATTTAATATATATATGGTGGAACATATACGTTATAGTATAATAAAAGAGTAGTAAAAACAATGTTTTATCTAGATATATATCTTAATTAAAAATTTAAAACTACAATGTTGCTTTATTAAAAATTTTTTAAAAAAATTTACTTAATTATGAGTTATGTACATAAATATATTTACATGTATAAAATATATTATTCTTTTTATTATCATTAATAATAATAATAGCTAATGTTAGAGAATTATTTTAAAAAAAACATAACTAGTAACTGTAGACACTTGAAGTACAGATGACAAAATATCTGATGAGGTACTTTATGTATTACGCTTTTATTAATATAACTAAAAATATCCTTATTTTATGTTACAAGGATTATATAAATATGTATATATATTATATAAAAATGTAAATTATACTAATATTAAATGTTTTTTTAACTATAGTGTAGTAAATATAGTTTTTAAATTATCTTATTAAATCGATCTTTTTCAAACGTATATATATATGGGTGTAGTTAAATTTTTTTTTATAAGTATATCTTATAAAACTTATAAAAAATTTTGAAGCTTATTCATGCCTCAGTGTGAAGTACTGATTTTTGTGCAAAACGGAAAAATTTTGTTTAAATTTCTGTTCTGTGATACTGATTATATTAATGTATATATTTATATATCGATTAAAGTATCTATTTAATAATTATTGATCACCCTACTCGTGAACTGTAAACACTATATTTTGCTTCGAACTCCCTTAGCTTGATTAAACTTTTATATAACTCCTTGTTTAGAAGCTCATAGTTACTTTTTTTGTGCCTTTAACTGTAATTTTATATGGTTTATTGTAGCATACCTATGTTTAGCAGTATCTTGTTTATCAAGCTCCTAAAGCCTTAAATTTTACTTTATTTTATTATACTACGCAATGATCTACATGAAAGTAAGAACAATGGTATTATCTCAACAAACTAGACCAAATACAATATTTGATTGCCTCATATTTTTAAGTTATCAGGCAGTTCAATTGTTGCAAAGGTGGCAGTATGTACACATCGTTGTAAATCTAATTAATGGTTTCATAGATATTTATTCATATCTAATTTCAATAATTTTCTCTCAAATTTGCTATTTAATATAATTGGATGAATGAACAATATATATACATATACGGTGTTTTCACAAAATTTCAAGATTAGTATGATAAAAATTAATTTACTTAACATTTTTATAGAGTTAAATCTAAGTCGAAATATGATTCGCCGATATTAATACAATGCTGTTAGTCTTTTTTCATTAAATCTAAATTCTTTACGGAGGCGATTATTATTAGAATTCGTGGAAGATGTCTAAATCAATTTAATCATATTAAATGACTGCTTTGTTTATGGATATATTATCGACGAACTCGGTTATTTAAATAAATAAGATTTTATCATTAATATGATCTATTACAATTTTCACTTAGAAAAAATAACCTCTGTAAGTAGATTTTCTTTAGAGTAAATAAAAATGCCATCTTTTTGTCATTATGTTTCATATGTACTCATATTAGACACACAAATAAATTCTTTCTGATTTTTTAATAAATGATAACTGAAAGTGATAATTACGTAAGTAAATAAAAAAAGGTATAAGGCTTTTGAATTAAGAATATTATGAATGAAATTTCAACACAAATCCAAAAAAAATTGTGCGAAATATTATGAGCGACTTAAAAACTAATTAAGCAGTGTTTTACGGATTTTTTCTGGAAAATATTCAGGAATCTAAGATGAGTACCACATGAATAAAATATAATCATATATGAAAAATTAAAAAGCCGTTAGTAAAATGCTACTTTAAAAATAAAAAAAGAAATTGTGTCTGTAGTGAAAGTAATGATTACATTGAAACTTTTTTAAGAAACTGAAAATTTGTGGTTATCATCTGATAGCCCATCGATTTTAAGGCAAAATTGGTTCGAAAAGCAAGTTTGGAATGTATAAAAGCAAACTGTCTATATTCTGTTAAAATTTTGAGAAACTTTTAATATTGATTACTACCAACAATAGATAATTAATTTTAACTCAACGTTTATAAAAGAAAAACGATTGAAATTCGTCTGAAAGTACAGAAATATAATTTTATAATATGATACCGTGCTTATATCTCATAAGTTTAAACTAATGAAAAAGCTCTAAAAACTCTTGGATGGGATATTTGATTGTTTCTCACTATATTTATTCGCATGAATAGAGCACATACATGCAGAGCAATACTTTACATATTTCAAAAAACTCGAAAAAAAAGAATTTATATATCTGATGAAATTTAATCTCATTACTAATAATTACTTTTTCTAAAACAATATAATTTCATGTAATTTATTCATCTGACAGAATTTTGAAGATAAGTTTGGCATTTTTTTCTCATCGTCAAATCTTGTGTCATAGACTAAAACACCATAAATTAACATAATTCCAATTCATTAACAAATGATCTAAAACTATGTGTCTAGATAGTGATCTGAAACTATCTAAGTCAATGTTGAAAAGTCACATATATTTACTAAATTACAATTAGCTAAATTTTATTGAAGAAGGATCTCAGGGGATCATTATTTTTAATATCAGCTACCTTTAAAAAAAGTTAGCGTTGCACAATGAATTTAACTGAGATACGCAAAAGTTTTTTTATCGAAAGAAAATTTAGTATTGTTTTTATTTATTATCTATCTCTTTTTTGTTTTTACGATTATTACGTACTAATTATTCATTTTGATCTACATTAATTACATCATTTTTGCTTATTCTCAAATTTTTACTACATATATTAGAATATCTTCCATTCGAGTATTAACTATTTTAACCTGTTAACTATTTTCTTCTGTAAATTTTTTCTCGCAATAATAGTTTATATTTATACTAAAATTATATTATCCTTCCTTACTACCCTCGTACTTTATATGTTCTATATCTTTATTGTTTTATTTAAGTTTTATATCCTAGATTTAATACTATTATTTTTTCATTCGTTCTCATTTGTTTACAAATTAATCCATACATTGAAATGATTAATATAATTAAATATATTTATGAATAATGTTAATATTTATAATTAATATAGTTATATGTATGTAATTTTTTGTAGAAAAATATTGTAAAATATAAATTCTAAAAAAACCATTTTTAATACTTCAATTATTTTTCATTTAATTTTAATTAAAATAATCATAAAAGTAGTTTTTTGTATAATCTTTGTATAAATGGTATATGTATAAATAAATATATTAGTTAATCAAAAATTATACTGAAAAAAATGTTATTTTGATCTTTCAGATGAAACGGCAGAATTCAATTAATTTTTTTTCCTTGATGTTATAATAATATATATTCAAAAAAGGATAAATCAATGATATTTTGAAAGAAATAATAATCATACAACATGACTGGGCAAATCTAGACAATTATATGCTTCTAATACATATCTCCGTAATTTTTAGTACCATCGAAATCATAGTTAGAAGAATGATTAGTAAATTATTAAAAGCAGTTTTCCTATATCTAATCTATAATCTATAGTTATCATATAATTTGTTATTGTTTATTAAATTTTGTATTCGATTACTTAATAAAATTTTTCTTATTTAAATAGAAATTATATCGTTCATATATTTTTAATATGTACATACATAGATAAAAATATCTTTTGAATATTTTTAGTTTTTATTAAATTTATCTAAAAAGTAAGGGATAAACACGTATTGATATAGTATCAACTTTAGTTTTAGAAATAAAAAATTACAATTTTTTATTTAATAATCTAAATGATATTTAGTTAATGTAAAAATCTTATTAATATTGATTCAGATTTTCTTTTTTTTTTGTATAGAATGTTAGCAGTACTACCATCTTGTCCTGCAAAGATTCAGATGGACGAGTAACTATTAATATTGGTAAGTTTATATTTTAATACAGTTTAATAATATTATATTACTATATACAGTATATACTTAAGACCAAATTGATTTGTAAGAATCTTAATATTTATTGAATTAAATAATTGAAATTACCTAAGAATATGCTTAATATATTAAAAGTAATTTGTAGATATATCAAGATAGGGAGTGTCAGGTACAGAAAGAAAAACAATATAATTTGTAAAAATAACTAAAATTTTTAAAAATAAAAATATTTTGAACATAGATGATTTTTTTGGTATCAATTTCAGTTTAAAATAATGTTAATAAGTTGTTTTCTTTAAACATAATAAAATTATATATTATAAATTTAAATTAAAATAAAAATTTAATAACTGACTTATGAATTTTTTACTTTATTATAATGTAGTTTACTTATTACTTTAATATTTTAAACAATTTTATATATTTTGTAAATAATACATCTATTGTAATGTATACACTTAGTAAATTGCAAGTTAATTAAAGAGTTAATCAAGTTATTTTAATTTAATTTTTTATCACTTATGTAAAGATTTATAATACCAAACTCAACATAACTTTGCGTTAAAAATGGATTTACTTATATATATATAATTATAAAAATAAATTTTTATATTAATGAAAATCTAATGATATATTTAATATTTATAAACAATACATTAATAATCAATACAGAGTTAAAAAATAACTATTACTACATAACTATTAAATTCATTCATTTTACAGAAAAAAATTGCTCATATTTTCACAAATTTTTTACAAAATGGAATAAATGTTATATGTTTAATAAATTGTAAAGGATTATTTTAATATTACAAAATGAAATATTCAATATTGGCGGGGTGTTAAAAAATTTTTTATCATTCAATGATATAAATAAAATAAAAATATTTACTAATTTGATTAATTTTATTTATTCCAATATAAAGTACAATATTTTTAATGTTTATTTTATTTATTCGTATACAATTAATATAAGTTTTTATTGTTACAATATAATTTTCTCATCTAATTCTGATTCAGTGCACTTGAAAAATACTAAAATAATATATTTAATTTCGAATTTTTAATACTACAACAAATGTTATCTTCTTTGAACTTAACTGTTTGTGTTTTTCTGTGAAAGTAATACAGGGAAATAATAGTAATTAATAGACAGAGTTTTTCTTTTTCTAAACAATTCAATTTTATTCTCACGCCGCTTCAGCCACGAGGTCTACACGCACCTTCTCGAATTTATGCACAAATTTTCCGCCGCTAAGATTATTTTGTTTTGCAATAGCCGAAAACGCACGGAAGAGAAATAGGTTTTCAAAAAGATAGATAGATAGCAACTAGGTATTTCAGAGCTTTGCACACGTATGCACTAACTACAATGAGAAAGAGATTATCACGCTCTTTAATATTTACCTTTACGCGAAAAAAACTCAGTTTATGATATACAAGAAAGAAAGAAAAACAAAAGGACAAAAAAACTTGAAGGGTTGACGTGCCGCAAGCTTTTCGAAAAAACGAAGTAACACTTCTTTTTCGTTTTAGTGGCTCGCGTGCCGCCGCAATTCCCCCACTCTCGCGATCGGGCCCTGTATCTCTCTCTCTCACATTCGTTAATTGTGCCGTTTTTGTGTCGATACGTCACAATAGTAATACTGAACTTTAATCTTCATAATGATCTATATTTAGTAAAATATTACCTACAAAAAAAAAATTTTATCATATAAAATATAGATTTGTTTAATCTCAATAAATCGATGTTTCCATTAAAATTTCTGCGACAAAAGTAACATTTAATTTTCGTAATTCCCCTTTATTTTCCGAAATTCTAAGAAAAATTCTTAATTGTATTTTTTCAAGTAACGATTCCTTAGTTTTTCTTGAGAACTTAGTAGTAGATTAACGATATCTTTGAGAATTAAACTTAATCAATGTTACAAAGATAATTTAAAATTGATGTAATCGCATCATTTCGATATTCCTAAATTATATTCTAACGCGAATGCGTACACATAATATTCACACAAAAAGGATATACAACACGTACACAACGATCATACACATAAGCGAAAATACACACAACATGCATACAAGCTTACACAGATTTCGTACTATTTTGCACCGGAAACACTGCAAATCCACTGCATACATACACTGCTTGTACAGTGAATAACCTAATCGGCTCGCTTACCCGTTTACTAATATAAATACGACAGCAGCCGCAACCTTACGTCGTTTTAGAGTGTACCAGAAGAGTCCCGCAATTTCACAAACATTCGGAAATGATCGAGAACCGAGTAATTGGCCGCCTAGACTTCGCCAGTGGCGCATGCGCAAAACCTTTGTCGGCTTATATATGGAGTTTCTAGGTCGTATTTTGTATAAAAGGCGATTCATAGAGGCTATGGGTACTTCATTCCGTCCGCATCCTTCCTATCGTAAATATCCCGATCTGTATCCTCCCTTCATAACACGCTACTTATACGTAGAATATCTATCTTCTCTCTCTCTCTCTCTCTCTCTTCCTAGCACGACTATATATTGCACGTAGACCTCGCAAACTCCACCACTGCGATACCCCCTTCCTTTCGTCTAGGACCACGTATCAAACGTAAATCCTGGACAAATTCCTAGTGGCATCAAGGCAAGTTGTAATACCATATCTTCATTTATACTGCTGCGTAAAACGACCTAGTTCCCTTGCTTCTGCGATCAATTTTTTTTTTTTTTATTACTCGTGACTAATTATTTTAGATGTGTGAATGTTACAGATCCTGCATTGAATAAAATAAACGTGGATTTAATTTATCTCTAATTATTGCTTAATTATTTTAAAACCTGCTGCTGAATCTACGTCCCAGTGCTGGTTTTTCGATTGCTGCTATTCGCTGCTTTTTAATTTTAATTATATATATTAATGTAATATTTTAATTTTATACTCTTTATATATAAATGTTTAACTTTATTTTTAAATCACTTTGCTTAAATTTAAAAATCATTCTTACATATGTATTCAACTCGAATGCTGGTAAGATAGCTCGTTACAATATATATAAATTAAATTATAATTTAATAATTTATATATTATTGTCATCCTTTATTAATTACTATACATTAAACAATTATTTTAACATATAATATGCCAATAATATATTTAAATACAATGAAATAATCAAATTTAAACATTGAAAAGCAATTAATTAATAGTATATATTTTAATCAAATAAAGCTTTAATGCATAATTTCAATCTAGATATAACTACACTATATGAATTTTAATTTAAATATTTGAATATTATTTAATTTCAAATATATTTTATTACATTATGATGTACACATCATGGTTTCCAAAAATAGTAAAATTTTTATATTAAAATAAGAAAATTTCGACACTTTTAGATACTCTAAAAAAATTTTTTTTACTAATACACTATTACTACCGGTTACATGCCAAATTTTTATTTACTTATTATTATTAGTTTAATAAATTTAATAAATTAAAAAATTGATCATTATAAGTTACTAGTTTTTTTAGGATTTAGTAAATTGCTAGTAAACACTCTTGCCCAAAATTCTCAATTGTAACCGCGTACACAGGTTACCAGCCTTGTTTGAAATCTAGCAAATTTCTAGAGAACATAACATTTCAATTCAGTGATTTTATGTTTTAAGTACAATATTTAGGTTAAAACCTTTCTTTCAATTGAGCAGAATATTGGGATATGTAACAGTCAATATCGACTCTAGTATACTCAGATTCATAGTACCTTCACATATGTTGATATGTTTTATTCGACTTGTTTATGTTGTAGAATAAAAGCTGACCCATTTCTTGAAATTGTCCACTGTTGTTACAGTTCTTTCATTTGATTTTTTTCTTTTTTTTCCAATTTTGGAGATATTGCACTTCGAAGTAATTATTCAAAAGCTCTGCTATTATTTTGAATGGTTTTTTCTTCTTAACTACCAATTTTTTACTTTGATTGCTTGTGGGATAGTCATAACTTTGACTATATTGATACCATAGTTTAGTGCTTTTATCACCATCGACTACATCTTTCTCTTTATTATACTTGATTAGGTAAGTGTCCCTTTTTCTCATTATGCAACTTTTGAGAGTCAAGCTCATTTAAATACCTCTATAATTCTAGATTTGCTATTTTTCGAACTTTGTATCTCATCAGTAGATATAGCTGATATGAAATTCCCTTGTTATTGCAATGTACACCTATGTTAATTGTACTTCGTACCTGCTTTATTCTCTAACCTATTTCATCCTCTTGATTTAAGGCTATTCTTGCCAATGAATTTAATACCGTTCTAATTGATATCTCATATTACTCATTGATCTTTAGTGATGACACAGAATTTATTATCCATATCAGTCCAATATACTGTAAAATGATGCGATGTAAATACTCTCCAGCGAATCATAATTATATTAACAGATACCGTAAAGATGATAAAAAGCTTTTCAAGTGTTAATATTACATGATATTTGGATAGGATATTTTGATTTGGCGTTTCTGATAGGTTTGAGGATACAAAATTCAATTCGTGTTAAAATATCAATATTTTATTGTTTATTACGCAAGATGGTCAAGCTAAATCCTGTAAAATGAAATCATTACCTTCTGAATAGAATGAGATCACTAGTTTCTTTATTAATGTTATTTTATGATAAAGACAATTTAAACATACTTCAACATATTTTTTAACAAATCTCTTCATTCCTTCAAATAATAATTTTTGCATAATTTAGGTAAGGTGCTTTCAAATGAGAAGTATCTTTTATTATCATTGATCCCCATGACACAGCTTCACGATATTCTATCTTACTATACGCTTACTATACAAAAACAAGCTACCGATTCTTATTAACTGTTCTATATAAAACTACTCCTCCCTTCAAATTTTACTACTCAAAATATTGATTTATCTTTTTTTCATTTTCACCTAATACTAGAATTTTTTTTATTTTTTCAATTTCTAGATCTTATAATAGTATTACCTTTATTCATATTCAAAATAGTAATATTTATCAGAAAACATTCTACAGGGTTTGTACTTAAACAATCAATATTTGCATTTTGTGCATCAGAACTATAATTAATTTTGAAATTGAAATCTTGAAATTACGCCCGTCATACAATTCGAAGTACAATATCTTTTTTAGATGCTATAGCTCTTACGCTGATGTAATCTATATGCAATGTAAATTTTACATTACGTTAAATCTTAAACATATACGTAGAAACTTTTAAACGCGACATACGTGGCATTTGTCTTGAGATCTTAATAAATATGATATATTTTTTCCACAGCGGTTATTTTTCAACTATAATAAGACAATGTGTTTTTTTCTCTATTTTTCGCTATTTGATATATATTAAAATAATTCCATATGCATGATAAACAATATGAACCTCAGTTATTAACATTGGATATAATTTTATTTAATAATTGTCACAATGTTAATATTTCTTTGATGCTTTTGATTGTATAAAATTTATCATATCTTCATTGTTAAGGAGTATCTTTTTTTTAAAATTAACAAAGCTATTTATTAGCAAAAAATTTTACGTAAAAATTTTCCTTAAAATGATTCCTCAACCTAAAAAATTGTCGGACTTTACATTAACTAGATCTAGTGCCTTTATTAATGCGTTCAATTTTTAAATATATGGTTTCATTCTATCGATCGATATTTTTTGTTTAAGATATTATATTTTTTCAAGATTTAAAGTAGTTATTTTCTTCAAGAGATTTGAGTACTTCTTGCAGATCTTTCAAACCTTCGTGAAAACCACTCGTTGATAAAGCATAATCAATATATAAATCATCCCTTCCATATTTTCTATAAGTGATTTATCGTTGAAAAACATCTGATGTATTCGCTAAACCCATAATCATTCTAAAAAACTCAAAATGCTCACAGTCTATTATGAATAAAGATTTCTCTATTAATCCCTTTTTCAAAGACATTGATAAAATCTCTTAAAATTCTTTAGATTGAGCAAAGTAAAATAATGTTTATCGCTTAGCTTATCTATGTAATAAAAAATAAAGACCAATCGATAAACTAATTTCTTTATTAAACTGTTAAGTTTTTTTTAAAATCTACTACCACAAATTTTTTTTTCGTTTGATTTATTAACTAATACTGGTGAATGTGCATATGATTCACTTTCACAAATTATATTAATTTTTTAAATTCTAGATACTATTTGACTACCTTTGGTGAGCTATGATATGGTTTAAATCAAACCGGTTTATCTTTAATTAGTTCAATTTTACTTGGTGTAAGACATTTATTTTATTAGATTATTATTATTATATTATATACTTAATTGCTGATCAGATTTGTTTTTGAAATAAATTACCCTTTGTATAAATTCCTCAAAGGCGATTCCAGATAAAAACTTTTGTAATTTTAATTTCATAAACGTGAGTAATAATTTTAATTAAATGTTATTGAAGTCAATATGAATTTTTTTCTATAATATTATTAGGCTGTTTTTCTTTGCTAAGAACAAGTTTGTTTTTTTATCATTTATACGTTTACGTACTTCAAAACGTGGAGTCAGTTGTCGAAAAATTATTCATGGTAAAACGAACGTAACATATTCGTAACCACGAAGTTAATGTTTTCGTTGACGGTGTATGTAAAACTATTTATTAATGAACTTAACTATAAATCAGCATTTGTTAAAAAGTTATAAATTATATTTACAAAAATTTTGTATAAAGTATTTCATTAAAGTTTAATTTTTCAAGTCATATTGAAAATAAATAAATAAAAGCCATACATAAATCTTAGTATATTAAAGAAAAAAGTAAAAACTTATTAAATTTGTAATAGTAACAGATTCGTTCTTTAAAAAAAAAAGATTAGTTAGTAAAAAATATTAAAGAATGTAAATTATATTTTATTACTAAAGAAATATAATTTATATGTATCATTTATTAACATTACGTTCCGGCTTTTTGCCAAAGGACGGGTTCCGCTAGTTATTACATAGTTCATTCACATAGTATATTACATTTATCATAATTTACAGTTTTTTATTTCATATATATATATATATATATATATATATATATAGCTTAGAGTTCATTTTATATTTTATACTTTGTACACTTTTATTTCATCTATATACGCCACTTGTGTATTCTATCCTGTGAACCCTGTAATACCTCTCGCACTCTTCTAACCTGTTCCTATTGATAGTCCTCCTTGTTGATTTCCTGTCTTTTCTCTATCATTACTGTCTTTTAGTTTTTCTAGTCTTTTTTTAATTTCTCTTATTCTCTCAAGTATATCTCTGTTCCCTGTGCTATTTTTAAAACGCATCATCGTTTCTCTGTTTGTCCAGGCCCTATCTTTTTTCTTCCTTAAATCTTCAAATATATCTTCTGTCTTTTTGCATCTCCAGAGCCAGTATTTCCAATCACTCTCGCCCTCTTTACAAAGTTGGCATCTTTTTTCTTTAGTCTTCAACCAATATTTGTTGTGCATGATTATATTGCCACATTTTATTCGTGCTACTGTCTTCATTTCTTTAGCGTTGGTTGTCGATCTTAGGTACTTTGGCAAACCCGTTTCTTGTATTTCCCTGTATACACTGTTATATTTCGCTTCTGCCATCCTGCTCCAATATTGCCCCTGTATATCTTTGTCTCTTTGTATTATCTCGTTGCATATATTTCTTCTTTCTGTCTGCCAATATTCAATCTGTCAATCCTGCTCAATCCTATCTTATTTAGCCATTTTTCGGTCTCATTTATCCCGCTCTCTGTTGTCTCTTTCCTATATTCCTCGTAACACTTTCTTACCAATCTTTCATTATCCAGAAGCCTGATCTTATCCACGTATTTTAAAGTTCTGATTTTCCATTCAATTCCTATTTGGCGTTCATCTGTTATATTATAAACCAGGTATCTCGGGGTACAGAATTCTAGTTTTAGTGTTCATCAGTAATGATCTGTTTTTATCCTTTCCATTTTTTCTATATCCTATTTTCCCCAGATTTTGACTCCATATTCCATGACACCCTTTACCAGATAATTAAACAGCATCTTTCTCAGTCTCTCTCCTAATATTCTTTGCCTCTGCTCACCCTGTTCTCTGCCTTTTTATACACTCCACTTCACCTCATTTCACTCATCTTCATTATCTGCTTTGTACTTTCCTCTGCCTTCTCTACACTCTATGCTATGCGAAATAATCGTACACCTTTGTTTACGCGATGTGCAATCAACGGTGTCCACTAACGGAATCCTATAATTTATATGTAACCCTAATTGCTTTAGTCGTGAGTTTGCCGAATAAATACAGTTGTATTAATATTATTACAAATGAATTTTTTTTTAAAAAAGAATATGTGATTATACACATTACAATTAGAATTTTTTGGCAGCATTTAGCATTATTTCAAGTTATTTTGTATTAGAAATCCTGAAAATCCTCAGTAAATATAATTATTGGACAATTAATAATTTTACATAATTTCAAAGTGAATAGGAGTCTATTTAAAAAGAAAAAAAAAAACAATTTTTTTACATTTTGAAGCACATTTTTAACTTTTTTTTCATCTTCTGATTTTGTGGTATTGTAATGTGTATTTTTGCCAATTTTCTGAAGTGGTTAATTTTTATGAGAATAGTGTAAATACATTATTTCTCAATTTGGTTTCGCTCTTCTGTTTTATTAGTTTGAATTGTTAACATTTTATTCACTTTACATTTTGCAATGTAATTGAAATTTTTTAGAAAAATATTAAGTTACACGTTAATGAATGCCAGATCAAGAATTGCATATTTTACTTGATTTGACAATAAATGTACAGTATTGGATTTTTTAATTTTACTCGCATAAAACTGTTTTATTTTTATTTTTATTTTAATATTTTCTAATACTTAGACGGAATTATATTAATATTTCAAAATACTAATTAGTTTATCAATTTACGAATGATGTATTATAGGAATAAAGCATATTCTTTTTATCATGTAAATTTTATTAAAATAGAAATTAAAGGAGAAATAAATACAAGCTCAAGTTTATTAAAAAAAAAAGAAAAAAAGAATGAAAAGTTTAGCGAATATTATAAGCTAACATTTTAAAACGTAGTATATACAAATTATATTAAAAATCGAACGTGATAATCATTATAGAATAATATTGCTTATTATAAAATAATAATACAAAAATAAAATAAGAGTTCATTCATAACTTTATATTAAGTTATTATTCAGTATTAAAGCATTGCAATATATCAATAATAATATTAATTAATAACTCTATTTTTGTCACTTTATTCATTTATTTAAATTATAAAATTTGTCTACTATTTATAATTTATATGTATACTTATATGTATATTAGTTAAAAAAATTGCATTCTATAAATCTAATAAAAGCACACTAAAAAAAATAAAATGAATATACAAATTTAATAATAAAATCTTTATACGCAAGTATGGATTAATGTTATATTTTGAAGAAACAATATTAGAATCTTTAAAATTACAAGTATTTTTATTACTTATTATATAATTTTTGTCAATAAAATATCATTTGTCTTTTAAAGAATTTTTTAAATTTATTATTTATTTATAGATTTTAGAATTTTTATTATAATATTATCCTGTATCACATACCATAAATGTAATAGTATTAAAAAAAAATGTTAATTTTTAAAAAATACTTTACATTTTTTTGTTTACTTTTTATTGATTCCAATTAATTAAAAAATGGTTGGCATTACATATATTATTATTTATTTATTCTATTTACACGTAGTAATAACAAAATATTCTAATTCTGCACATTTTATATAGAAATTAAATTAGATTTAGTATAATTGTAATATTAATAATCGACACGATTTTTATATTTATTACCACAATGTATACATTTTTTATTCTATTATTTTGTTTTAATAAATAATTTGTTTAATTATTTGTTAATAATTAGTGTTTGATGTGTCAAGTGAATAATAGCATTGTATGGAATATACGTGAATTTAATTTTTAAGGACCAGTTGGGCATTTTGGATATTTGGCACATCAACAAATTACTATATGGTTATAATATTTGAAAGGAACGAGAATGTCGGTGGTAAGTAAACCTTATTATTATATTCGTGCCGACATTATTAAAGAAAATTTCTAGTATTTTTATATAGTACATGTTTGTGCTGAGATTTTATCAAAGTAGCATTATTGTTGAAAAGAATTGAAGACTTTCGAGTTGGATTCAGTTAAAATCTCTCATGCTTAATTAGAAACAAAACAATTCTCTAGATAAGGATATAATGAAATTAAAACGCATTAATCTGAAAATTATACAAAATACAAAAATGTAAACTAAAAACCATCTCTATGTGTCTCTAGTATATTTATGGATCTCTAAGATCACCTGATATATTCAGCAGTATAGTCAATTTGATACCCTAGTGAGAAGAAAAAAAAGAGAGAAGATAAATACATCTATTATGGCAGTTTTCGAAACATTGTTTAACTTTAACAATTTATTATTTATATACATACAGCATATATTAATTATTACAATAATTTATTATTGTAATAATATAAGAAGAATATTGGATTAAAGATAAATTTTATTTGATGGGAATATTATGATTTTTATTAAATATTTTTCAATTTTTTTTTATTATATATTCACTATTTAACGCAAAAATTATTGTATTTGAAACACAGTCATCTAACATTTCTCAAAGAAAAAATGATGTTTTTAACCGACTTTTCAAAAAAGAAATTAAATAATTCAGCAATATTTGATAACAAATATTCAATTGTATTACTACATTATTGATAACATCGATAATAAATTTATAATTATATTAACTTTACCTTTTTTTGTTTTATATATGACAGATTGTTTACATATAAAAATTAACACTAATCCTTTTTTTAATATTTAATTTTCATTTATTATTTAATGTTGTAAAAATAATTTTAAATAATAGAAAATATACCAATGATTTTAAACAATAGTCATTTTTATACCTATCTAATGTACATACATTTGGATGAAAAGTAAGTAAAATTTTAAATAATTATAAATGTAAATAAATATTGTGTCAATTTTTGATATAATAACTATTTTATAAAAGTTTTATAAAATTTTTTGAATTTTTAAATTCAATATTTATATTTATGTATAAATTAATAATTAATTGTCACCAACATGAAAATGGTTGAAATATATTGATGGATTACTTATACGTTACGAAGATCTATAGTCATGATTTTTTTCTTAAATTTAAAAAATAACCACTGATTATGACAACTGCACCAATTCAAAAATCTTCGTGGTATATATGAAGTTTCTAATTACCCGAATTTTTATGAAGAATTGACATGGTGTTGATGAATTTCTAATCATCCGTTGTTAAAGAACTAGAAAGATATACAACAACCCTTAGATATCTGTGCCATTGTTAGAGAATAAATGTGTTGAATATATAATCGAAATCAATGTACAATATATAAAACAAATCGTCGCATTAATGAAGATTTTCTATGCAGTCTTTGCTGATTTACATGGTTTGAAAACTATAAATATCTACAAATAAATTTTCTATAAGACTTATAGATTCTTCAATGATTATTTATTTTTATTTTATAGTAATGGCAAAACACTTCTTTTATAGTTCTTTTTAACATTAAAACAAAAAAAAGACACACAAAGTTAAGCGTGATAAAAGTTAGATTATTAGTACTATTTTGGTTTTGTTTAAAATCAACTCTTATACCAATTATTTCCGAACACATATAATATTCAAATAAGACAATAAATCTTTATGTCATAATTCAATAAAAGTATCAACAATATCAATTATTTCCTTTATTAAAGAATTTTTATTAATTGAAGAATATTGATTAAAGAATGTTCGTATCTATTTCTTCTAATTTTTGTTAACTAACGCTTTTTGTTATTAAAATACTTTAAAATTTAGAGTTACTATTTTTAACGTATTATGTATTTCTTGACAATATTTATATTATTTACAAATCTTTGTATTATTAAAAATATAATTAATAAATAAATATTTATCATTTATAAAACATTAATGTACTTTTATTCTATTTTTGCAAATAATATTTTAATACAAATTTTTTATTGTTTTTTTACCCAAATTAAAATTTATAAAACATGTCAAATAACATGAAATATTCGATCGCTATCAACAGATTAATATCGTAAACAATTAATATTATATTGTTATTGTAAAGATATTTTTATTTACTTAAAGTGTTAAAAATAGGAATATTAGATTTATATAATATGCAAAACAAAAAATTCATATTTACAATTTCAATAGAACAAATTTTTTATATTTTCACAAATAACTCAATCAGAACTATTACATATTCTGACATATTACTCAATAACATAGCCATCTAATACTATTTACATAATTTATTCATGAAGAAAATATTTTACACGCCAATTAATTTCATTGTTGTTCTTTCGTGGCTATTACCAATTATTGTAATTTTTTTTTTATTATGTCACTACATTTACATGTTTACTTTAATAACATCTTTATTGATTCAGTTTTATACATATCAATTAAATTACCAAAGTGAAGATACAACTATTTTTTATTTTATTTATTTTTTATTTTATTTATTTTTTATTTTATGTATTTTTAAGTATAAAAATGTAAGTGATAATAATTCTCATGAAACATCAATTATTAATTACGGAAATTTTATTTAATATTAAATAATTAATAACTAATCACAGTTTATTAATAGATAAATTATCATTTTGCAAACGAAAAATGTTTCATTAATAAAAATCGAGCCGGGAGTATTGGATGGAGTATAGGATGGCATTTCCACCATATTTGAGATAAATTTTAAATAACGGAGGGTACTTACTACTACTTAAGATCACATAAAAAAGAGTAATAATAATCTAAAGACACCATAATGGGCTGAGAAAAGTGAATTTTTCCAATATTTGTCAAATTGTGTTTTTTTGTAAAAATTTAAATACTCATATCCACGGAAAATTATTTTTAAACACCCTGATTATGAGTTATTTTATAAAAAATATCTTTTTTTGAATGTGATGAATTGAATAAAACAACTATTTGGTTGTCCTTGTGAAGATCGATAACCAAGTCGTCGAAACATTAGCGTCACAACAAATAATTTGTTGTTTTATTCAACCAATCATACGTAAAAAAAGGATATTTTTCATAAAATAATTACAATAATTATAATAGTTAGGCATATTATTTAAATTAACATTGAATTTATAATAAATCTACAATTCCTACAAAATAATATTATATTGGATATAATTTCGAAATTTAATAACTATTGGAAATGGATTGAAATAGATAAGTTAACAATATTACTGATTAACACGATTAATGAAATACTACATTCTTACACTTTTAATTTAATTAAGAAATATGGAATAATCATATTTGGTTTCATGATAAAAGTATTATAAAGTTTTTAAATCTGAATAGCTTCAGATATTTTATAAAAGAATTAATAATTAAGATTTAAAAAATAATTAAGAATTAATCATTTTTTAAATCATAAACAGATAATTTGTACAATTAAAAATACGTATAATCAATATATTTGTAACAACAAATTGATTAAAAACATTGATTAAAAATATAAATATTACTATATTTTAAAAGTTATCGTAATTTTTATATTCAAATATTTTTGTTATTTATCATTCAAAGTTATTCTTTTTAAAATGGTTTTAAGAATATTATTAAGAATATTATCACTGTATATCATTTATTTACTTTACAAAAAAATAAAAATATAATTAAATGTTCCTCTCATCAACATCTCTATTTTTACTATATAACAAAATCATTTATACAATATAATCAACTATTAATCGGTTATGCTTTATAAAGATTTTAAATATTCACTACGCTTAATATTATAAAATATTAAATTATCAATAGCTATTACTTCAAAATGTTTTTCAAAATATATATATTAATTATTATTGTAATATGAATTAGTATGGCCCCTCAGATATTCAGCTGTCATATTATTTTATTGATCAAAAGTATCAATGATATACTACTACAATTTTTAGAATTATACATTTAAAAGGCTTGAATATCTAATACACATTGCTATGAATTTTTTAGTCAAAGAATGATTAAAAATGACCATTTTTGATCTTTCATTGAATTGCTTGAATTAAAATATTATTAATCACAGGAATTTATTAAATTTTAATTACGATTTCGTTTCTGTTTAGAATAATTTTTGCTACTTAAATTTGTATCTTATTTTATATACATATAATGTTGTACATTTTATTTTAATTTCTGTTCGCATTATAGTTTTTTTGGTACAAAATCCCTATTGGTTGTTTATCATTCTTAAAAATATTTAGTTAACTTAAACCATTTATTTTATTTTATAAAACTTTTTTTATTTTTTTTTACATATATCAACATATTTATTTTAAAATAAATTTTTGCATACACATTTTTTTAAAATAATAAAAAAAACTATTTATTGTTATTATTTTTACAGAAGCATGTTCAGCAAGAAGCAACCAAGGAGAAAACGCAGAAATTCCATTAGTTACAACTGCTCTACCGTTTGTTAGTGATAAAAGACCTATTTCTCCAGGTAATTGCATATCGTCTATGAAACATGCGAAAATCGAAAAACCAGAAGATATAAATTTCAAAAAAAAAATTTATTCAAACAATTCCTCAAAAGATGAACTTTTTGATTTTTCTAAAAAACTACAAAACTATAAAAAAATGTTTGGTTCTTCGGAAAATAAGTCACATATATCTTCATGTGTAACAGAAAAGAAAATGGAAAGTTTAAATTTATTGAATAATATTCATTGGAAGGAAGTAAGAATTAGATTAGAAGATATTAAAAATAAAAATAAAAGTATTAAAAAAGATTTATCAAATCAAAATATTTATGAAGTTGAACAGGTATTAGGAAAGAAATTTGAAAATAATAGAGTATTTTATTTGATTAAATGGAAAAATTGGAATATAGAATATAATACTTGGGAACCAATAGAACATTTAACTAACTGTTCCGAATTATTGAAAGAATTCGAAGATGGTAGAATAAAATCTTTAGAACGCTTTCAAAAATATACAAATTTTTATCCTGATAAAAGTATCCTTGAACAGCATATGCTTGATTTATTTAATAAAGGTAAAAATGTTGAATCATCTTTAGTGGGTACGGATTGTTTATATGAAAGAATTGATACATTTTTCAATATCGACCCAACAAAGTGTAAAAAATTGACGGAAAAAATTAAAGCAAATATTATACATATGTTTTTATATAATGCAAGAACTGAACAATTAACTTCATTAAAAGACTGGGAAAATGAAATGAATAGTATAACTAAAGGTAAACCATCAATTAAAGTAGAAAATATGGTTGATTTAGAACGAGCTCCACAAGAATTTCTTTATATAGATGATTATTTACCTGGATTAGGAGTTATTATTCCAGAAGAGCCACCCATAGGTTGTGAATGTTTAACTTGTGATTCAAAGACAAAATGCTGCTATGCTATGTGTGATGGAAGTTTTCCATATACATCTGCATGTAGAATTCGTGTTCCACCTGGTACTCCTATATACGAATGTAATAAACGTTGCATTTGTTCCGATAGTTGTCAAAATCGTGTCGTGCAACGTGGTTCAAATATGAAGTTGTGTGTTTTTAGAACTTCAAATGATAGAGGATGGGGTGTAAAAACACTGAGAGTGATTAAAAAAGGAACTTTTGTTATCCAATATGTTGGTGAAGTAATAACAAATGAAGAAGCTGAAAAACGTGGCAAAGAATATGATGCAGCTGGCAGAACGTATCTTTTTGACCTTGATTATAATGAAACAGAAGGACAATGTCCTTTTACAGTAGATGCTGCTACTTATGGAAATATATCTCATTTTATTAATCATTCATGTGATCCCAATTTAGTTGTTTATGCTGTTTGGATAAATTGTTTGGATCCAAATCTTCCAAAACTTGCACTTTTTGCTACAAAAGATATCAAACAAAATGAAGAAATAACTTTTGATTATATGTGTCAAACAACAAAAGATGATTTTTTACGTCAAAGACTCGGCTTGCCAGGACAATCAATTAATGACAAATCATATGAGAGCAGAACTCGGTGTAAATGCGGTGCGAATGTCTGTAGGCAATATCTTTTTTAAATATAAATAAACAGAAATTTAGGTATTAAATATTTACATATAAATTATTTCGTAACAAATATTAGATAAAAACTTTCAATTTTAATTTATCAACACACACACATACATATATATATATATATTTGTATTTATTAATGTTTTATTGTTAGTGCATGTATTTTTATTTAAAAATACGCACTAAACTACTTGACCTGATTTTTACTTAAACAATAATATTATGGTTTCAAGTATTAATAAATTCAAATACTGTATTATCAAAATAATATGTAATTATTTAGTATAATAATATATTTCATTAAAGTATTTTAATTTTTCAGTTTTGTATTATATATGAATTATAATGTGCTTTTTATATTAAAAAACTGTATTATAAAGAGTGTCTTGAGTACTAAATAATTAGAAACGATAAAAAATTTAATTGAATGCATCATATAAATTATTTAATTTGAAAATAAAGTATGGCACTTAATAAATTTATTTTAATTAATTTTATTGTTGTATTTTGTATCACTTTTATGGAAAATAATTTTACACTATTTAATATAAAATAATAGAAGATTTGAAATATATATCTTTTGAAGTTTATAAATATATAATTTTAAGCAAATAAATATAATATAATATACTTCGATAATACTGTGTCGAATAATAAACAAAAATATTATATTAAATTTAGAATAAATTAATTTATTTATAACATTATAATATTTCTAAAAATATTTTTTTATAAGTTAGATGCTTAAATATTTTATGAATTAAAAATGTTTAAAGATAGTTTTTATATTAATAGCAAGATCTTAAATATGTACTACACTAACAATCAGTTTTTTACTAAGTATAAATTTTTTACAAAAAAGTTTATTACAATTTTTCTCCATCTTTTACATTTAGAATATGGTCTTTAATTTAGAAAAACCTGTAATTACAAGTAGAATTATTTTAAGTGTATATTTTGTATTACTTCTTTATATGTGCTCTATTAAAAAATATACATATTAAGAACTTGTTGATGTTAATACATATATTTTTCTTTAATTAATTATGTAAAGTATAGTAAATTTTAGTTTTTAGTAATATAATTCAATTATAAAGAATAAATTTATCATGTTTATTAATATTTTATAGCTACTGAATGTTTTTAATGTTAATATTTATAAATTTAATTTAAAATTACGCAAATATTAATATTTTTTAAATATAAACTAAACAACTATTTTTAAACTTAAAACATTACAAAGTAAAGAACAAAGTTATATATATATATATATATATTTAGAAATTTTTTGACTCAATATTGTTGTAAAAATAAGATTTTAGATATTAATTAATATACGGTAACATTATTTGTCATAATAATTTATCCGATATTTTAATATTTGAAAGTACTATTCATGTATAAAAAAAATAATAAAAATAAAAAAAAAATACATTTTTATATAGAAATTTTTTGTACAATTAGTAAAAATATTTATAAAAAGCATAAATTATTATTGTATATATATATATATTATAGTACATCCGACCTTTTGGTCCAGGAATGAGCTTTATATGTTTCGATACAAGTTTTTTGGTGTTACATTTACCTTTTATTACATTTGTTTATCCTATTTTATATTATATATCATTAAATAGCTATATTTTATCTTATTCACAGTCTGTCTTTGTATTTCACTCAGTCTATGTTCCTTCTCTGTTATCACTTCTCATTTAGTCTCTCATCTTCCTCCTATATTCCCTCTTATCCCCGCTTTATCTCTTCCTTTTTCACCTTTCCCTTTTCCTTCATTTTCCTAATATATTTTATTTGAATGAAGTTCCCCGGTTCTTCTCCAAATTCTTTGATCACAATATTAGTCCAGTGTTTGTCTCCTTTTATCTCCTTCATTATCTCATGCATTTTCTTAAATTTCTTAATTATGTGCTATCATTCACCTGCCTCCTTCATACATAGATCGTATTTCGTTTTTATGTCATCCATGTAATACGTATTTCCTATTGTAATATTTTCGCTCCTGATTCTTACTATTGTCCTCTGTAATTTCACTTTCATCTTTTTTCTAAGGTATCACGGGAGGATTTTTTGCCCTCTCCTAGGTTTCTTATAAAACTATCTAATTGTCCAATTCTAGTATCAAAATTTCTCTTAGTATTTCCGCGTATTCAAGGTAGCTGTCCTCTTCTATTTCTTATCCATCTCTTTTTGGTTGTATATTCTCCACATCACTATTTCTTTCTCTCTTTTCTCTTTTTGAATCTTAGTTTTGATTATTCCTTCACCTTTTTCTGTTTCTAGTTCTTGTATGTTTATTAACTATTTTTGCATTGACCAATTATATATTAAAAAATAAATGAAAAATAATCGCCCGTAATACTATAAATGTTTTTTACTCGATCACAATGTCCATTTACAATGGAGGCCGACACTGCCTTGCAAAACTATGCGAGTTACCAGTATTTTTACATAAAGGCAAAATCTGTATAAATTTGCTTAAAATACGTTAGTTAACCACTCAGAAGTCGTGTGGACACTGAAATCGCTTCCTCTCCTCTATTACATAAAGACTTTAATATCACGCGATTCAAGTTCAAAGGGTGTTCTCCCAGCACAATAATAATACCAAATAATAATAACACACATGACTTTATCCATTTTGAAATTGAATTATTTTGAAACCTCGATAGTCTATTATCCTCAGCACAAATACCAACCATACCTTATTTACTCCCGTAATCAATCCACGCTTTGCTCTACCACTCTTTTTTTCTTTTTTTGCACTTACAATATTCCATCTCATCTGTGTTGGCAATATTTGCATGCACCTTTCTACTTCTTTGTCTTCCACCCAGATCTTTGCGAGACATAAATAGTTCATCTTCTTTATATATCTCCAGAAGTCCCTGCCTTTGCCCCAGATTCCTGCTACATTCCAGAGTAATATCCTCTTAACTATTTTTCTACTCTTACCGCTATTGTCATTTGCCCAGTCCTTATCCTCTCTTACTTCCCTTCTTTCCCTTCTATCTTCCCATTCTTCTATCTCCAAGTCCTTGTTCGTAGCCATTGTCTCCATGCAACCCCTTCTCTTTTCATTATATTTCCTGTTATTTTCTCCTTTAGAGCCCTCATAGTTTCTTTGTGCCCTCCTGTTTCTGCTTTCACTTATTTCTCTCTACCGCTCTCTACCAAAAGTCCATACTTCACCTATTCTGAATTCTCTACCTGTGATTGTTTATCCGTACTATCTTCCTCTTTCTTCTTCTCTTGTCTTGTATACTTCAGTTTTCTCGTTTTTTATTCCCTTTTGGGTTTCCTCTTTCTTTCATCTATCCTGCATCTCTTTAATCATCGTCCCCATATACTGTCTCCTACTCCATCTACTCTATTTCCCATCTATACATATCTTTCCTATACTCGTAATACTTCCTCTTGTGAGCTTTAAATTAATTAATTTAGATTAACGTTTAAATTTTCAATTGTATTTTGCAGTCTTCGTAGTTGAAGTGCTTTAAAAATAACGTGCTCTATATATATCCCCGTGTCGTATATCCTCCTAGTCTCCATAATGTCTCTTCTTGCCTCTTGATCTTTTATTTTCACCACTATGACATTGCCACTTTATCAGGCTTTTTTAAAATCCGCCTTCACTGCCATTTTTTTCTTTCAAGAAGTTCATAATCCACTTATTCATCCCTAGTCCTTAGACTTCGGTGCTGCATACTCCTCTTGTAACTATATTATCTTTCTTCTCTATGATTCCATTCTCTCCTGTTACCTCTTTTAGGTAGCTCACTTCCTTCTCAAAGAGTGTGGACTTGTTTCTGCCTTCTCCGCTTATGCCCGATAGATTCGAGCGGCTATTGTCCTTGCTCTATGGTCGCGCCACTTTGTCTATCGGTATTCTCTTTTCTGAATTCCCTTCATCTTTTTTGCTCTCGAATTTTTCTTTCTCCATCCAGCTAAACCTCTCTTCTACCACTACGATCCATTCTGTTTAATTTCCCCTTGCTTCTTATATTTTATTTAGCTCCTCCTTCGCCTTTTTTATATCTTTCCAGATCTTCTCTCCTTTTACTTCTATCATTTATATTCTTAATTCTAACTTTTCCATTCTACTCATAACTTTATTATTTTCGCTCTTTACTCACTGTGCGATCTCTTTTTTCCCATTCTCTATTCCTCTTTTTCTTTTTTTCTTTCTGATTTTTCAGTAACTTTTTACTTTTCTATCTCCTTTCTCCTTCACTCCTTCAATAAGTTTCTCTAATGTCCCCTCTTCTTCTTTAGCCTCCACTTTAAACGACACCTTTTTAATTATCGTTTTCATTCCTCCTCTTTTTGCATTTTTCGTGCCTGTTTTGTCTATTCCCATGCCCCTTTCAGCCTTCGTGGGTACGAGAGTAGTAACTGGTGCCGGCAACGCAGCGGCGCGACTTGCTTCGCTCGTCTTGCTACATGCTCCTTCTCACTCACCGTCATAGCGCCTTCCGCCCTAACCTCAATTCCTAGCATCTTCTTTTTTCATCTCTAATTCACTCTTCTCCAGCTACACCGAATTTTTACTTCCTCTTATTCTTTTATTCTCATCGATTACCACTATGTACTTTTTTATTATCTCTGTTAATATTCAATATTTACTTAAAAACACCGGTGAACTGCTATGTAACACAGCTGCTCTCGCTCGTACCGAAATGAAAAGCGCGTATATATATATATATGGCTGCATAATAATTATAATAATTAAAAATTTGTAAGTCATATCATAATATTACAAACCTAATATATATTTTTTGTAAAAGTGTATATATTACACATACATAGTAAAATACTTATTTATATTTGTAAATTAAAAAAAAAAAATTTCACTCTTTAAACTTATAGCATTTTAGGTTTTAATCGATAGAATATACTTCTGATAGTTAATTATTTTAATGCAGAATAAAAACAATTTTATTTCACACATAAGCAAAATATTTTTGTATGGTAATTCAATGAATAATAATTGGTCATAATATATGTATACAATACAATACCCTATTTAAATAAAAAGATGAAGGTATACATTTATTGAGTTTTACTGTGCTCAATATATAATAAATTATATTGGCTTTCATAATTGCGTAATAGTAAAGTATCTTAATGATATATGGATTAAACAATTCCTAGCTTCGTATAGTATAAAAGCTTGTATAATGTTAGATGGAGAAATAATACGTAATTTTAAAAATGCACGTAGAATACAAATACGTCTTTTTCAAGACGTATGAAAAAAATATTGTTTATTTATTTGAAATGTATTATTGTAAAAATCTATTGTTTGCTTGCACATAAGGGGAAGGATATCAAATAATATACGCGTAATTAAATATGTCAATGTCAAATAAATTTATACAACAATCACCTACACAAAAATATTCGTGTTGTTAATCAAGTAGTGACGCATCGGTTGTCCCTCCTTATATCTTAGTTCGGGAGATGGCATCGCATGAGCACCAATTAGTTTGTAGCCCCCCACCCGATTCACCTACTTTACGTCTTTCTTTTAATCTTTTGCACGATTTAATTTTTTATTTCGTCGTATTTCGAGCCAGGCTTGAGCGAATTTCATAATAAGACTTAAAACATTTTTTAATTAATTTAAATTTTGATTAACAAAGTCCACGTTTACATAACATTTTTTGTATTAATTGTATTTATCTTATTTCAATAATAAATGACTGATTATTTCTTTATATAAGTAGGTAAAGAAGTAAAAGGTAGGCTCTGTAGAAACAAGTAAATTATTTAAGAATTTTCAAAAATGATGAATCCTCAAATATCCTCGACCCTCCAATTTATGTACATTTATTAATATCTATTTTAATAGGATCGTAATATATTTTCCAATTTCTTATAAATCGGTAGAACTATTAATTATTGTATTGTATTGATTATGGAAATTGAAGGATGATGAAAATAAAACTCCTTTTGTCGGCAAGCCGCAATCATCAAACACTTTATTTACCACAAACCATTTTACAATCGCACTGTTCCGAGGTGTCAGAGCATCTGACCTCACAATAATTTCTCGCGCGTAATTAGGCCACTGAACTTGGCCCCACCTCTCGCGACTTGATTTTCATCTCTTTTTTCCCAGAATCAAGAGACGGTTGGTCTTATTGTTTCAAGCGTTACGGTATCTCGAACTTTCCAATCACGTGAATTTTCCGACTCCCGTCCGCATACATACACACTTCCAGCATTACCCCTGGCATAAAAAACTTCCAGCTTGCCGACGGAAGAAAAAGCCAAACAATCTAAACGCAACACCCTCATGAATTTATACAATATTACAATGTATAAATGACGGTACGTCTTTGTCTCCAGAACTTTTAGTAAAAGCGAGAAAAAATAACGGGTCATGCAACGCGAATGAGAGAGAGAGAGAGAGAGAGAGGGATAGGGAGAGAAATGAAAGTACTAGTGCAAGAGAGAGAGATAGTGAGATTGTAGGGCTCGGCCGAGTCATGCTCGCGAGGGAGAGAGAGAGAGAGAAGATGGAGACGTCCACGAGTGCGTCTTCCCGAACACACATATTCCAACGCATCTGCACACATACCCAAGCGCAGACCTTCCCATTTCACAAAAACGGCGGAACTATACGTACGTCCTATATGAGTCGCTTCGCTCCACGCACGGCCAAGCGGACAATACAAAACTGCGCATTTTAATGGCCCTTTTTCACATCGCAGGCGTCCCCGCGTCTTCGACGTTCGTCTTCTGGGACCATGCCCAGTTTCCATCCCCAACAAGAATAATAAATTAATATTTCATTTTTTTAAGATAAACCTACGATTTTTACAATTTTATTTAATAATTTTTAATCATTTAACCATTTATGTTATTGACTAAATAATTTCGTATTAATATATTTAATTTAATTTAATGGTTACCTTATTATATTATATATAATTCTGTATTTTTTATTAGTACAATTTCTTTAAGTTATGTTTTTATCAAAGGATTTTTGTTAAATATTATTATTTATTTATACATCTCCAGCCCTATGGCCTTTGAGTGGACTTTTTACCATATTAATAATTACATAATTATTTATTTACATATCTGTACATTAGTATATAGTTTCTTTTTGTATAATTACGCAACTTACTATTTTATTATAATATATTATTATATTAGTATTGCACTCGTTTAACATTCTTTCTTCTAGCCTGTTTTTTATCTGTCAGTCGTTTCTCGTTCTCTTTCTTTTCTCTTCTGCGCTTCCTTGCATCTTTTGTCAATTTCCTTGATCGTTCTTCTAAATTATTCGTTGGGTTTGTCTCTTGCAAATTCCTTCAGTACTATTTTGTTACTCCATTGTGTTTTTATGTTTATTTTCTTTACCAGGTCTTCTGTCATGCTGCAGGTGGACAGTGGATGCTCCCAGTCTTCTAACCCTTCCTTGCAGAGTACACATTTCCTTTGTTTTTCCGGTAGTCAGTATTTGGTGCTAGTTATTATATTTCCACATCTACTTCTGTCAACTACTCTGGTATCTGTTATGCATTTCTTTTTCTTTATATATCTTGGTGAAGTCTCTGCTACTATATCTTGGTACATGTCGTTGTACTTTGCTCTTTCTATCCTTTCTCTTATGGATTGTCTATATATATCATCCTATCTTTTATTAATTTCGTAATATATATTAGTTCCTCTCTTATTCCAGTACTCTAGTTGCATCCTGCTGAGTCCTATTTCGTTTAACCATTTCTTTGTATGATCTGTCTTTTTTTGGTCTCCATTCTTTCTTTTCTTCCCAGCATCTTCTAGTTAATCTCTCCATTCCTTGTTTTTTGATCTTTTCTTCGTATTTTAATGCTTTAATTCTCCATTTCTTTTGCATTCTTATTTCCTTTGTTTCTTCCATTATGATATATTTTGGAGTGCAGGCTTCTAGTCCTAGCGTCCATCTAACGTATTTAGTTTTTATGTTTTCCATGTCTTTATACTCTTTCATACCTCAAATCTCCGCTCCATATTCTAGAATCCCTCCTACCAAGTACTCAAAAATTTTTCTTCTACCATAGTCTCCTGCACAGTTTCTTTCCCCTAATCCCCATGTTTTTTTTGCTACAATTTTTCTTTTGTTCTTTCTGTCTTCTATGTGTTTTTTGTGGTCACCATTCTTGCTGAGCATAAAGCCTAAATATCTGAAACTCTCTACCACTTCTAATTCTCTCCCGTTCCATTTCCAGTCTCTCTCCTTACTTTTCCTCCCTTTCTTGAAAATCATTATCTTTGTTTTTCCTGTGTTCAATTCCATCTTTCTATTTCTTAGGAATGTTTTAAGAGTTGCCATCATCATTTGCATGGTTTCTCTATTCTCTGCTAATAGCACTATATTGTCGGCATAAGCCAGTGACCAAATTCTCTTGCTGCCTATCTTGACCCTTCCGATACCTTGTTCCTCCAATCTTTCCTTTAGTACCGCTATATATATGTTAAATAGCGGCGGAATGAGGCAGCATCCTTGTCTCAATCCTCGGGTGGTCCAGAATTTTTTTTTTTGGAATTTTGGAATTTTTTTAAAAAAATTTTGGAATACTCTCCGTTTACTGAAACCTTGAACCCAGTTTCCCTATATATTTCTTTTATCCCTTATAAGTAGTCCATCTATCCTTTTTTTTCTGATTATCTCCCATAGTTTTTTCCTATCTATTGTGTCGAAGGCCGCTTTAAGGTCTATAAACATGGCATATAGTTTTTTCTTCTCTCTTATCGCCTTTCTTATCAAATAGTCCACGATATATATGTTATCCATCGTAGATTTTCCTTTTCTGAAGCCTGCCTGTCCTTCATGGATTACCTCTTTCTCTTTCATCTCTTTCGATAACCTGTCTTTAATTATATTTGTATATATCTTGTAGGCCGAGGTAAGCATCAATAAACCTCTGTAATTCTCAGTAGTTCTAGGGTTTCCTTTCTTATATATGGGTATTATGATTGCTATTCTCCAATCTTTCGGTAAGTTGCCACCCATACATAGCTTATTTATCCATTCGATTAGCCTCAGCTTTATCTTTTCACCTCTATATATCCAGGCTTCATTTGATATTTCATCAATGCCCTTTACTTTTCTTTTTTTCAGACTTCCCCCTGCTTTTAGGTATTCCGTTCTTTTTGGTATTTCTATCGCTGTTCTTTCTACTATCTCTTTTTCTCTGCTTTAGTCTATCATTCTGTTTTCGCTGCCTCCTAGTAGTCTAGCAAAGTACAGCTTCCATTCTTCTAGAGGTATAGTTTCCTCTAATCTATCTCTTCTTTTTCTTTCTCTGTTGAAGAATTTCCAGATGTCTCCTTCGTTCCTTAGCCTTCTAAGTTTCTCCTGCTCTTTTTCTGCTAGTTTTCTCTTTTTTCTTTCGCAGGTTATTTTTCACAATTTTCTGTGCTCTATGTAACTCTCTTTTGGTTCTTTGCCCTCTTTCCACCTTCTCAGCATCTTTTTTGTCTTTCTTTTTTGTGTTTTACATTCCTTATCCCACCATTTTTTGGTCCTATTTTCCATTCCTTTACTTTTATTCCCCTCTTCCTTGTCGCTCCTTTAATCTTTTCATATAGTTCCATCCATATCGTTTCAATATCTTTTCCTATCTGCTCTCCCTCTTCACTCCTGTTCATCTTATTTCTATATTCTTCTATACTTTGCTCATCTCATATCTCTATCATTCTGTTTCTGCCTTTTTCTTTTGTATTAGACTTTCCTTTCTTTATTAAGTCTGATCTTATTTCTACCTTTATCGGCATATGATCTGAGTCTATTTTTTCTTCCACTCTCATTCCTTCAGTTATTTCCCATATCTTCTCGTCTCCTATTGCCAGATCTAGTACCGTACTTCCTTTCGGTTCAATATACGTGTAATTCCCTGACTCATCACTTGCTGCTATTCCGTTCATAATGGTCCATCCGTTGCTCTCCACTCTTGTGACTAGTTCGCTGCCACTTGAGTCTGCTTTCTTATCTTTGCTTTTCCTTTTTCTCATTTCTCCATTCTCTTCTTCACCCATAAAGGTACCTAGTTGTCCTATTCTTGTGTTGAAATTACCCATTATTATTATATTTGCTTCGATCTCTTCTTTATCCCCTTTTATTTCTTTTCATTTCTTTTCCAAAACTTTTGTATTGTATACATTCCATATCTCTAGTTCTTTCTCTCCGATACAATTTTGGTTTTAATCAGCCCATCTAGTCTCTCCGTGCCTAGTTCCTTTACTATTATTTTCCATTTTTTGTTTAGCCCAATGAGAAACCCTCCCTTGGCTCTTCCTTTCTTTTTCTCCTAGCTTCTATAATTACCCATTTCATCCTTTCGAGGAGTCTTTTTCTACATCTCTCTTTATCCTTTTTTTCTATCTAAGTCTCTGCCATATTTATATTTATAGTCCATTTCTTTAATATATTTCTAAAAATCCCTATCTTTGTTCCATATCCCTGCTACATTCCAAAAAAGTATATTTTTTATGTTTCCACTCTCCAGTCTACTTTTCTCTCTTTCTTCTCCTTTCTCCTCCTCATCTCGTGCTCTCTCTCTCTTATTATATACTCTATACCCCTTTCCGTCTTGTTTTTTTGGTTTCTCGTTGATCTTTCCCTTTTGTCCTTTGTTTCGTCTCTTATTCGTTCTCTCCTCCTTTTTGTGTTTGTTTTTTCTCTTTACTGTTTCTCTTTTATTAGTCCACTCCTCTCTTATTCTAAATCCTATTTTTTGTTCTCTTTTTCACCTTTCTCTTCTTCGCTCACTATTGTGTAATCCCATTGTATATTACTTTTGATTGTTCTCTTTTTTTCTGTTTTATTTATTCCCTTCTGTGCTTTTTTTGTCTATCCTTTCCAGTGTCCTTCTAGCTTGGTCCTTACTCTTTATCCTTTCTTCTATCTCATTCCTAATCCATTCTATCGTCTTAAGATCGTCCCATCTAATCTATTGTCGTTCATATTTTATTTTCTTAAATTCTGCCTTTGCTTGTATTCCCTCTATCTTCATCTTCTTCACCCATCTATTTATATCCTCATAAGACAGGTCGTACTCGATGTATATCTCAGATCCGATTAGGTTTCTCTATATACACCTATCTTCTATCCTCAGTGCTCTGGAGTTTTATGATCATCAATGTGCCACTCCACGCTTCTTTTACTATTATTTTTTTATTTAGCCTCTCTTATATAAACTCATCTATCCCTTTCTTCTCTACTTCCTCTCTTCTAACTCCTTTAATAACCAAATTGTCTTCTTTTTCTTTCCTCTTTTTATCTAATATTTTCACTTCTATTACATCTTTTTCAGATAGCTTAAAATTGGGGGAGACATTGGAGATGCTTATGCTAAGCCCAGACACGCTCGTATGACTACTAGCCCTGCTCAAGGTTCTGAAAGTTCCTCTTTCTGTCCTGTCTTTTATTGCTGTATTCTCTTTAGTGCCACTTATTTCGCTTCCCGTTAGATCATTTTCAAGCCAACATATCTTAGCATTCATTTCTTCCTTCCATTTCGCCTCTTCCTATCTTTCTTGTCTCATTTTTTCTATTATGTCTTCAAACTCTCTTTTCTTCTTGCTCATTTTAGCTAGTTCTTTCTCCATCTTTTTTTCATTCATTTCTAGTTCATCTGTTCTTTTTTCCAACCTTTCCATCTTTCTTTCTATCCAGCTCATCAATGTTTCTCTATCTACTCTTATCTCCTCTCTTAAATTTTCTATGTTCTTGTTTTTCATAATTTTCTCTTTTTCTTCTGTATTGCCGCTCTCTACCTGTCTTTTCTTGAAAGTTACCTTTTTTTTATTTCGAGCATTGTCTGGATACCTTTCTTAGCTCTACTGCCTTTCTTTCCAGCTCCTGTACTATTACCTCCCATCTCCGCCTTCGAAGTCACCGAAGTAGTTAGCGCTTCTGGTCGCAAGACGGCGCTGCTTGTCTCCTGAGGTTCACCTTCTTAACACTGCATGTTTCGTATCTTGTGTCTCCCGCGCGACACTTACAGTTCTTGGAATTTTAACAGTTTTCCTAACCTCCTTATCTTTCACCGTTTTCTTTTTACTTTCTCATTATTGATGGTAGGAAAACTATCTTTCGGTTGATCCCGAATCAAATTTACTCTCGCATCTTGCGAGCGTGGCGTGTTATTTACCGGGGGTACCTCATGATGGAATCGGTCGTTGGGAGGGCCGTAGTTATCCGCGAGACCGGTGTTGGCATAATTTGTTCTAATATCAGCATTGTTATCATATCTTCCCCGATCTCGATAACTATTTTCCTTGTATCCGTTACTTCGATTATAATATCAATTATAATCGTTGTAATAACGCCGACGATCATTCGGCCTCCCACGATAATTATTTTGACTCCTCTAATTCGCGTATGAATTATTATTATAGTTACCCCAGCCATCATTATTTGGGGGTGCCCTATTGTTGTTGTTTAAATTATTACGATAAGGCGCGTTGTTTCTTTCTCCGTCGGGCGGTCCTGCATACTGGGGCTTTGGTGCATTTTGTGGGGGCCCTAAGCGCGATCTTCGTTGATCCACCTCTCTTAACAAATTTCGGCAATCGGCGGTGTCATGCCCTTTCCTTTCGCAGTATCTGCACCACGTGGGCGGTTGGTAAGGTCTATCATAGCCCGGGCCACGTCCGTTGTCGTCGCGCTCGCCGCCTCTTTCAGTCCGGACTTCGTAAAGTTCTTTATCGAATCTCGTCACGAGTTTAATGGCTTCCTCGAGGGTCCCGGGCCTTCTGGCATCTACCCGGATAGAAATCGAGTCGATTAGCCCTACTATAAACCTCCTGATAACAAGATCCTCGTGTTGTCGGCGATCCGGATGACGATCGATATGTCTAGTAAGGCAGTCCAATTCTGTTGCCGCGTTTAACTCCTCACGTAGGATTCTCATGCGATTCCCGAACTCAAATACAGGTTCTCCGTCCTTTTGCACGCATCTTGTATTTTTGTCTACTGCGTCTTCCACGGTCCCGGGAGCTCCGAAAACTGCTCCCAAATCAGCGATAAAATGTTCAATCGATTCATAATTGCTTAATTTAGATTCTATAAATCTCTTTGCTTTCTCGATCATTTTATTACTTAAAGCACGCAAGATAAACCTTTCTACTTGAGGTCCTTCATCGTCTAAAGTTTTATGTATCCAGTTTAATAAATTCAATATTTCATCTGGTTCGCCCGCACATTTTGGCATCTGATCTGCTACTTTGTATGGGGGCATACTCGACCTCATAGAGAATTCCGGTATATATTCAGATTGCCGAATAGCTTCGACGGGCACAAGAGACTCGCGAGGTCGCGAAGGTGTGGTTGGGGGTAAAATTGTTGGTGCGGCCGCATTCGTTCTGGGTGTATTGACGGATGTTGTACGCGATTTGCATGGCGATCTTTCTTTCTCTTTTCGAAGCCGATCGATTTCTTCTCTCATCACTTTCATTTCGGCCATCAGCTCCTCAAAACGGCGGTCCCTTTCGTCGATATTGGTATCCGGTGACACGGTATCTACGCTCGGCCATCCGCCTAGATCAATGATGTTTTGTTCGTCGGCCAACTTTAGACTCGCTTTTTCCGAATCACGCTTGTCCAATCCTACAGTTCCTGCTGATTTTAATTTCTGGATATTATCTCCACAAACTCGTAGTTGTTCTTCCGGAGTTTCTACTTCGACGAAGAGGTGATGAGCAAATTCGAACGTTATCTCTTTTTCGTTCGCGGAATTCCACTCACCGCAACCCATTAAATTAGACGACACTAAACGCGGTTTAGGGTCACGTTCGTATGACTTACTACGTGTAAATAACTTAAATCCTTTCAACATTACCAAAAAAAAATTATTTATTTGACACTATTTACAAAAAAAAATAAAAAAATTTCTCTAATTCCGTTGGATCCGGTTCGGGTCACAAATTTCACAAATCAATCGATATTTTTCTTAGACAAATTACGCAGCATGCATATAATTTTACAAATTATTCAAAAAAATAAAACAAAATACAGTTTTTTTTTGTACTTACATTAAGACGACAGCTATGATCGTTGCAACTCCACAGCTCGTCATGGCCTTCCTTGTATTGTATTAACTTTCTTGATAAACCTTGTTCTCGAACTGTCTCTCCTAATAAATCACTCGAAAAAAAAAAATTCCGATACCTCGACAGAAAATCCTGGTCACGGCAGCAAAATTTGTTACGTATCTAAGAGGTCACGACTATATTTATTCTTGGATAATTAAATCGCGAAATTTTCTCTCCAGGTCTCGTTCTGCGCTAGCCAAAACGGTCAAATCGTTTCGGCTTTTGTGAGGTTCGGAAATCATCAATTAATAAAACGCGAGATAATTATTATAATACCCTTTTTTTATTATATTTCTCTTAATGAATGAGAGAAAAAAAATAACGTAATGTGTAATACAACTTTTTCGCGTCAAGAAGCTAAGTCCCGATTGTATAAAACAAAACAATTTAACACAATTTAAGAGGAACCATTAAGAAAAGATTTTAGTTGGATTATTGATATATTTTTATGTAAAACATCTCTGTAAATTACGTTACTGTATTAATAAGATTATCGATTACATTTCATTTTGGTTTCTGGGTTTCTTTAGTAAAAATAAACATGATGCCGTAATAACTTCTTTGAATATCAGAATCGAAGTTTTAGCAAAATTATTATTTTCAATATATTCATAATATATCTGTTTTAGTATTTATATATTTTTTAATAATAAAAATTAATATAAATTATTTATGTTAATTTAAAACAAAAAAACAAAAAAAATATTATATATAATTGTTCTGCGCTTTCTCTTGTCATCCGTTTTCTGACGGCAAAAGAAAGTGCCTCGGATCAGGAAATCTTTGCGAGGGAAGACCCAAATTTTATTGCGGTGCGGGGTAAGAAGACGCTGCAAGGGACGCTAATTTGTGGCATTTCTTCGCATAATCCCGACGGAGCAAGACTTCTTGCTCGCTTGCCGTTCAATTTTGCGTGTGTAAATAATCTTATTACCGACGGCGTGTCGATTACTGCGATCAACCATGTGTTATAGCAAATCGATTGCGCGTATGTATTGTGTGTGTATGTGTGATTGCGAGAGTTGCGTGAATATAGAATTCACGCAAATTTTCTGCTCGACGAGAATGCTCTCGAGTTGTTTGTTCGCTCTCCAGGATATAGTTGGCCCAGTCACCAACCCGAGCACAGCGTTAGCAGCTCACCCGGCGGAGAAGGTCCCCAGGTGGCGACGATACGCTTCTCCTCTCACCTGCGTGCGATACCGGCCGACGTGAAGGACCACGATCAAGCGAGGCGACATCGAGCGTCTCCGCGGCGTTTACCAACACATCGCATACAAAATTGTAAGTTTAGCGTGGCTTTTCCTCCTCATCGCGAGGAGGTTTTTATGCCTTTTCTCGCGAAGCCAATAAATACATTTGTCAGGCTCATTTTTGTGATTTATTAAACAATCTGCCTGCTACTCGCACTCCTATTAATTTCTATAACAATAAGTCGAAACAATAATATTTATTCACTATCTGTAAGATTTTTATGAGTAAATTTACTACTATTCATTGTTATTGTCTACATTAAAAATGGAATACAACATGTAAACATGCAATTAGATATACGTATGTGTGATAAATACAATAAATAATACATAAATATAAATTTATTAACGTATAGAAAATTCATTATACAACTTTCTAATTGAATTTTTTTTATATCTAATTACATTTTCTCTCTCGTTTATTACATTTTTAGAGTAAAATATAAGATTAAATAGTAAGAAATTTTCTAATAATAAGGTTAATAATATTTATATCGACACGTTTTTAAATATGGATTTGATTTATCTGTTAAGGACATCACATGCTATAAAAGCTTAAGAGAGAGATATATTGAAGTCCGACAAAATAAATTTAAATATATACACAATATTTATAATGAAATAAAAAAAAATATTTTTAAATATCAACATTTAAAAATAAAATTTTAATCCCTTTGGTTAATATTAAATTTGCAAATAATTATAAATATATTTTTTCAAAACAATATATATATATATAATAATTAAAAATATACATTAATAAGTTTGAATAGTAATTTTGAATAGGCTTCATATTCTTCATTTCTAAATTCAGATGGATCGTGTCGAGCATGTTCGTATAAATCACAAAATTTATGTATTGTATTCTGTCCATTTATATTTAAAGTTGTGGATAATGAACTTATTAGAAACCCTCGAATATTTTCATGAGGAAGTCGCTTATAACAGCCATCATGCTGAATAATTTGAAATTCTATAAAAATAATAAATTCCTGACAAATTTTATAAGTAATACATTGTATAAAATATTATAATATTTAATGTATTTACCAAACATTTGATAATATAATTACCTAAGGATTTAATATCATTCACAACTTTTAATCTGTGAAAATGAGATATTGGTTTACACGTACTAAGTATTTTATGAATGCAATCATCAAGACGCGGCTCATACTGTATCCTTGGTATTATCTGAATTTTTCTCTCTATTTCTTTTCTAAAAGACTAAATATCATTTTCAAAAAAATTTTATAGAAACAATATTCTTTTATCATAAAAAATCTTAAATATACATAATATCTTATAATTTATAAAAAATTTTAATTTATTATCATGCATTTTTATCGATGTTTATTAAAACAGAATATATATATACGGTAGGGTTATATATTAAATAAGACATCAAATATATTCATATTTTTTGGTGAATTATTTCAATGATTTTTTTGCATAAACGCTACTAAGTTTCGTTTATGCAACATTGAATCTACTTCAATGCATGATTAAATGTAAATTTGTTAACATAAAGTCTGAACATAAAATAACCTCGTATAAAAACTCACAAAGGTGTTACATCATATGATCTAGTTGTTTCAGGGAATTTCATAGAATTGTTTTACAGTATTGTTTTACAGTACTGCGACGATTTATTATTGAATTTAATATCAAACAATATAAATAGTAACAATTCGTTAATTATATTGCATCATTGAACATCAGTAATAGTCACTGTTCTACTAACCATGATGAAAATCTCAAGATAATATAAAAATAAGCTTTATTACGTTAAATTCATCTAAAAAAATTAGCATTTTTTTTATTCAACAATCCATTTAACAAATGTTCTTATTTAGTTTTCTTACTTATAAACTTAAGGATATAGTTTTCATGTTAAATTAATTTTGTGAATATGGAGACGCAGATCTTTCATAACTTTATGATGTATAGGACATGAAATTACCATTTATGTGCACGACGACGAATCAATTTTTCTGAACAATTTTTATCAATACTCATCGACAGGTTAATATTTCAATTCAAATGACTTGTTATAAAGAGAAAAAATGAGAAAAGGCGCATGGTATTTTAAGCATTAAGATAAATTAAAAAATAAATTTTGAGAATATCTAAGGAAACAGAAGAGATTAAAAATGTATCAGTAAGAATCAATGAATAGAAAACTTTAGAACCCTATTAGAAAGATTACTAAAAACGAATAGAGAAAAAACAGATAGGTAAAGATCGAAAAAAATTAATCTCAGTTAATGAATGAAGAAATATGTAAGGTATAAAAAGGTCTAAAAAAACAACACATATTTCTAAAAGATGCATGGATTCATGAAAGTAAAGGTATAAAAAACACGTCTCGCATAATAAATGAAAAATATGAGAAAAATAGAGGAAATACTAGATAGCTAGAAACAGAGATCATACAACGGATATATATATAAAAAAAGTGAGATACCAGATAATTATAGAAGTAAATCATTATTATCTATGACATAAATGCTGTATACTAAACTGATAAAAAGGTTGAAATAGGAAATTGAGGGAGAAAAATTTTTAAAGAACTAAACTGATTTCTGAAACTGAAAAACAGGCAATTTGTCGACGAGAAGGTAACTTTTTACAATATAATTAGAGGTAATTTATGAATCATAATAAACAAAATTTGAGATGAATAATTACAGAATAGAAAGAATAAAAGAATTTAATAACTTTTATAAATACAGCTACTTTTGCAGAAAATATCGTTAAAATTCTGCAAATTCTTATTTTTTAAAATCTCATTCGTAATATTTATTTATTTACAATTACATCCCGACTTTTTGATCCAGGGACGAGTTCCGTTAATTACATTTTTGAATTGTACACATTTTATTTACATCTTTATTCATATATCTAATAATACTTCATTTATCACATTTTTATTTTATATCACTTTTGTCCCTTTCTCGCCCTTGATTCTTTCTCTTTCCCTGTTCTTTTTCCTCTCTACTCTTCCATCTTTCTATACTTCTTCTCTTTTCCTCATTCTCTCAACTTCCTTTATCTTCTTCATAGTCTCTCGCTTTCTGTCCCAGTTTTTATTGTCTAGCTCCTTCATTAGCCCTCTATATGTTTATGTCCTTTCTTCTTCTTTCCTCCATTCCCCAAATATGTCCTCTGTTCTGTCACATTCCTTGATTAGATGTGGTTAATCCCCCTCATTTTTTCTACAAAGTTTGCACCTCCTTTCTTCTGCCTTTATCCAATATTTATTATTGTTTGTGATATTTCCACATCTAAATCTTGCCGTTGTTGTCATCGTTTGGGTTCATGGGTTTTCTTAGATAATCTGAGAGTCCCTTTTCATGTATTTCTACGTAGACTTCATTATATTTTGACTCCTTCATTCTACCCATTCTGTCTTGTCCTTGTATATCTGTCTCTTTATCTTATTTCTGCGTATATGTCTCTTCCTTCCCGTTGCCATTGTTCGATTTGTATTTTACTCAAACCTAACCTACTTAGCCATTTTTTTTCTCTTTTTCCACTCCTGCTGTGTCTTCCCTCTTTTCTTCGTATGCTTTTTTCACCCATCTATTTTCGTCCATCTTTCTCCATTATTTTCTCTAATCTTTTTTTAAGCTCTCCGGTATAGATTTTATATGCCGAAGTCAGCATGGATAGTCCTCTATAGTTTTCGGGGTTGTTCTTATCTCCTTTTTTGTATATCGGCACTATTATCGCCGTCCTCCACTCTGATGGTATGTTCCCCGTTTGTGCTACTCTTTTAATTATTTCGAACATTTTTCTGTTCACCTCTTCGCCTCCATACATCCATGCCTCATTCAGTATGCCATTTATACCTTTGGCTTTTCGTCCTTTTAGTTTTTTACATGCCTCCCATATCTCTTTGCTCTCGATCTTAACTTTATTTCGACTCCGTCTTTGTCTCTCTTCTGTCCCTTCCTTTTCTCGGTCTTTTTCTGTCCCATCGAGTAGCTTTTTGTAGTAGGCTTCCCATACTTCCATTTCTATATTTCCCCTCCTTTATCTTTTTTCTTCCTTCCCCTGTTAATATAGTCCCATATTTTTCCTTCGTTCCTTAGTCTTTTCAGTTCCTCCTCTTCTTTTTTTCTCGATTCTTTCATTTTTTGTTGCAAAGGTCTTTCCAGTTTCTCTTTCTTTCTGTATATATCTCTTTCCCTGTCTTTCCTGTCTTTCCTTTTTTCCAGCTGTTTAGAGTATTCTTTACTTTGTCCTTTGCTCGTCTACATTCCCTGTCGTACCATTTTTTCTCTCCCATTTTTCATACCTTGATTTTGACCTCCTTTTTCTCTATATTCTTCTCTATCCCCTCTTTGACTCCTACCCAAACTTCCTCTACTTCTACGTCTTCGTCTTGTTCTCTGTATTTTCCGTTTGTCCTTTCTCTGTAGTTTTTTATCTCATCTTCTCCCCATATCATTATTGTTTTTTACCTTTCTAGTATTTTTCCTCTTCTCTGTTTCTGTCTTCCGTTTGTATAGTTACGTTTATTGGTAAATGGTCGGAGTCGATTCTTCTGTCTACTATGAATTTTTCTGTCCTGTCTCTTATATCACCATCTGCAATTGCTAAATCTATCACTGTGCTCCCTCATGCTCCTACATATGTGTATTCCCCCTCTTCGTCTCCTGTTGTTACATTCATTATGCTTAAACCTTTCCTTTGTATGCTGTTTACTAGTTTCTTCTCTTCACTTTCTACTTTCTTGTCCTTGCTTCTTCGTCTTTTCATTATTTCCTCTTCTCGTAATCCCATGACTTTCCCTTCCTCTCCTGTCCTTATGTTGAAATCTCCCATGATAAGTGTTTCCACTTCCTCGCTATAGCTCTCTTCAATCTTTTTCCATTTTTTGTCCATGTCTTTATTGTTGTTATATATTCCCCATATGTCTATCCTCTTTTTTCCTTTATCTACTCTTATCATGGTTCTCGTTATCCCCTCGTCTACGTCCTTCTCTATCTCTTCGACTTGTATCTCCCCTTTTTTGCTTATCCCTATTATAAAGCCTCCTTCGCTCTTTTCTCCTTCTTCGCCCCTAATATATTCCATTCCATAGTTTTCGGAAGCTTTTCTTTACATTTTTCTGCATCTTTTTCCTCCACCCATATCTCTGCCATGCATACATAATTCATCATCTCTATATAATTCAAAAATTCTACATCCTTCCCCCATATTCCAGCTACGTTTCAAAAAAGTATGTTTAGTTTTCCGTTCCGTTCGTTTTCGATGTCTTTATTGTTTATTGTCCTTTTCTTTTCTCTTTTGTTGTCTTCCCTTCTTGTTTTTGTCTGTCCATGTTTTTGTTTGTTCTGTGTTCTGTTCTCGTCGAGTCTCTTTTTTGTCTGTTCTTGTTCCTGTTTGTTTTGCCTCTCTTCACATTGCTCCTTTATTGCCAGTCCCTTGTTTCCGTTAAATTTGTCTTCTTTTTCCTCTTTCCTTCATCTACCATTTTCTGTCTCTTCTCGTATTCTTTCCCCTTCCCCTCTTTCTTATTTCTTCTTCTTTCTCGTCCCCCTCTCTTTTTCTTTCCTTTTCTATGTTTCTACTTTACTTGTCTTTTGGTTTATATTCGTCCATCTCGCCTCCATTCTTTCTGCACCCGTCCATCTTTCCCATCTGCCTTCTTTAGCCCAACCTTCGCGAAGATTCTGTTTACCTTCGCTATTCTTACCCATTTCCTGATTTCGTCCTGGGTCCTCCTTTCTTCGAATATCAAGTCGAAATCCAGATATATCGTAGTCCCCAGTAATTTCTTTCTCTCCCCCGAAACCCTGTCTCTAGCTTCTTTATTTTTCATTTTAATTATAACTGTCCTTCCACTTATACATGCGCTGACCACTTCCTCCTTTATTCTCAGCTTTTCTTCCAGGAAGCCCTCGGTCCATTTCCGTGCCCCCGTCTTCATTATCTCTCCCCTGTCCATACCTTTCACCGCTACGTTCTCTTCCCTGTCTTTCCTTTCTTTTTCCCACATTAATCTCCGCAGCCCTTGTATATCTTTATTCGAGATCGTGCTGTAGTTGCTCCCGCTCCCACTGCTCCATCTTGATGTTCTCGATCTGCTGCTTTCGCGGCTGCTCGGGTTGGAGCTTTCCCTGCTTTCCTCCTTCCTTTCCTTGTCGTATCCTCCATCCATTCCCCTCTCTCTCAGTTGCATTTTCTCCCTTTCCTTTTCGTCACTGCTCCCCATTATTTCCTCTCTGATCTCCTTCATTTCATCTAGCGCAGTTATTCTCTCTTCCATCTTTGTCGCCCAAGACCTCACGCTTTCTTCATTCTCGTTCTCTCTTTCCTTCATTTTTCCATATATTCTCTCTATTCTGTCCATCCTCTCTTTATTCTCTTTCCTCTTCTTTTCATAAATCTTTTCCATCCTCTCAAGTCTTTCTTCTATCTCTTATAATTTTCTCTAGCTCCCTCCTGTCTTCTCCCTTGCATTTTTCCTCCTCCTCCTTTATGCGTTTGGTCTCCTCTATTCGTCCGCGTCCGTTGTGTTTTTCTTTTTCATATTATCCAGAGTTAATTGCGAGCTCTTCCTTTTGCTCGCTTTTCCTCATGCTCATTTTTCATCATGCTTTTTTCTATCTTGTTGCTCATTGTTGTTTTTATCTTTGCTTTATTTTTATTATTGTTATTATTTGTTGTTTAATCTATTTTTGTTGTTATTTAATTATTTATCTATTTATATTTTTAACTATTGATTTAACTATTGTTTTTAAATGTATTCTTATATATTTATATTTGTTTTATTTGTATTTTATGTTATTGTTTATACTTTATTATTTGTATCTATTATGTTTTAGTTTTTGACATTAAAAGTCACTCTGGTATTAATATGAACGTTGTACTTATCCGGGTTCGTGTTTTCTTCCACCCCTCACGCGCTGCTAGTCCGAGTGTCGCTCCTTAGTTCTTATCTCGTTCTGTTTCTGTGTCCGAGCCTTTAGTTTTTCTGCTTGTCCCTGACGTCAGCTTACGTCCTTCTCTGCTTGCCGCCTTCCGCCCGGCTTTCTAACCTCTTGTGCACTGCATTATTTCATTTCACTTTTTAACCTCTGCTCTGTCTTTGCCTTCTGTATTTTTCTTCTCTTTCTATCCTGTACTTTCTCTGTATACTTCCACTGCACTCTCTCTCACTTCTATAAACTTTGCACTTTATAATTTTCGAATGTCGGCTATGCTGTATGAACACGATATGTACCATTCAACGTTCGCTAACGGAATTCTCTAGAAGAATAAATTCGTCGTAATAACCGATCATCAATCTTTACAACAGTTCACACAAATTGACAGTACATTAGAAGATTTCGCTAAATGGGATATCAAGCTACTCTAATAGGACTTCTAATATTACACCTCCTCCATTACCTCTGCCGATTTCCAGATAAATACTCTATCTCATTCGTAATATTTGTCGGCTAAATTTATATTAACAATTATAACGACAAAAACATTTTTCCTTTTTTTGTTATAAAATAAAATATTGTAATTTTAACACTCTATTATACATTATCGAATTGAGACTCATATAATTACAAATTAATTTTATTTTTATATAAACTAATTAAATTATAATTTATAATAGGTAAATTAGAAGCTGAGCCATTTTAAAAAATTAATATATTTTAAAATTAATTTAAAAATTTGTAAATTCATCATTTTTTAATGTTTTTAATTCTAGTTTTGTAAAAATTTAAAACAATTCATATGCAATTTATATGCGCAAAATTTCAGCTTTATGATATCATTAGTTTTAGCATAATTTTATTTTTAATTAAATTATGAAAACTTTTTAATTTTATTTTAGATCGATGTTTTATCCGATTTTTTTAACTATTTAAAAAAATCTAATTATAATACATTAAAAGCTGTACCTCACTTTTTTTAAAATAACATTACGATTTTTTGTTACAAATTTTCTTGAGGTTAGTTTTCGAAACAAACTCAGAATCCTCAATGGGCGTGAACCCTAAAAATTAACCGTTCGGATGCAATTTATTCCGCCGCGCATATGGAAATTTTGCGATTTATTGAATTAAAAGAATTTCTTTAAGCCTAAGAATCAATTTTAAATAAAATTAATGACCAGCAGGGACAACAGGTATTCTTCCCATTGAGAGCAAAAAAGAACATAAGCACTACCTAGTGGCACATAAAATAAATCATATTTACAGGAGATTTGTGTTATAAAAAGCACAATCTTTTCTCGACGGGATTAGTTTTGTTGGAGCTGCTGATTGGTTCGAACTCTGACGTTTACAAGAGGCTCAAACATAGATAGCAAAATTCCCAGGCAAAATATCATTTCCCTGCAAATAGTTGATGCATAGAGTTGATGTGCGTGATTTTACACATTTTTAATTGCGTTCATTCTGCTGTGTATTGTAAGTATGTCACTCCCGTCGTAATATGGAGGGCCATTGATCTAGGGTCATAGATCTACTCCTGTCATAACAAGTAGAGACCTTGACGTGACAAATACCGATTCTTCTGTCAAAATAAGAAGAATCGTTTGTCACAATCCCATTTACATAGATTGTCATTTTTCTTTTGTTTGTATATTTTTTTTTTTGTATTTTTGTTTTTTTTTTATTGATAAAAATGAATAAAATATTTTCTTGCTGATTTTGCAAAAAAATTAATTTTTTTAGTTATTTATTTTATATTTTTCTTTCTATTATGTACGCACATGTATCCACAAAGGACCTTCGTCGAGCAAGAATGACAGAGGTGCCAAAGGAAATCGCTTAAGATTTAAAGAGGATAAAGGAAAATTAAATAAAGTTGAGGTCAGAAATATATATATACATAAATATATATTGTTGATCCCTTTTGATTTTTCACCCGACTTCGATATCAGATGTCACGAACAGAGCTATGACGTTACAAAACTCTTTTAGATCATCTAAAATCGGATGATCTAGAAAAAACAAAAGATGAAGATGAGTTTGCGCGTATTAGTCTTCTGTTAGTATATATTTTAATCCCTCTATTCTTGTTCTTCCTACTTCTGTTTTATGTATTCGGCCATTTTTATCATGTTTATTATAATATAAGTTTATTTACAAAGAGGTTTATGTACAAATTTACGGGGAATTAATAAAAAAATACGATATTTGTGAATTATTCATACACTTGTGCAATATTTTTTTGAAGCAGCTAGTAATTACAATTTAAATAATATATAGTAACGGAAACACGAATGGTGTAATATTAATAAAAATATAATATATATACAATAATGATCAGAATTTTTATAGGCTATATTAGTTGTAGAAGTATATTTATATCAATATAATTTTGAGCCAATAATTGATTCAAAAAGAGATAAATGAGCAATGGCCAGCTTTAAATCCTTCAAAATAACAGGGTAAAGTGTTCTTTTCAACAGTACTGTATAGGGAACATGAATTTTGACCCGGTATTCTGTCTGATCTTTTTAGAACCAGACTCACAACTCGACATATATCATGGGCTTGAAAATTGAACAAGGTAGTATTTTATGAGTCATTCGAAGGATTACAGGTTTACCTCTCTCACATCTTTATCTTGAAAATATTGGTATTATATCTCAATATTTTTACAAATTTTAATTACATCGTAAAATGAAAGCAATTAAAATAAAAATATTTATAAAATATACTTTATATATTATAACATTTCAACATTTTAAAAAAGTTAATTTTAAATAGATTTTTATTGTATGGAAAAATGGTAAATTCGAATAATGTATCCATAAAGTGAAGCCAAAGAAAAAATGAACCAGAAATTTGAAACAAAATTACGATTTTTAATTACATCGTAATAATAAATTAAATATTATGAAGAATATTGCGACTACCAATGACATGTAACTATAAAAAACGAAAACACATAGAACTTAGGGAAAGGAAATTTTAGATAGATCGTCAGCGAAAATTATTTACCAGCGCGTAATCAACATTTCACTCCATCTCATTATGGTGAGACAAAGGATGCTATAGTAGCAGAAAAAATCCAAAAAGCTATAGTAGGCGACCCAAAATGAAGAACTTTGCTTTTTGCCATTTTGATGGAACAGCAGTCAATTTTACATTAAAAACATCTATTATGTAACTACATTAAAATTAATATTTGTGATACAATTAGGGAAATCAAGGATCTCTAGATTTCAATTCTAAAATAGTGAGACGCTGCCGAATTACTATAACCACTCACATCGTCATTTCAGATACTACAAGGTACTTATAGACTTCTGATTTACAACAAGAATATAACAAGCTAAGAATATAATAAGCTAACTGTAGACTGTGAGGTCTACAGTTAGCTTATTAACTGACTCATTATAGGCCGGAACAACACATCTGACATAAACGGATGTGTTATAAAATATAGGATATATATATTCTATGTGTTATACTGTGGTGCCTATTTAGTGATGATCTGTTTAATAAATTGAAAAACAATATTTTTCTTTCTATAATTTGACTTTTTCTATTCTAACATGAGATTTGTGGGTAAAAATAAACATAATAATATATGTAAAATAAAATTTTATGAATAATACACAATCTGCTTCACAGTTAAAAGAACTTTATCAATCGGAAACTTTCTGGTGGCGCCATTCTTTCAGTCAGATTTTCAATCTAAATTTCATGAATTTGAAATATTCATTGAAAGCGAAGTTACATAGTATCAAAATCAGTATATTTTTTCATCTGTAGAAAAATGATTTTTTTGGTTGTTGGCTCATTTTTTAGCCTGTATTTGAAACAATGACTCTGTTTTTGAATTATATTAAAAACATCACTTTTTTTATTATCAATATCAATATTGTAAAGAAGTTTACAAATATTAAAAAAAAATTGTACTCTCTTCTCTCTATCTCAAACATTCCAAAGCAATTATATTCAGTGAAGATATACATATTTTCACTTAACAGACGTTGTTTGGTAATTATATAATTAGACAAAGTTTTTCTTACAACTTCAACAATTGGTATTTTCTGCAGATACATTACAACTTTTATTGCAAAATAATTATATGTAATATCTTTCTATAGTAACTTACATAATAGTGTGTTGAATAATAAAAAAACATATAATTTGATATATTTTCATTTCTCATTAATCATTTCATGCAGTATTTTTATATAAAATTGGTTATAAATAAGGATAATTTTACATAAATATTATTAAATTTTTATTAATATATAAATATAATATAAAATTGATTTAGAAGTAAAATTAAAAGCTTTAATATAAAAAACTAGTTTATTGATCTTGTTAGTAACAGAAAGTATTAATAAAATTTGAGTGAAATGATGTACAAAACAAAATTTTTTCATTGTAACAAGATTTGACTTACAAAAATAAAAAAAATACAACTATTGAATAATATGGTGGAAAAGGAATGAATATTTTATAGGCAATTTGCAAAAGTATTTAAAATTTGGTATTAATCTTAAATAAAGAATTTAATTTGAAAAGAGCAAATTTAAAACACTGATTTTGGATACAAAGAATATTGAGTAAAATTATCAATGGATTCTTTTCTTATTTTCATAAAAAAAAATTTTATGTTACATTAACACTTTAAAAAAAAAGGGTAATAAAGTGAAAAAGATTCTGCTTTTTAATAAAGTGAACGTGATGACTATATTATTAATGTATAAATAGAATAAAATAATAATTTGCAAATATTAATCTGATGATTTTATATTCAAATCTGATCAAAACAAAATTGTAAACGCCGATTTTAAGTATCATGGACAGGGTACAAATTAAAAAATTCAATTAAATTAAAGCTTTTATTACAGTTTGTTTTTCTGTATTCACTTTTTATGAAAATTTGATTTTAAAAACTTGTATAAGTTTCAAAATCCATATTATTTAAAATATACATCATTATTTTATCATTTTACTCAATTTATAGTAAATATTGTTCAGTGAAATATAAATCACGAAAAGTAATAATAATATTAAAGTAATTTTAATAATAATTTTTCAATACAGTATCCATTATTTTATGTTTACAATCATTAAGGAAAATATATACACAATTAAAATTTAATATTTTAATAACAAAACAATTGGATAAAGTTGAATTTTATACGATAATTTATATTTGTTTAAGTTTTAATAAGTTTAAAAGAATTTTTACTCCAGAATTTTTTAAATATCCATATTTTATTTAATACTACTTTTGAATTATATTTTTATTAAATAAAATTTTTTTCGATCTTGTAATTTGTAGATTAAAATTTGGTTAAATTAAAACTATTTTTGCTACATTTTTTATTCACAGAAAATATCTAAATTATTTATAAATTTAAACATTCAAAAAATTATTCTTATAAAACTGCAACTATTTTTAAAATTACATATCAAACGTGTGCATTGATAATTTATATTAATATTCTTTATTATAAAAACATTTAATTATTATAAAGATAATTTAAAACATTTAATTTTTAAATACTGATTTAATACTAGAAAAATCATGTAAATATATGTAATTAAAAATATAAAATAGTTAAAAAATGAATATGAAATGTGATCATTTTAAATAAAAATGATGAATGACCAACTAATTTTAATTCTTTAAAAAGTAATTTCAAAAATACTTCAATAATAAAAATTCGACTTTATTATCATAAAATTAAACATTCTGATTTTGTACAATCATTATTTCTAATTTTCTATAATTATAACTTACTTTTTTAGTATCTTGTCCTATTGGTACATGTGGACCCTCTTGAGATCTTAAAGTAAATCTCATTATTTGCCTCTTAGCAAAAATAAATAAAAGCAATATTGTTTGAATACCAGCAGCAATAAATAATACAATATTGATACTTGATAACTGATGTAACATTATATTTGTTTTAATCTAGAATTAAAAAAAAATATTTCTGTATAGTATTGCAATAATTTATTTTACAAATAAACTTTTTATTTTATAATCAATAGCATTATTGTATTCTTAATTTTAGATATTTTTTCATAAAAAATAAGTTACAATCTCGTTTGTAATTATGCTATCTTGCTATATCTCTTAATACGTTTACTTTAATTTGACTTTACAAAAATTTCTTCAAATATTCAACTGCAAAACACAAATCGTATATTTTTTTACTTAGATTTTTAGACTACACAGTTAGAAAACAAATATAAAATTCAGTAAACTATTTATCAAAATAAATTTATACTACGTTTTCAATTTATATAATTGGGTGCAATAATACTTTATTAGTAAATATATATTAATTTTTATTCCAGGTAATATGAATAGCTAATAGTAACATGTATGAATGTTGAATAATTTTTAAAATAATGATTTTTATATTATGCAATTAAAAATCGTATTTCCGATAACGAAATTGGTATAACAAAATTACGACCAAATTTGACCCACCAGTCCAATTTTATAACTACTTATAATTTTTTTATGTTATATAAATAAAAATATATAAGCTAGAGACGGAATCTATCCATCCCAATACCATACACTACTGTATCATTAAATTAGAGATCATAAGGGCGATCGCTAACGATAAATGGGGTGTTTCGTCACAATTTCGAATAGCCTACGCTACTGCCTCTAACGGTTGAACAGATCGTTCCTCAGTGAGTAGGTTAGGGGAACCAAAATATCCAGAGTGGGACTGAAAATACTCATAAGACGAAATTGAATGGGGACACTTCCCTGTTCAAAGATTAAAGATTATAAAATTCTTAATAAACGAAAGAATTTGAACGTTCTTTTTTGGGAAATATGCTTAACAGATGTTTAAAGTTTGAGTATTAAACTTCCCCGTCCCACAATTTGTAAACGGACGTTTACTCAAGTATACATACTTTTTAGAAAATATAAAAATAATAATGTAAAAGAAATGGATCACTTGTTGCATACTTTGCGCTGCTATTTTTGAAAATTGATTCCGGTACCGGTAAAAAATGAATATGTATTCATTTTTAATTCAAAATTTGTAATTAATGTTATTTAAAGAAATAAAATTAAATTTCCATTAATTTTTTTTATAGTGTATACACATATTTTTCAATATTGTTTTTTAATTAAATATTTGTAATTAAACATTATTTGTTTTTTATTTTTTTTTTGTTTTAATTTATCATTTTCTTTACATTAATGAAAACTTAAGAAAAGCTTTGTCTTAAAGTAAGTAAAATACAGTAAGTTGCATCATAATTTTTATGATACACCTTACCTGCGTTTCTTGTTTTCAAAAGAATTTTAGAATCCTTAAAGTTTGAACGAGGAAACTTTTCCGCCCCTCCAATTACACATGCATAATAATAATTCGTACAATTTTAATATTTTTCTTAATTTATTATATTTGTTTAAATATTTTTTAAATTAAGAAACTCAGTATATTTAACAAGCTGCCAATATTTTAACTGCTTTAACACAAAACATAATATTAAAGTATTTGAGTTTTCAATCGATAGTTTAGTATCAACAAGTATGGATAGAAAATTCAGGTAAGTAATATTATTTTATAGAGATTTTATGAAACAATATACTGTCAATAAGGGAGAGAGAGTGAAGAGAGAGAGAGAGAGAGTACAAACTAATTAAGCGGGAGCGAATAATATGCGATCGAGCACGTGTGTAAATGACAAATGCGAAAAAAAGCTTATAAAGATGATAGGCAAGTCGAGTGAGTGATTAGGGATATTGGAGAAAAAGGAAGTGTTGTATAATTACGGGTCATAACGAACAGCAGTTGAAAGACAAAGACAACTGCAATGAAGTAGACAAGGACGGCCAACTGGACCTACTCAAAATTTAAGTGCAACCTCCTTTAACTCCTAATATCCTGATAATTATACGCGACTAAGGAGTCGAACCTTGCGTAAAATAGCGCTATTTAAAATAATATATAAAAATGTGAAATTAAAATCATTGTAAAATTGCTAAAATATTTGCATGTGAATCTATTCATCTCTCTTGCACTCATGCATTCACCCATCTATTTTTCTCTCTCTCGCACTTATCATTCATAAGCTTATCAAATATAATTCTTCTCTCTCTAGTGCACGCACATATGATAGAAATCATTCTCTAACTCTTTTTCTCTCTTTCTCTTTCTAATTCATGCTAGCCAAAGCATACATTCTCTCTCTCTCTCTCTCTAATTCATATACGATAAAGCATTCTCTCTCATTCTTTCTCTTTGTCTCTCTCTAATTCATGCACGCCAAAACATTCATTCTCTCTCACTCTCTCTCTCTCTCTCTCTCTATCTCTCTAATTCATACATGATAAAGCATTCTCTCTCATTCTTTCTCTCTCTAATTCATGCACATTAAAGTTCTCTCTCTCTCTCTCTCGTGCTATTTCATGCTCTCGCTCTCTTTTCCATTTTATTTATCGCTGCTATATTTGTGCAATTATGTTTGAAAATCGATGTCCATAGGCAGATTAATATCACCGAACAAAATGAATGAATATGAAAGGACTGACTTTGGGATCAAAGTGAGGTTTCCCGAAGAATACCAGCGCGTTGGGACGACGTGCGAGACGCGTTGGTGAGATTTGCTAGACAAATCTCGGTTCGATACAACAAGTATCGAGCCATGGAAATTGTAGACGTGCAATTCAAAAAGGAAACTGGATGCTGGTGGGACATCGTACGATCCAGCATCCCGGATACATAGTCAGACGCGGGAGAAATAATAATTTAACAAATGCAGATGGACAACGAAAAATTTAGTTTAGTATTTGTTGGCTTTTTCTTCCTTTAGCAGGAAGGAGGTTTTTTCTGCCAAGGGCCGAGGTTTTCTGCGAAAACCAACGTAGAAGTTCGTTCGCGAAAAACAAGTGATAAAGTCCGTTAGAATAATTTTAAGAATAAATAAGCGAAGTGAAGGAGGTGATGAGGCGAGAAGAAAGCGATCGACATTCAGTTTTGATTTGTACGCGAACAAGATAACGTGTAACGTGCTGATTAAAAATTAACTTATAAACTGCTGAATATTTTTGTGTCAATAATTTATTATTATAACATTTCAATTTCTAATATTTTAAAATAAAGGCCAAGCCAGTGGAAATAACTTCGGAAGATTCACTCAGCAAAAATGTGTAAAAATAAAAGAAGTAGAGTAATAGAATACGGTACCAAGAGCACGACTGAGGTAATGCAGTTATTTTAGCCGAAAATTAAAATTGCATCAAATTTATACATGAAATTTTTTATGTAATCGGTCAATTGCGATGTTAAATAAAGTGTTTTAATGGAAAAAGCATTTTATTATGTTTAACACGAATAAAAATTAATGATCAAAATTTCAGATGTTTATGAAACTTTTTTTCAGAACTGTTTACATATATATATATATATATATACATGGTTCATCCACGAAGTATCGAGTTTTTTTTTCATTTTGCGACTATTGGTTGTAGAAATTTGGGAGAGATTTTAAAATGTTGACAAACTCTTTCCTCATTTGTGCCTTTTTTTTTGTTTTTTCGATAAATAGACGCGGTAGGATTTAACTTCGCGTGAAAGGTTTTTTTTAAATTTTTTTTTTAAATTTTTTAAATTTGTTTTTCAAATTTTAGATACGGCGCGTTAAAACGATTAGCGGAAAACCACTACGCGAGAATGTTTTGTTCAAAGATTATAAAAAAAAATTCTTACCTTTCTTTTTTGAAAAATGATTTATTGGTGGAATTATAAATAGTGTGAAATAAAAATTTTGAATTCTTCAAAATAATTTCCTCCTGTCTCAACACATTTTTGAAAGCATTTTCCCAAATTTCAATGCATCTTCAAACTCTTTAACTTTGTTGTTTTTCAAAAATTTTCACATTTATAAATTTTTTTGCACTATATTGTACACTGAAGATTGCATTATAAATTCAGTTTTTCCTGAATTGTTTTATCTGTTAATCGACAGTCCAAATTTAAAATTTCTAACATGCGCCAGGTATTCCTAACCATTCGAAAGTTTTTTGGGCGCCAAAATCGAAGCTCGTCGATGATTCTTTCTCGGTCCTCTTTAAAAGCTCTGTGCCATTTTTCATTTTACGATTTTGACATATGATTATGTCCATACGCTTCTTGCGATATTTTATACGTTTCCACACTGTTTTTTTTTAATTGCAAACAAAACTTTATCGCGTAACGCTGTTCAAGTAGTCGGTCCATCGCGCCGTGTCAAAAAACTGAAAAACACCCTTCGCGCGAAGTAAAATCCTGCCGCTCCTAATTATCGAAAAAACAAAAAAAAAGGAACAAATGCGGAAAGAGTTTGTCGACATTTTAAGATCCCTCCCAAATTTCTACGACGAATAGGCGCAAAATGAAAAAAAAACTCGATACTTCGTGGATGCAGTAAGAGAAAGAAAGCGCCGACTCGAGAATGAGTGAAATTGAGGATGAGAGTGAGACATAGACACGATTTATTGTTAGAGAGAGGGAGACAGATTATTATTATTACGATGATATTATAGCATGCAAGTGCAAAAATGTACAAACGAATGAGTGAAAGATAAAATGAATAATTTAAATATAATTAGATTCCAAAAAAAGTGATAGAACGAACCACTATGTAATCTATTCAGTGATAAAAAAAAGGCATTGTTGTGTAATACAAATATGTGCATATATCATTTTTTTATCATGTCGTAAACTAATAATTGTTCAAAACTTTTGATATTACAATAGATAAACCTTTTTTTTTTAATTAATAAAAAAAATATTATGCGTTGTTTTTTTAGTCGCACTGAATTAAAAGATTAGTATCATAATTAAAAATACATAAATATATATATGTGTAAATAATTCAATTGTTATATCTTTTAATTAACTAATTTTGACGCAGAAACATAATAAAGCGCAAACCACATCGAATTTATTAAACTATATATCCAGCATACATTTTTCCTCAAATTCTTATGATGCGATGAAAGTAAAATATCCTTTCCAATTATTAAATTGAAAATGGCAAGTGCTATCAAATTGTCTGCTGAGAATCTAGATGTTTCGTCAAATTCTGATACATTAAGTGTTTCAAAATATTTTTTCGAAAAATGGATTGTGTACTTGATGCATGTAATTCATATTCTTTGCAAACGGTTAATAAACAAAAACTTCAATATCAAAAAACAATCTAGAAATTCAATCGATATTAAAAAAATTTGTTGATTGGTCCGAACAATGGACAATTAAAATTAATTCTAAATATAAAAAACTATCTTGTTTTCAGAAAGGAAAAAAAAACAATAAATGCAATTTTATTGGCATATGAAGATATTCAAATAATATTCATGAATTTTGAACTAGAAACAGTTCTTTGCAATCAAGATTCTTTAGAGTATGTTCAAAATTACGGGCAAGCGATGAATTCAATTCTATTCCAACTAGCGGCATGTATATATTGGCCTTTAGACATATTTTATCAACGAATTTGATTATTTTGAGTAAATATTCCAATATTTTTGCAAAAAATATTAATAATGCAGTAATTAATATTCATATTATTATTAAACAGGCAGTTGATATAACTTTTGAGGAATTAGTTACTGTAGAAATAAACGAAGCGATTAAATTGATGAATTTGATTGACGAAATGGATAAAAATAATATAGTTGAAATAGGTGAAACATACTTATTAGAAAAAAAAGCCATAGTATTTTTTGCCGGCTATATAGCGAGAAAGTACATTAAAAAGTATAAGTATGACGAATGTCAAATTTCATTAACTAAAAATCCAAGTAATGCGTTAAATATTGATTAAAAATATATATCGTTTTGGTTACGCATTTCAAGCTCCTGCCGTCGACTATAGAGTTTTATCTCGCTATTGGGCCACTAAATGACGGGCGTTCATACTTAATCAATTTATATCTTCGGAGGAAATAAGTATAGCAAGATATTTCATATCGAGAGCTTTTTATTTCGTAAAATAATTTTACAAAAGCTATAGCATATTTCGACTATCAACCATATACTCAATATCATAGCCTTATTCACAAAACAGCGATTAGTCGTGCTACATACACAAATCCACTATTCAATCGCCGATTTTTATCATTTCATCATTTAATTGTCCAAGTAAGATAGTATGCGCATTATCTAACTATCGTTTTCAGTAATTTAGATAACTAACTGATTATCTAAATTTATAACTGGCTCCTTAAACTTACCACCCTTTAAAGCCAAGCCCTAACCCTTCCCGATGAAGCTATCCGAAGTATAAGTAATTGCTATTATACAAACACGTTTAGAGAATTTTTCCATTCAAGTAATGAAATTTTTCATTCAATTAATGAAATTGCTCAACCATCATATTTAATACCGTCTTCATATAAATATGCAAAAATTCTAAATCGACAACTTTAAGTTTTCACACTATCCCATGAAAGTGTTTTGCAAAAGAGAAATTTATTAAATAAATTACAAAATTTAATAATTAATTGATTTTGCTTCTGAAATTATATTCCCTTTTCTTTTTTATCTATCAGTTGATTTCTCATGGTTTCATTTGATCACTTCAATTTATCTATGTGTACTATTCTTGTCCCTTTTCGATGTTTTAACATGACATTGTGCGTTTTATAATTTATGTCGACGATTTCGTAGGGACCCACATATTGTTTTGCCATCTTTCCTAATTGTGGTTCTTTTAGCCTGTAAACCATTTCACCTTTTCAGAAATTTCGAGTACTTATCCTTCTATCATAATAAAATTTAGATCAGTATTTTGATTGAATTAAATTCATCGCTGTCAAGGTTTGTAACTGACTCAGCGTTTCGACTACTTCTTGATGGAAATCATTGTATGTCGTGCAATCGTTTGATATTTTGAAACTTGATGGTGTGCGCGCTTTTCGGCCGAAAATCAACTCGTGCGGTGTATATTCTGTAGCCTCATGCTCTGTACAATTATAAGCGTGTTGGCACAGACAAACCCACTCGTCTCATTCTTTATACTTTTCGACATAACTTTTTAGATATTCGGTTACTGTATGATACATTCGTTTGATACTCCTGTTCGATTGGGGATGATATGCAGTCATATTGAATGTTTCGATTCCGAATATTTTAGCGAATACTTTTAGGGTTCTATTGATAAAGTGAGTACCATGATCTGTTAATATTGCTGCCGGTGGTCCGAAATAGCATATCATGTTGCCGATCATTGTTTTTGCGACTTCAATTGCGGTAGCTCGCTTTACTGGGGTCAGTATGCAATATTTCGTCAGTAAGTCTTGTATCGTCAAAATGTACACATTGCCGTTCTTTGTTTATACTAAGAGTCCATAAAAATTTGATATTTTTTCAAACGCGTGAGAAGGGGTAACGTTTATGATCATCGGCATCTTCGTTTTTTTCCTCACTAATTTATGTGTTTATCATTTTGTACATGATTTTACAATCGTCTCCACTTCGAGTCGCATGGTATTCCAATAATAATTTGCCGCAATTTTTTTGTATGTTTTATTTATTCCACGATGACCTCCCATAGGTGATTCGTGATATTCCCGAATTATCGTATCTATCTTGCACTTTTGGGGAAATTGTCCTTGAGTAAAACTATCCCAATGTTTTCATTATCAAACAACTCGTTGCAATTTTCGACGAAAAAGTTCCATTCCGTTTCTTTTATCAATTGTAAATCTTTTATTATAGTAATGCTCTTAACGTTGTTATTACGGCACATGATTTTCTAATTTTTAACACTTTTAATTATTTCAGTTCGCATTATTGTATCATTTACATGCCTTTTGATGGTTATACCCATAATAACTATGTCCTGAATTCTTTTTAGATTTATTTCACCGACGGTATACTCCCTGTTTAGCCAAGAGTCGAGAAGTATATCCTGGTTACGGCACCGAAATTTGTTACATATCTAAGATGTCACGATTATATTTAAATAATTTTAATGAAATTTTCTCCAGGTTTCGTTCTGCCCTAGCCAAAACGGCCGAAACATTTTGGCCTTTGTAAGGTTCGGAATTATCAATAAAGAAAACGCGAGTTAATTAATATGGTACTTTTTATTATATCTCTTAATGAATGAGAGAGAAAGAGTAAGATAATATGTATTACAATGTTTCGTGTCGCAAACAAAACTAAGTCCCGATTGTATATAAAAAAATAGTGATGAATGTTAATGAAAAAGGAGCGGGCCCGAACCGAAGTACGACTTGAGAAGGATTCGAATCGAACCCCGGATCAAGACCGAATCGAATGCCCATACGCTTCTCTCGATTTAACTCATTACCTGCGCTGTATGGAGAATTGCGACATCCGCAAATTCTCCCTCCGGGTGCTTCTGCTTGATTATCGTTCTTTCAGCTTTCTCCGGTATTGTCTTTCGATTGACCTCTGCGTATTCATCGTCGCCTCCAATCTCGAATTTTCATAATTTAGCGAACTCAGAAGTTCTTGTTACTCGCGAATCAGTTCGAATCCATCAATGTAACTTTACTAATGTTTTGTCTTTGTTTACTGACGCTAGTACAATTTTTTCGTCGCGTATGCATTTGCAATATTACATACGTGACATTATATACATAGATTCTTTGCTGTGAATTTTTTGTTACTTGTAAAAATTCATTACACAGCACAAGATAATAATAATAGTTAGAGAATTTCAAGAAAAACTTATCACATAATCAAAAATTAAAAAATATTTTTCACGTACGTAATATTATTATTAATGTTCATATCAATAATCACATACATGACGAATTCAGAAAAGAAAGGAAAATAGTACATGCATCGTCAAATAAAGCATTAGAAAAATGATGATGAAGAAATCAAATTCAGTGTCGAGTAACATAAAGTCCGCGAGTAATAAGAACTTCTGAATCCATCAATTCGTGAAAATTCAGCACCAGAGCCGAAAATGAATTAACAAGAGTCATTCTAAAGAGAATAGCGGAGATAGATTTTTTTTTTATTTTTTATTTTGTTACCTTTATTTATTTATTAATTTATCGTAACCAATTAATTTGCGACAATATTGCACGTTGTCGCGAAATTCATTTGGAGGTTATAGGTTGATTCACCTCACAAGTTCAATTACCTCCCATCGGAGAGGGAGATTTTGTTCGCGGTGGGACACTCCGAATGAAATCATGACTCGCGATTTTCCGATTCAGAAGAAAAACCGTTAAAAATAACAAATTGTTTAAAATCGCGCAAATCGCACGCGGCCGGCTCGACTTCTCCTTAGAAACTGACGTCGAGTATCCCCTCGGCGCAGGAAGGAGAAAATGGAAAACGCGGTAAAACGCGTGTATATAAATTCGTTTCCTCATTTTTCCCTTTTCCGCCAATCGGAGCCCTTAATCGCGCACGCATTAGCATCTGCGCTGATCACACGTGAGGAGAAACCGAGTCTTTAAAACACCTGAGAGGTGCAAGATTCGGGATCATTTTCGCTCCAATCGATCCAAGAATAGTTCCTTCCGAGCTCCTTGAATCGTGTGCTTTCAGGCCATGATAACCTCCACCTTGACCTCGGTCTTCACGATTTCTCGAAGACCTTTTTCCAGAGAGACACCCGCTTTCGGCGCACTCATTTCCTTATTAAAATAAAATCGTTTGCGCTTTTTATTTTTTCCTTTCACACGTAAGAGCGAACTTGATTTCGAGCTCTAATTGCATCCGCTGCAATTAGGTGCTCGATCTGCCGTCCGCCTTTAACTCTAGCAGAGTTTTCCATGCACTACAGACTCTTCTTTAAACGTTTATAGGACACCGCCTTCCACCACCTTTCCGCATCTCTGTTTTCTGAGCAAGAAAATCTGCTGCGGGATTACATTATTGTGATTTTATTTTTTGTGTTGCGGTAAATCGTGAAATGCTTATTTGATATCAAATTAAATAATCCGGGTGAATAAATGCTGTCGATCGTTTAGCGTATAATAAAATTAATGTTATTTTTCATTGCGATGACCCGTCTGTAGGTCAATAAAACTTCTTAATAGATTAATATAGCGAAGTCGAGTTTCTCGACTGAAATTATTAATTTTCTAATGATTTGAATTATATAAATTTTAAGTTAATGTTATTGCCGTCGTTTAATTAAAAAACTTGTAATTTTTAGAATTGAACCAATTAAATCGTCACGCTGGTGATTTTTTTTATATTTTCTAAATTAAGTTCTTATTATTGACTTTACCCTAATCGACATACGAAATGCCTGGCAGGTCGGCTACCGCTTGTCCCGGCGATTTTCATTTATTTTCAACGAGCGCTCGAATCATACGACTCCATTCGCCCTTCACCTGCGAATGGAGCCGTCTCGTTACAAAGTAAAATAAAATAGTAACTGCTTTCGATTTCCTCCTTCACATACTCTCCATGAAAGACCAAGCATATTGAAGTATCACATTACAGCAGATAGGTAATAAATCAGAATAAAATTTTTGAAATAAATTTTTTTAATAAGAAAAATTGAGAGTTTAGGTAAAATTCTTATTGTACAAAATTTTTATTATGTAATTTAATAACTTTATAAATTGTAACTATAAATATACAAAAAAATAGAAAAAGCTATTCCGTGGAAAATTGAATCTGCAATAGCAAGTTTAGGAGGACTCTGATTTACCGACTCATCCATATAAAGAATTGTATTTCAAAGAAGTCCAAATGAACATGAAGTAAGCAATATTTCTTTTTTTCTGTCGCCGCAGAATAAAAACTCGTGACACCGAACGATAGTAGACCACTTAATTTACATAAGAATATTCATGAGGTCGAATATCTCAGTCGGGTAGGGAAAACAACAAAGAATATAACAAATAAAAGTATTAAATTTATTTAAAAAAAAAATTTATTTAATTCTTCAAAATTTTCTTAATACAGTACTCGCCATAACTGAGCACTCGATGTCCGTAATGGGCATCTTTAAAAAAAATAAGAGAAATTATATTGATAATTTTTTTTTCGTGAAAAATTATGAAAAGAAATTTTTTCACATGTCGAGTGATAATCAATCGGTAATAATAATACAGCTGTGACAAACAATTCTTCGTGTTATGACGTAAGAAAAGTTTATTTACCACGTCAAAGATTCTCCTTATTACAATAATATAATATATAATATCATAATATCATAATATAATGCACAATGAATACAATTAGGTATATGTGTAATTACGTATACCTTGTTGCTTTTACTGTGTAAAACGAGATAATATTTTGCCAATATATGCTTCTGAATTCGGAGCCCTCGTGTAATCACCAGAGTCCGATACAATTTGCCGCTCGAACAAAAACTCCTGTCTCAGCAAATTATTACTCCTTATGTAATATAAATTACCCGCGAATTTGAGTTATTCTAAACCTAAATAGGCAGTGCTGGTGCTTATGTTTTAGTAGGCGACAAAAGAAACACCAGTTGTGCCGAAACGCTGTTGACTTCGTTTAAATTTCGATCATTGCTATCAACGAGTTTTTTTTTAACTCCGAAAATCGTGAATTTAGTGGACGTGATCGTTTCAAACGTTCACGCTCCTTGGTGACTCCTCGGTATACTTAGATTAATTTACTACGCCTACGTAAACTAACCTTGAAAGTGCAAGGTCGTTGTAGTATATTCATTTAATAACTATTTTATGTCGTACTTTAATTGCAATTAATACTAATTTCATTTTAATTATATTTTCATGATGTGTCTATCTCTCTCACTCTTACAAACTATCTCACGCATTTACCCATTCTGTATGCTTTCTCTCTCTGTGTTTTACTTTGATGTTTGTACAACTTCTTCCTCTTTTACTTATACTCAGGCATATCGAGTTTTTCTCTTTCCCACTTAAAAGCTCTTGTTCACGTACGCTCATTTTGGCTCCTTCTTTCATACTCTCAAGCTTTCAGGATATGTTGTATCTATTTCTTTCGTTCTTAGCCTCGAGTTCACTGATTCTCATGTACTCTCTCTCGCTTTTACTATCTTTTTGTTTTATGCATGCACAAGCTCTCTCACTCTCTTGTATATTATAATATTTACGAAATTCTTATGATTAAAAATACATCTTATTTCAAATAAATTAGTATTCATAAAATTTTTGAAATATGATGACACAAAATACATAATAAATTCATGTTATAAATAACATATAACATATCTTACTTTAAATTTAGGCATCTACATATTTATTATTTTATATTAACGATTTGAATATTAGTTAAATATTAGCTAAATGGTAAACTATAGCTGCTAAAACAACAAAAATGTTGAATGCTAAATATTTTTTAAATGGATACGCGAAGAAGAAAAAAGAAATTATAATAATAATTGTAAAAGTGAAAATGCAATAATAATTATAATAATAATATGTACCTTTTAGTTGTAAGAAAAAATAATTTATAAAATTACATGCAAAAGAAAGTTACAGAAATAAATGTAGCGATCCGAATGGAAATTTAAATCACACATGAACACATACATATACACAAACAACATAAGTGTACATGATTTGTCCCCGAAGTATTCAGTTTTTTTTTATTTCGCGACTATTGGTTGCAGCAACTTCGGTGGGGTCTTAAAATGAAGAAAAAGCCTTTTTCCAGTTGTTCCTTTTCTTTTTGTTTCTTATACAATTTAAAGAGGCAGGATTTTACTTCGAAAGGTGCTTTTCGATTTTTGACACGACGTACTGAAGCGATTAGTAGTAAAAACGCTATACGGGAATGTTTCGTTTAAGATTATAAAAAAAAGAAAATACTTATCTTTCTTAATGAAATATGATTTATTGGTAGAATTATAAACAGTTTAAAATAAAAATTTTAAATTCTTCAAAATAATTTCCTCCTGCATCAACGCATTTACGAAGACGAATTTTCCAAGCCTCAAAAGCAGTCTGAAAATCTTCAGCTTTGATATTTATGCAACCTTTTCGCATTTCTAAATTTTTTTGCACTATATTCTGTACCATAGATCGGGTTATTCAGTTTTCCACGATTGCTTTAACTATTAATCGGTGGTCCGAATTTACAATTTTTATCACACGGCGGGTGTTTGCAACGATTCTAAAACTTTTTAAGCGCCCAGATCGTGACCCTTCGATTATTTTTTCCCGGCCCTCTTTAAAAACTGTATGACGTTTTTCACATTACTTTTTTCACATTTATAAAGATAATTTTGACGCAAAATTATCTTTATAAAATCTCAAATAATATTTTTAAAATTTCCACACTTTTTTTTTAAGTTGCAAACAAAATTTTATCGCGTAGCATTTTTTCACTAATCGTTTCAGCGTGCCGTGTGAAAAATTGAAAAACACCATTCGCGTGAAGTAAAATCCTACTGCATCTAATTATCGAAAAAACAAAAAAAAAGGAACAAATGGAAAAAGATTTTTTTCTACATTTTAAGATTCTTCCTAAGTCGCTACAACCAATAGTTACAAAATAAAAAAAAAACTCTATACTTCGGAGAGAGACCATATATTTTCGTAACGTCATATTCAACTGGGATATCTGCATCTTGATATCGAAAATGTCACGTATGTTACGCGATTTCTATGAGCAAACAATAAATACTGATGTGTACAAAATAATGACTCACGAATTTGTGAAAGATAAAAATTAAGCAATTGAGAAAATTGAGCAATTGGAACTGTTAATAATTATAATCGAATAGAGCAATTAAAGCCTATGATATAATTCTAGTAGTTGACAAAGACATCGATATCGCGGAACGAACATGTTACGTACCTACATGTTACATATGCGATGTAATTCTACATATTTAATGATTAGAACGTCTTGCATTACAAAAAAGTCATAAACTAGAGCAAAAAGTAGCACAAAATCTCGCTGGTAATCATGCTTGCCAAAAAAATCGAACATTTGAAATTCTGAAATGTATCTATATAATAAATATTGGTCAAATCGTTGGGAAATATTAATTGAGAAATGATTATGGAAGCTAATAAAATGCTAATTAAGGCCAAAAAATGGAAACAGCTCCTACTAAGAGGACCCGCAGAGGCTAGCGATTTTAATAAAGGACATGGTAATGAGTAAAATTAAAATGAAGAAGTTGATGATTTCAGTTCAATTTCGAATCGAAGTAATAACCATGGCGATTAGCTTATAAAATGAGCAATAGAACGATTGCAACATCAATTAACACTTTAAAGTAATCATAGTTGCAAGGTAGACACTATTTTTTGTATTACTCGACACATAAATAACTGCTCTCTTTCGATTGATTGAAAAGAAAAGATATTAACTCGCAAATAATTATTATTATTAATTGGTTAACCCGATACTCAAAAGGGCTAGAGTAATTCGACTCCTCCAGCTACGCTTACTTGAAATTAAATACATATTTTTATAATTAATAATAGTTATGCCAAATAGTAAATACATTACAATATTAAATGAATAAATGATAACTTTTATAGTAAATTTACTAAATATTCATTTATAAACCTAAAACATATTGAGACATAACAATATCGTTTATGTTTAAAATTTATTTCGAAAATAAAAATGTTTTTATACAAAAATATTAAGAGTAAATTTTTAATATTATTTGGAAATGATATCGTTATAATAATTTAATAAAGTTTTCAAATTTTGTATTGAATTTAATAAAGTTATAAATTGTTATAAATAAGTTAGAATTGACGAAACCTAAAGACTAGTGCAGACTGATTATGAAGGAAATTATAAATAAAATTAAAAATTAAAATAAATATTAAAAATTTATAAAAGTGACTAAAAAGTTGCTAAAATGAATAAATTTATATTAAAAAATTAGAAATAAATGTAAACGTTCCTTAAAAAGTTACCAAAATTAACAAATAAATATTAAATGTGAGAAGCGGACTTTTGTACAAGTGTTCATACTGAGAGGCACGCTGCAGAAAACCTCTCGAAAAGATATTGTTTTATAGAAAATCTATAATGGGAATTAAAGTGAGAATTAAAAAAGTGAAAAGAAAAGTGTAAGAAATCAAGAGGTTAGTAAATAATACTTGCAATTCCAAAAAACGTAAGTTTCGCGCGGGACTCACAAACACGGACGATGCAAAATAAAGACGACGGACCCCCAGAGACGGACAGTGCCGCCATACGTCCAGACGCCTTAACTAAGCCTGTGACCACGAAGACGGAGAGGGGCGTTTCCATTATTTGAACAGGGAAAAGAGGTAAAGGCGGAAAGAAAGGAATACAAACGATGCTGGACATAAAGAAAAAGGTAACTTTTGAGAAAAGAGCTACAGAAAGCACAAATTCAAAAGAAATGAAGACGGAACAAGAAAATAAGAAGATTAAAAAGTTAAGAGAGGAAGTAAGAGAGGCAATAGAAGAGCATAGAGAGGCGCTGATGAGCTGGATTCAAAAAAAGATGGTAAGGTTAGAAAAAAGAGTGGATGAGCTGAAGATGAATGAAAAAAAGATGGAAAAAGAATTAGGGAGACTAAATAAGAAAAACAAAGATTTGGAAGAGATAATACAGAAAAAGAAACAAGAAAGACAGAAAGAGGAAAATGGAGAGAGGTAATCGATGCTAAGATATGCTGGTTGGAAAATGATAGAGGGGGCAGTGAAATTGGAGACGTAACGGAGGTCAGTAAAACAGGCAATGGAAAGAAGGCAGGTAATTATAGATCTAGGAGCAGAGCAAGCAGCCATGCAAGCATGTCGGAAATGAGCACAGGGAGCTCAAGTAGCATTCCTAGCACCGGATTATTAGAGAAGGGCGTATTTGAGGTAAAGAAAATGGTAAAAGACAAAGAGAGGAATGAAAAAGAAGATAATCTGGCATTAAAAGGGGTTAAAAGAGAGGAGGTGAAGAAGAAATGTATAAGGAGAAGGGTAGATGAATTCATAAAAGAGAAGCTCAAAAAAGATATTAAAACAAAAAATGTGTGGTGGAGCGGCATTTTATTGATAATAAAGTTTAGAAACATAGAAGATAAGAGAGAAATATATCGGGCGAGAAGAAATCTAAAATAATCAGATATTTTCATTGAGTATGATCTCACTTACGATGATAGAAAGGTACAGGGAGAACAGTTGGGTGAAAAAGGTTAGAGAGAACGGAATACAGGCAAAAACAGGGTATAAGAAAGTGAGGTAAGATGGAAAATGGATAAGATAGGATGACATCAAGGCTATGGAACAAATGAGGAATGATGCAGAAGAAAGGATGAAGAGAAAAAACGAAAAAGATACACAAAAAACAACGGATAAAAAAGGTATAAAATAAGAGAAGGTGGATAAGTTTGAGAAGAAGATGCAAAATAAGAGTAATTTAAAATGGGACTACGCAATAGTAAGTGAAAAGGAAGAGAATGGTAAAAAAGAAGGCAGCAAGGAGGATTTAGCATAAGAAAGGAGTGGATTAAGTTAAAGAAAAAGAGATGGAGAAGAATCAAGGATAAGAAGGTAAAAAGAAAGAAGATGAGGAAACATATAGAACAAGAACAAAAGAGCAAGGACAGGCAAAGCAAAAAAGAAAGGAAAGAGGATAAAACAATAAATACAATAAGTTCTAGAGGAATTGAGTACGATAAAAAACAGAAAAGTTCAGGGAAAGACGAAAAGACGGAGAAAAAGAAGCAGGAGAATGGAAAGAAGAGAAACATTATGTTTTAGAACGTAGCTGGAATATGGAACAAGGATAGAGATTTCTGGAAATATATTGAAGAGATGAATTTTGTGGAAGAAAAAAACAAGGAAATATGTATGAAGAGGCTGCCCAAAAGGATGGAATGGGTAATTATAGAAAGAAGGAGAGAAAAAAAGAGAGAAAGGGCCAGAGGTGGTTTTCTTATAGGGATAAACAATGAATGGAATATAACAGTGAAGGAATAAGGTATAGAGATACAAAAGGGATTGATAAAGACGAAAATATCAACAGAGGAAAAGAATTTTGAGCTAGAGATCTGGAATGTATACAGTACAAAAGAAATAAAAAGGGAAAGTGAAGGAAATAGAGCAAATATGTTAATAATGGGCGATTTTAATACGAGAATAGGGCCAGCAGGCAACTTCATAGGAGAAGAAGGGAATGGAGAAATGAAAAAAAGGAAAAGTAAAAACAAGAAGTTAGAAGCCACCGGTAGGGAATTGGTCATAAGGGTGGAGAATAATAGCTAAACTCTCCTAAATGGGATGGTAACAAGGGATAAGATAGGGAATTACATATGTACTGGACCGAAAGTGAGTACTGTAATAGATTTAGTATTAGAAGACTAAAAAGTGTGGGAAATAATAGAAGAAATGAAGGTAGAAGCAAAGGTAGATTCGGATCACCTACCAATAAAAGTAGTAATTAGGACATCTACAAATGTGAAAGGAAATGCGAAGGAAAAAGGAAAAGATAGAATTAGAATGATCGAGATATGGGACGAACAAAGTATTGAAGAGTACAGAAGCAAACCCAACAGAAAGGCAATGAAAGAGGAGAAGGAGAAGAAGATAGAGACAATGTGGTCAAATTTAAAAGAAAAAATTAATAAAGCTATCAAGAAGAAAGAAATTAGAATAAAAGAATGGAAGATAGGGCAAAAAAATGATGGAACAAAGACTGCAAGACACAGAAAAAGAAAGCAAAAAAGTTGCTAAAAAGATAGAAGTAAAGCAAAGAGACAAAATATAAGTACTTAGAGAGTAGAAAAGCTTGGAAAAAAACATGTTAGGAAAAAAGAGAAAACAGGCAGAGAAAGAGTATGAAGAGTTGAAGAGTCTAAGGAACGTAGGAGAATATGGAAATTCCTCAACAGAGATAGAAAGAGGAAAGATAAGTCAGCAGATACACTATCAATAGATGAATAAAAGCAGAACTTTTCCAGACTGATAGCGGACAGGTAGTGACGAAAAAAAAACTGTAGTAAGAAAAGGTGAAACAGTATATATATCAGATGGAGGTACAATAGACAGAAAGGAAATAATAAAAATATGGAGCAGTTTGAAGAAAAGAAACGCAAGAGGTATTGATGAAATATCAAATGAAGCCTGGGTATATGAAGCAGAAGAGGTAAAGATAGGTTTAACAGAATTGATTAACAAGATATGGAAAGGGGGGAATATACCGGAAGAATGGAGAACAGCATTGATAGTTCCTATATAATATAAGAAAGAAGACCCTAAGAAAGCAGAAAACTATAGAGGACTATCGATGCTGTCCTCGGCTTACAAAATATATACTGGGATAATTAAAGACGGGTTAACAAAGGAACTAGAAGAGAAGAATATAATCCCAAAAGAGCACAGAGGGTTTAGAAAAGGGAGGTTCACAATGGATAAAATATATATATCCTGGATCACCTGATAAAAAGATCGATTAGAGATAGGAAAAAATTATATGCCATGTTTATAGACCTGAAAGCGGCCTTTGAATGGCTGACAAAAATAAGTTATGGTAAATAATGAAGACGAAAAAGATAGATTAGCAACTCATAGAAAGGTTTAAAGAAATATACAAAGAAACAAAATACAAGGTATTAGTTAATGGAGAATACTCAAAAGATTTCTGGACCACACGAGGACTAAGACAGGGATACTGCCTCAGTCCCCGCTCTTCAATATCTATATCGCGGGGCTGGAAGAAAGGCTGGAAAAACAAAAAGTTGAAAGAACAAAAGTGGGGGATGTAAAAGTAGGGTCGCTGTCATATGCAGATGACGTAGCTCTATTGGTTGAAAACAGAGAGGCCATGCATATGATGATGGCAATATTAAAAAGATTTTTGGAAAATAGAAAAATGGAAATGAATACGTAAAAAACAAAGATTATGGTTTTCAAAAAAGGGAGAAGAAAGAAAAAGAGAGTCTGAAAATGAAAAAGGAGTGAATTAGAAATAGTGGAGAATTTCAGGTACCTAGGTTTCATGCTCAGCAGAAACGGAGATCACAAAAAGCAAATAAAAGAGCGAAGAAATAAAGGAAAAATCGCTGCGAAGAAAACTTGGGGACTGGGAGAAAGGAATTGTGCTGGAGACTACTGCAGAAGAAAAAAAGCTCTTTGAATGCTTGGTGGGAGGGGTGCTGGATACGGAGCGGAGGTCTGGGCTATGGGAGACACTAAGGACATGGAAAATATTAAAATCGAATACCTCAAATGGATGCTAGGACTGGAACGCTGCACGCCAAAGAATGGCATGTACAAAGAAACAAATGAAGCAATGCTACAAAAAATGGAGAATAAGGGCCTTAAAATATGAAGAAAAGATAGGGAAGCAAGAGATGGACAGACTAACAAGAAAAGAAAAGAGATTGGAAAAGTCAAAAAGTAATAGATCGCACTGAAAATGGTTAAACGGAATAGGGCTAAGTAGAATGCAACTAGAATATTGGAATGAGGTAGGTATTGACAAATATTATGAAATAAATAAAAGAGAGGATGACATATATAAACAAATGATAATGGGAAGAATAGAAAAAGCTAAGTATAACGAGATATACAAGGAGATAGTAACAAAAAAGTGAGAAAGATATATAAGGAAAAGTAATAGAATTATAGACAAGAGAATAATTGCAAGGATCAGATGTAGAAACATCACATCCAGTAATAAATACTGGCTACTGGAAACAGAAAGGAAATGTATACTGTGTAATGAAAAAATGGGAGACTGGGAGCATCTGCTGGCAAGATGCAGTAAGACAAGGGACATAACGGATAACCTAATGAAAGAGAAACAATAGTCCAATAAGGAAGTAGTGAAAGAATCTGGAGGGGAAGAGAGGAACAAACAGTTACTAAAAATAATAAAAGAAATAGATAAAAGAAGTAAGAAAGCACAAGAGAAAAGAGTAATGAAACAAGAAAAAGATAATAGACAGGAAATTAGCTATGTGTAGTCAAAAAAGAACGAGCAATACAAAAATTATATGTATATAAGTGCGAAGAGTAATTATAATTAGATATAAATACGAAAAAGGGAGTGAAAATAAAAGTGTATAATGATGTAAATGTAACTATATATATATATATATATATATATATATATATGTATAATACTGTACAAAGTCCACTCATAGGTCTAAAGGCTGGAGTTTTATATTAATAAATAATAAATATTAAATATGAGAAGCAATTTATATCTAGTTTCACAACAAATTTTGTTTGGAAGTTTTTATTTGCCTCGAAGAATGAATAAGTAGCTTTGAAAAAATTCACCCATGAATTCTAATTTTATTTTTTTCAATCAATCTATAGAAAAGTATATCATATTTTGTACCATAAATATTTAGCACATATTTTCTCCATGAAACCGCTATGCTTAAATGCTCCAAAAAAATCAACTAATATATGAATGTATCGGTCAATAATATTTAGACTGTAAATAAGGTATATTAGAGTATTATTCATTGATTCATTATTTATATATTAATCCTGAAATATGTCTTAAAATAGCATGCTTTCCGTAACAGTATTTGCCACAATTTTTGTATCCAATATCTTTTATTAAGATTTGTATCAAGTTATCTTTATCTTTGTATATGATTTTAAACAGTTCCACTGATTGTTTCACTTTTATACTTATAATATGAATTTGTATTCCTATTGTGAGTTCTATTTGGTTCTTAATGTGTACATAATCAAAAAATTAAAATTTCAAGTTCTGAAATCGGAAGAAGCTCTTTCTTTTAAAATATTTCGCGATTTGTTGAAGTTTATTTTGTAAACGAATTTATTTAAAATTTAATCAATTCAAAAAAAAAAAAATATCAGAATTCCATGAATTTCTGCGTTATTTGAAAAAACAAGTAGCTTTTTGTTTGATAATATTTAATGAGAATTGATAAGTTAAGAACAAAACACTGAAAAAATCAAATCCCGAAAGTTTATGGCTGCATTTCTTATTTTTAAAATTTCTTACAATTTGTTGATTTTTTAAATGAATAAACAAAATCTTTGGCATCTAAGATTATAGATAAAAGTTGGTATTATTATTAAATTCAACAACATGTGATGAATCTATAGGAAAAACTATTATTTCAAATCTCGAAAATTGGTTGATGCAATATTTATTAGTAAAACTTTTACTATTCATTTATCTTTATTTTAGAATCAAAAAACCAAAGTCTCTCCTATATTAAAGCTAATATATAATTATTTACTCTTAATTAATCAAATAAAAATTAAAACAAATTTTAGAGGTATAACCAAAATTATATTTTTCAAAAGTTATTAAACATGCTTATTATTTTTTAAATCATACCAATTCGTTCAAATTTTTATACAATTGAATATTCATAATTGTTCTCATATTATTGTATTAGGGCATGAGTTAAAACGAAAATTAAAATAAGTTTTTTTTTAATGAATTTAGAACACAAAAAATATAACACAAAAAACAACAAAATATATCCAAAAACAAAAAAATTTTTATATATAAATCTCAAGCGATAAAATTAATGAGTATAGTATTATTAATAGAAATAATAATCATATTAACTTAATAATAAATAATGATAATCTTGAATTAATCTTGAAATAAAAAATGATGAATAAAGTTTAAATTTTCTCCCTTCATAGTATTATTTTACGTATGTTTTATCCAGAAGATTCTATTTTCTTGGAAACTATATAATTTTTGTTTGAAATAAAACAAAAGACATTATTTTGAATTCTTGATTAGACGACGTTTGTTCAGGTTGACAAAGCGGGTTCCATTTTTTATTAATGTTACCATTTATAATTTTACAAAATATTGCATATATAGAATAAAATATAAATAATATGCATAAATTATAAATTACCTGTTTTTTGAATGGTTTCAACAGATTTTATAAACATTTGGAAAACGTCAGACTTGAAGTTTACAAAATCTAGCGACAACGTGTGTCAAAGTCAAAATTTTTAACAAAATTGAATACACAATTATTCATATCAACCCTAACACGAAAAAACACACTTTCTTAACTCTTAAAACAAAGTATCTTTTTTTGCATAATGATCGGCTGACCAGTATATTTCAGAGTATATTTGAAATTAAGATGTTATTATATTAACTTAATTATATTGTAGACTCTTCAAACCTACTAGAAACTTGGAGTGGTGAGAACCTGTAGTCAAATAAGAATATATTTCTTCATATTATACTTTCAGAAATCAAAAGAAATCTTTATGAAGCGACAAACAATACAATAACTGTACATCTAGTAACATGTATTTATATTTATCGATATATAATTGTCCATTTATTTTGCAAAAATTATATTTTTAACATTTATTCTAAATGTTTGTTCTAATTTGTTTGAATGATTTATCCTAAACAAATATGTAATTTACAATTTCTCAATTATATTATTTATATATAAATACTCATTTATGTTCCTAAAACATATTGAGACGTAATATAAAATAAATTAATTATTTATTTCATTTACATTTTAAAAATCCACCTATTACCATTATAAAGAGGCGCAAGAACATGTTCTGAGCGGTACTTCTGGCCCGGTGATCCTTCATATACCCTAGCATATGAAGCAGTGTTATGACGGGCGCTGGTTTCGCTGGCGGGAAGAACGATATCTCTCGTAAATAAGATGGACGCAGATTAAGGAAGCCGTATGTGCGAATTATCTACGTATGAGGAGATTTATTTATACAAGAATCTACAAATTTTTCCTGATCCTTTCCTTAATCCTACACCAATTTCGATCATTCATAAGCAGTACCTCCAATCGGGCAGATTTACTCTACCAATATATTTAACGGACAACTACATCCTATCCTCAAAATCCGTTAAACGTTTTTACCAAACGTGCTTTATCATTGAGAACACACATATGTACTTAACTGTCGACCCACTTTCAATGAAACATCTGAGCGTTTTTCCTCGTCAGCTATTGATTCTATTAAGCTATGAGTTAATAAAACCCTAAGTGTCAATTGTATCCGCTGTATCTAAATTTACACCCGGCAGCTTTGCCTTGTATCAAATCTATTGTACGAGAAACTCTTCTCTAAAAGTTTTTGGACAAAAATGCATTCTCTGCTTCGTTTATAGGCATTTTCCTCTTTGTAAAAGTGGAAAAAAAAGAATTTTTTCTTACCCTAGTAAGAATTTTTCGCCGTATTGCAAATCGATGACCTTGATATAGTTGGTAATAATAGACAAGAAATAAATTTTTATTAATCTTAGGAACAATTGGAAGCCTTCGTATTCGATCGTTGCTAGTCGACAATGAGAAACGTGAAATAATTTAAACTAAAAAGAAATAAACTTTGGAAAAGAATAATACAAAAATGGACAGTTAAAAAACTTCAACAGAGATTTTTAATATTGCACTTTTCAAAAGTTTGATAAGAACCCTTGCTGGAAGTGACAAGGTTCTTGATTGAAACAATCTGAAACAAACACAAAACACGATTTTAACAATAATAAATTACTAACTGTTTAAATACTTAATACGATCTCTTGCTGGTAACACTTAATAATTAAATATATTTTTTCCATCTTTTATTTTTGAATAAATGCATTTTAACTTTTGCGAAAAAACAAATTTTTATTCTTTTATATTTTATATTATCTAAAGAAATTCAACAAATTTATTTAGTAAAAATTATAGAGTAATGCCCATAATACATTTGAAATTGATCTAAAGTAAAAGTTCATAAAAGTTTACTGACTACACTGAAAAAAAGATTCGATGATTTTACAAAGTTTTATAACAGCAGAGTCCGTACACACTGACACATCACAACGCAATACCTTCTTCAAAATATAGCTACGAATACTGCTTAGAGTACATATGATTTGTATATTTATAATTATAAATGATAAATAATTTTGGGTAATATATCAATGTGAGATTGCAATAGAGAATTTTTTTTATGTCAATTTTATTCCTATATAAATGAATATATATAGTTTTTATGTTTATATGTTCAAAAAATTTGTAAAATCATTTACTGAAAAGTAAAATCTTTGTTTTTTATTATTTTTTATTATTATTATGAGATAAGAATCGAATTAGTATTTTTTTGAACCAAATTACAGAATGAATTAATGCATCATCTTTATATTTTTTAACCTAGTTTTACGATAAGAAACAACTGACTGAGGTTGAATGTAGATGGTGTCTGTTCTCATCCAATTAACTCGTCACTTGATCCTCTTATTATTGTGCATTAAGTTTAATGTTTATATAATAATGATTTCTATTTGGTGTTTAGCAGAGATGAATTGGGAGATTGCTCGGTATCATAGGGAAACGTTTAACTAGATCCGGTGGCAAAAAGGTGCTGCCTCTTACGAATGCCCATTGTTATGCCCATTGCAAGCATTATGGGGATAAGAAAAGGCATAACAGGATTCTTCGTATAACCAGAAATGAAAATTAAACACGAATTTGTAGAACAAAAATGAAAGACAATCGGTGGAGCAGAAGCAGCTTTTTCAGTACAAACGCATATGAAACGTTATATACATGTATTTATAAATAAAATGAATGCTTATAACTATGCTAGGTTCACTACGAGCAAATTCTAACATTATAATTCATATGTATAATATTGAGAATAATTGTAAACTTATATAAATACAAAAAAATAATCATAATAGTATCAATTATTAAATTAAAATTTATTTACTTATAACGCTATTATTCTTTTCACATCCAATCTTATTAAAAAATAATACAATTTTCTTTAACACTTATTTTTTTCTTAAAGTAAAATTTATTTATTTAAATTTACGAATAATTTTTTAAAATATTTTATTAAAAATTATATTTTATTATTTTTCAAATAATAAATTAAATTAAAAAAGTAATCATTTGATAAATTGTTTTTTGCAATATAAATAAACATGCATATATATGTATTAGCATCCATTTACTTTACTATTTATATATTCATTCAATAACAATTTTTTGTAGTACTTTATTTACAATTAATACTCAAATCATATTTTAATAATAAGTCTATCTTTCTCACTCTTACAAGCTTTCGCCTTCTTTCTCATTCTGTCAAGCTATGTTGTGTCTATCTCTCTCATTCTCGTGCGTGTGCCCTCTCTGTCTCCCTCAATCTCAAGATATGACACATCTATCTCTCTCGCTCTCATTCCCGAATCCGCACATTTCTTTCGTACAATCTCTCTCTTTCTCTTTCTCTATATATGTTTTATTCTGACGTTTACAAAAGCTCTCTTCCTCTTTCTCTCTCTTAAATTAATTTTAATCATAATATTTATAATTTTATAATAATTATTTAGATACTTAAATATTTTTAATTTAATTATTTATCTTAAATAAAATGAAAATAAACTATACAATATACAATTTAAAAAATTATTTATATACATCCGTGGGCACATTTGTTTATGAATGAAAAGGTTAGAGACGTACATAAAGAAATGTACATTGAAACTGCCTTTTTCCCCTATTCTTAATACAAAGTTGTGGTGGGGATTATGCCCATCGTTTCATTCACAGAACAGACACTAAGAGAATGCTAAGCCCCGTATTAAACTTTGGCGACAAATATGGCGGCAGAAATATCTTTTTTCTCTCTCGCACATATAGAAACACTAGCGTCTTCTGAAGAGTCTATGGCCCGAACTAAAATTGTTTATAAGTGCTTTAAAATCTATTGGAAAAAGCGCTTCTATACATATGCGAAGCACGAGGGAATACACTCGTGCTTCGTATATGTAGTGGTAACGTTTTTTTTCAATAGATTTTAAAGCACTTGTAAGAAAATTTAACTTGGGACACAGACTCTTGAAAGGTCGACAGAGAAGTCATAAGTGTGAGAGAGAAAGAGCATATTTCTCCCAGCATGAAAATACCACTATTTACTTTTGATTAAAATATAATTTAAATAAAAAATACTATAAAATATTATGTATAATTTTTGTTTTAAAAATTGTTAAAACAATAATTTCTATTACTTTTGATTAAAATATAATTTAAATATGAAATATTGTAAAATATGCTTAAACTTTTAAAATATTAGTTACTAATATTCAAATTAATTAAAAAATATATAAATATATTAAATTAACCAATGCTCGAACAAACAATATGCATAAACTTTTAAAATATTTGATATTTAAATTATATTTTAATCAAAAGTAATAGAAATGATTGTTTTAATTATTTTTAAAATAGAAATTATACATAATATTTTATAATATTTCTTATTTATATGAAATTCTTATTTACTTAAATATATATCAAAAATTTTAAATAATATTATTTTTAAAAAAACATTTACTATTAAACTTATTTACTTACCAATAAAATTTGTGTCATTAATATTGATTTATGAAATGCCTCATTGAATCTCATCCGCATCACTCCTTATGTTTATTTGATAATATAAAAATCTATTCAAAATTCACTCACACTGATTTTTAATAACATGGTTGTTGATTCGCATCAGTTTATTTTTATTTCATAAAATAAAAATGAAATGTAAATTCACTCACACTAACTTTATAACAAATAGTAATTAATTATATATTCATTTATATTTATATTTACTTAGAAATTCATTTATATCAATTGCACCTGAATAAATGAATTGTTAAGCTTCTTCTATGAAGAAATTTTGTTACTATATATGTTCAAAATTGTTACTAATATTAAAAAAAAGAAATAAAAATTAGTTTTTCAATTAAATATAATCATTTCAACTAAAAATATATGTTATTATTACAAAATCAAAAAAATTTTCAAATTATATTAGGGCACACTTTCTTTTACGTCAACCAGGTTTGCAGCGATCGCTTCGTATACGCATTTTTAACACGTAAGGCTCGATCTCCCTTTTCATCTCTGGTATTAGGTTATTGTCTTATAAAATATGGAAAAATCTTTAGAGTAATAAAGTAATTGTATAGACACTTAAGGAATAAAAAAAATTGTTAAAAGCCTAATAATCTTGTAAACATGTCGAAAATTTATAAATGTGTAAGTTTGTTAAGAATATCTTTAATAATTTTTTATATAATTAAAATAAAATATTGTAAATTATTAATAGAAATTTTGGATAAGTAACGTATAAATCATTTCACATTGTATATAAAGTTTTCAAAATTATTTATAATAAATCAAGTTGTTTTATATATGTACTATGATTCTAACCTACATATCTACAAAAATTATTCGTTCTTTAATTTCCTTCAAAAAAACTTTAAAATTTAAAAATTGTTCAATAAGTAGTATATTGTAGTAGTATGTAATAACTATATTATATGTTAAAACAGAAGCTATTTTCATTAACATAATCCTTTAAATTATATTTAATAGTATATAGTTTATTATCAAATGTAAATGATGAAAACAGGCATAAATTTCCATTTATATAACTTGATTTGTTATTTTTCAATTGGTATTTAAATACATTTTCATAATTATACATAATACTTTTCATTTATAACATTTTTTTTCAACATTCAACATAATTATTTTAAAAATAAATAATAAATATATAATTATATAGATAATTAAAAAAATTGTAGAATCTTTAATTAATATTATTTTTACATACATGTAACATACAATACAATATTTCTTTTTGTTCTTTTGAATTAGTAAAAATATATTATTAGTATCTTTTGATATTATTAATTCAATTCTAAATGTATAATAATATAATTTATTTATATTTATTGTATATTTGTCACATACATATTTATGCGTAACAAGTAATTATTTCTTTAATGTTCATTCTAATTAAATAATTTTTATGAAATTTATTTATGTTTTTGTAGATATATTTTATTACCAATTTTTTATAAGCATATTTATTAATTATATTAAACAAATAGATTATAAAATTTAATGCCATATTTAAAGTAATTATTCATTATATTTTTTGCTAATTTATATTTTAATACATATAGGTATATGTGTGGATGTGTGTATGTAATTGTAATATATTTTACCAATTAAAAATATAACTTATATATACTTATGAGATTATTATATATCCTTGTTGACAGTATAAGTAATAATATTTTACATATTATCCTAATTCACACTTAACAAAAATGCAAATTATGTCAAGATTGTTTTATATAAAATGAGTTAGAAAACATTAGTTTCAATAATTGACTACTATTTAGTTTTTCAAAGTGAATTATTTGGGAATGCTAATACTGTTTGTATATAATTTATTATTATTAAATTAGTTTTTCTTATTAACTATTCATTAACAACAATCTGTAATGGAAAAAATTTCAAATTTATTTACTTTTAATTTTTACTTAAATTATTAGAAAAATTTTTTTTTGACTAAATTCTTTTTTCTATCATAATTAATTAGTTATTATTTAAATATTCAGTTTTTCATAGTTTTAAGTAGGTTAAAGGATATGCATAGTATGCAAAATCAAACATCTGTCTATAAGAAATGTCTACATTTTACATTAAAAACATATTTGGCATCCGTTTGTGTTGAAAAATTCCATCTTCTTAGATTGACATTGCAGTCATCAATTATTGCTCAAATGAGATTCTCATCTTCCTTGATGTAGCCTTTTTAAGTATTTAAGTCTTTATGTATTAATTATATATGAAATGTAGATGTAAATGAATCAATAGATGTAAAGTAATCCAAATATGGAGAGTTGTATTATTTAGTTAACACTGCTATATTCGCGAAATTGGAAGATTTTCCTGGTTGATAAACAAGTTGTTCCGACATTTACTTACAGTTTTTTTTTTCAGTGTGTGATATGGAATTTTGCCTATATATATTATATATAAATATAGAATATTTCTTAATATTCTCTATAACTTTATATATTAATATTACACTTAATTTGTTTCTGCAAATATTCAACTTGCACACACATATAAATTTAGCTATAAAAATACGATGTATAAATAAATTTCTTAGATAAAGTAAATTACTTTTAACATTTTGGTAAAATTTATTACGAATAAAATATTTGTTTAAGTATCAAGTTCTATAATAAAGAAAAACTCAAATTATATCGAACTCGTGTGGGAATTATTTGTATAGATGTATATTTTATCATTTTTACTATATAAAAATTTATAGAAAATAACCATAAATTTAAATAAAATGTATGAATAAATTAATACAAAAAAAATCTTTTCATAAGCATCAATACAACTATCGTAATTAATCACATATGTAAAACATGTTTTCGGTACAGATTTTTTCTGTGAAAGAAATAATTTTTTGTAGAATTTATTTAAATATTATGTCAATATATTTAATGTATTATTATTTATTTGAATATTTTTTAACAATTATTATTCCTTATTTTTTATACCTATAATTGTACAGTTACTGTTGATGATAAGTCTATGTTGTCCTTTATGGCCCTGTATTTTTCTTTATGTCCTTTTGCTTTTCCATCTCCTTAATGTTTCACTCTCCTTTATTACCTTGGGTTTTTTATTTTTATTTTTTTTTATTTTCCCAAGAAAAATGAAATGAATCAAAGACATTTATATGATCTGTTGCGGTAAAGCGTCGTAAATCGCGGTGTGACGAAATAAGGACTTTGTGAGACGTCGTGCGATGTACGTTCAGGAAAATCGATATGACGTCGAAACTCAGATCTTGAAAAATATTATATGTACTTACTAACTGTACGAATCGAGAAAACATGACATGTACCAAATTTTACCAGATATGCATCTGTTAGATTATTGACTCTTCGGTAACTCTTGGGGGTTTTGCAAAGTTCGTAGTCTTCGTTGTGTTTTTACTTTTGTAAAAGTATCCGCACCGATTCGCCGTGAAACTCAGATTTGTACTTCTAAATATATTATCGTCCAATCACACACGTGCATCTTTCAATTGTCGCGCGCAGTGATTTACAATAATAATGTATATCAGTAATGATAAAAAGGGTGGCTGCTTCCCTTATCACTCGTTATGAACCAGCGTCGCTCGCTTGTTCAAATTCCAAAGAGCGATAATGTCGGCAAGCATGCGGTCGCCTAAGCTGCATACTCCTGACAATATCGTACAACGCCCCTACACAGTAGTTTTCCGCGAAGGAAATATTCATCTGCACCTGGCAAAATTTCCATAATAATTTATCAGATTTAATATATATGAAACGAAATGAAGACAATTTTATACGATAATAATAATTAAAATTGATCAGAAATAATTATCCATTAAGATTTATAAAATTCTGCAAAATTATATTCAACTAACGAAATTTTTAATTTTTATAATCTCAATTCTATACATTAGTGACATACAGCATCTTCGTTTTTCCGTTTTATATAATTGACTATTTTACAGCAAATTGTTACTTTTCTGAAATTTAAATTTAATGTTCTATAATGTTTTACAATAAGTAAAATATACCGTAATCTTATAATTTATGTATAAATCTGTACAATCTGATTTTTTTATTTGTAATTTATATTAAATATATAACAAATTCCTTTTTTAATCACTTATATAATAATATTTGTATATATATTATTCCTAATTAAAGTAAACATAAAAATTTTTAAATTTAAATTTATTTCAGACAACGAACTTGACTGGGCTTAAGGCAAATAAACATTCTTTTCGGATTTTAACACATTATTATGAGAGAATTTTACGAGCTTTAGAAAAACTTCCACAAAGCTATCCATATCGAGGTTATACTGAAAAACTAATTAAGGAAAGAGCTGAAATAATTAAAAATGTAATTTAATTATATAAATATATTTTTTATTTTTTTTTTATATATATAAGTAAATAACACGTATTAAATTATAAGTCTATATATATTATTATATTCTTAAAATTGCGAAATTTTTTAAACAGTACGTTTCGTGTATATAATAAGGTTTTTTTTTAAATATTATACTGAAATGATAATTTCCTTTTGTTACACATGAGAATAAAACTAAATGTAAGTAAAAATATAAAAAATTTATTTCAGATTAATAAAGAAATGTATAATAAAAAAAATAATATGAGCGTATAAATGTTCCCCTGGGAATTATGTGATAATTAAAAGGACAAACACATGACTAAATGTAAATAACAAATTAATTTTTTAGTTTAAAAGTACATGGTTAGTAAATTAAAAGTGCAGCCATGATAGATATGTTATAAAAGATGTCGAAGGGAATTAGATAAGGCAAAAACCTCACATAGGAATAACTGGCGATCAAATGAAATTATGTGCAAATTAAGGAAAAGTTGTAAAATTATGAATTATTGGCCGAGACAACTAATATATCAGTATGGCCTAATTGTAACTGTACATGCAGCTTTCTATACATATACACACACATACATATATATTGTATATACAATATATGTATGTAATAATATAATACAGTGTGTATTATACTAATAATACTACAGTACGATGATTATATATTTAATAAAATAATTGAAATACATCTCTATGTTTAAAAAAAAAGTTTTAAAATTAATATTAATATTCATTAAAATGAAGTATTTAATTTTTATAAATTACCTTGTTTTAATTAATTTTTAAACTCATACAATATATATATAGGGTCCAGATGTTATTGGTTTCTTTTTATGTATACTTGTGGAATTCTCAGCACGATCTTTGACGTTGCTACTCAACACTGAATAACGTTAATTGTCTCTAGCAATGCTTTAAACTCAAACATACAAAGTTATTAATCGTAAATTAATCGTCAATAAGCACTTCAGCTTTAATCGTTAGTCGTGACCAAATCATAACTTATAATATCTGATAAGGTCAATGATCATTTATACGTTGAATTTATTATCTTGTATAATTATTCTTAGTGCGTCTATTGCAAAGTAAAACATTTACCCTTTTATGGATGCTATCGGTAGCACGATTTTATTATCTTATCTGATCTACATATATATATGTATATATATATTCGTTCATTAATTTTTTTTACATTTTTAGACTGAATTCAAAAATGAGATTGAAAAGAAAATTGGTTGTGGACAGATGGAAGAACTTGTTTCTCAAGCTGGTAAAGAATTAAAACTAGTAAAAAATATATTAGAATGGAAGGCATGGGAAACTATTTCAAGTGGAAATAAAAAAAACCAGTGGTTATGGCCACCAAGTACATAAGTTTTTTTTCATATTCATCCATAAAAATGCTATTGTACTTGTACAATTCTCATTGAATTTAAAATTTTTTTCTGCTAATTATTTAACAATTTTGTCACATTGAAACTTTATTTATTAAAGTAGTATTAATTATATATTTTGAATAAATGTATTCTATTCACTAATAAACTATTGAAGCTGACAAATAGTATTATGTTTATTTAGTAATAAATGAGCAATAAACTTTTACATATATTGTTTATTATTAATTGTTTTAAGATTTAGATATACATGATGTATTATAAAAGTATTTTGATATATTTTTTGATACGATTATTTTTTGCAGCAATTTAGGGCAAATACAAAACTGCGAGGGGATATTTTTTTTATTTTTTCTTTTTTAATGATTAGTAGGTATTATAGAATTTATCTTCACGTGAATTATAATTTTTAGTTTTGTTACATGGAGCGATTAGTATAACAACAATAAGTTGAAAAGAAAAAAAGAATTATAATTAAATTAACAGCATGAAGTTCACAGAAGTATTTATTTATATTTTATGATATATTTTTTTATATATATAAACATTAAATCAGAAATTTGGCCAATGTATCGCGAGCATTTATTTATTCTTCAAATGCGATGATATATTAATACTCATGTCAAAACTGGCGAATGTAAATTCATTACTGGTAAATTTTTAAAATGATAAAAATTACTTAAAATATAAAATAAAATTAAAGTAAGTTAATTAATTAATTAAAGACACGAGGCATTGCGACGCCATGTTGGAGGCAGTGTAGTAGCCCATAGAGCATGCTCATGTATAGGCGGCCCTACACTGACCCAACTAAGCGTAGTAAGAGAATTATATAGATGTAGTGTATATGTTTAGTCACAGAAGAGTAAATAAGAGAATGTTAAGTTCAATGCTTTACATAAGAAACAAACATGGTGGTGAAAATATCTTTTCTCTCTCTCGCACTTCCGAAGCGATTTTAGCGCTCCGGGTGGACACATGGGAAATTAAAAAAAAAATTTTATAAGCACTTCGAAACCTATTTAAAAAAAAGGTATATATAGATATATGAACTACGAGTAAAAGAAATAGACATCTGAAATATTTCGAGCTTTGAAAATAATTTAGTATAACTGAAAAACATTTTTATTAATAATTTTATGATTATTTCAATTTCTTATTGAAATGTAAATGATAATCATGGAATTATTAATAAAAATGTTTTCCAGTTATACTAAATTATTTTCAAAGCTCGAAATATTTCATATGTCTCTTTTTTTTACTCGTAGTTCATCGAGCTGAATACACCTTTTTTTTAAATAGGTTTCGAAGTGCTTATAAAAAATTTTTGTTTTATAGAGCAAGAAGATAATTCAGCCGCCGTAAATAAACTTGAAACTTACAAATTAAAAATAATATTAAATAAAAGTAGAAAAATTGTTAACAAATTATTTTCAAAACAATATAAAAATATATATTGTCTTTAAAATATTATCAAATAATATAAATCTTTATGTGCTTAAAATTTTCAAAGCGATGTATAAGTACAGTAAATTCGCCTGCTCTATCAATTGTATACGAAAAGATTTACATACAATAGTGAGAATATAAACTAATACTTTTATTCTTTCATCTGTGCCGTTTGCAGATTTTGAACTTCGGCGCAGGTAAAGCAATAAATTTATTACCTACTACTTTTACTAGTGCATGAAGAATTTCTATTATTCTTAATATTAAAAACAGAGATGAAAATGTTTTTTGTAGACACTTTTATTAATTTTAAAAATTATTTGATGAAAAAAAAAAATTTTTGAAAAATTTGTTAATTTTGAAAATTATAAAAAATTGTTGAAAATATTAATTTTTAACAATTAGAACAATTTTAAAAATTATTTGAAAAAAAAAAAATTTTGTTAATTTTGAAAATTATAAAAAATTGTTGAAAATATTAATTTTTAACAATTAGAACAATTTTAAAAATTATTTGATGAAAAAAAAAATTTATATATTACTAAAAGTTTTACTAAAAAATTCGATTCATTATTTGAAATAATTCTAATACATTCAATATAATGTTTTAACTTTATTCTCAAAGAATCTTTAAAAATTTTGTTCAGGAAAACGAAAATGTAATTGCAGTAAAATTTGTTTCCCGTAGAAATGAAAATATTCGTCAAACATCTGTGTGACCAATTGCACGAAACACCAAACACGTGCGAAAAGTTCTGTCTTACTAAAATTTTGTTTCAAAATTTCTTTAAATGCACTTTTTCCATTTCTTAAAATACCATGATTATGATACCAGCAAAAACGGAGGTGGGGGGTACCTGCTGTACCAGCAAAAGGGGGGAGGTGGGGGTACCTGTACCTGCTGTACTAATTATGATACCAGCAATAAGGGATAAATAACATTGATAAATTTTAAATAAATAAGTAATATTTTAAAACCAAATTATTCTAATAATTCTATCTATTTCTTTCTATTATTAATTTAAATTATTCGATGCAAATCTTTTCTAATAAAACTATTATATATATTATGTTTATACATCTACTATGTTACAGTGTTTTTTAATGTATTATTGAACACTAAAAGCCAAAAGTATAATATTCATTATTATATTTTATATTCTATTACATACGTTATTACATTTAATTTCATTTTTTAATATTATAGATTTCATTTTACTATTTTTTATTTTTCTTTTTTACAATGTAATATTGAATTTATATTAAAAAATGTGTAGTAATAACTTCAGAACATTATTTCGTTTAATTTTTTTAGTTATATTTTATTTTAATTATAATTATTTTATGCAAACTTTTTAGCTTTTATACAGTATATAATTTAAATAATTTTAATATTTATTTATTTATATATTTATTTACTTATTTATTTATATATTAAATTATTGTTTCTATTATAAATATATATACATATATTTATTTATTTACTTGTACATTGTATTTGTGTTTTTTTATATGTACTATTGCATTTATTATATTTATATACTGTGGCAAGTAAATGCATAAGAATATTATATTTTTTATTTACACGTTGATCATTATTGTGCTGTATCAATCAAAATAAAAATCAATTAGTATTATATTTAACTTATAGTGCATGATACTTAAAATGTAAAACTTTTTATATCAAATATTGCATTGAAAGAGCAATATTGACAAAATAATTTATTGTTAATGTAATAATTGTAAAATTGCATAGTTATTAAGAATAATAATATGTATTAATAAATGATATTTGCTTAAAAAGTTCAAATAGCCAAAGATTAATGTTTTACTGTCATTATAATTGTTATTAAATATGAAATTATTTTACTATTAGAATATATATAATTAAATGAAATAAATACAAGGCTTCAATTCTTTGCATCATCCTTTTATTATCATTAAGTTACAAAAAAAGGATTTTCATCCATTTTAAAGAAATACAATTATCTTTTACATTCTAATAACTTTTATTTGACATAAAAAATAATATAAAAAATACACTTACAAAATCTAACAATTAAGCAAACCCAATATCCTTCGACACAAAAGATTTCCATAAAGTTGTCCTATACAATAATTTCTTTGAAAGACTAGAACATTGGTATTGAACACAATATTTTTAAAACAACATTATTATTTTAAAACAACACATTTTTTAAATATTCACTAATATATAAAACATATCTTTAAAAATAATAATAAGTTTATTCACAGGTAATTAACACTTTATTGATCTAAATATGTTTTTTAAACCACCACAAATAAATAATACATTTTAAAATATTAAATCATTTTAATAATAATAAATTTTATCACTGGTAAGTTAAAATTGTATTAAAAAAAATATTTTTTTTAATACAAAAATATAAATGTATTTTTAAAAAAAATAATAAGTTTATTTGCTGTTAATTAACACTTTTATTAAACTTTTTGGTTAATTTATTAAGTGAACGCACCTTCTTGTTGAATGAACTTTTCTTACTGTTCAAAAACTTTAAGAAATTTGAAGTAAACACATGTGCCAGATTATCAGTGCCGGTTCACGAAAAAGGACACATGGGGTTATAGAAAGTGTAGGGTTCTGTATTTTCTTGATACTTGTACATGGGTATTTGTTTCCAGTCTTTCCATTTACAGTTGGACCCCCCTGTGTTTAGTAGTAATAGTGTATTGAAGAATATGCACTAATTCAACACGCGGCCACGTGTTGGATGGTAAATACAGTATTTGGAGTTATCGACATGTGAGGTAATTATGTTATTTAAATTTATTAGAATAAAAGAGGGCGTTGATGTAGTACGGCCGCGAAACCCAGAAAATTGTATTGGTGATGGTCTCCAATTATAGATAAAGGATTTTTTAATTCAATAATCCTTTAAATATGATTGGTGATAGAATCGGTTTTCAATATTTTTTGGACTTCTGTGATATGGAAAATAAGTCGAGAAAATGAGTATGGTTTGAGCTATTGAAACTTACAAATTTGAGATAATTATTCTTAGTTTAGTTTTCTTGTATATTAATATTAATGTGATTCTATTTCTAATTTACTTAATAAAACTATATATATAATACTAATTATAATAAAATAATAATTTAAATATCATTTATTATTAATTTTTTTTACTTTTTTATAGTGACCCTGGGATTTTTTATTGATATCAAGTTTTTTATTGAAATCAGAACAATACTTGTAAAACAGAAAAGGTAATGTTACGCTCAAAATTTTATCAAAATTATTATGTGTATTGCAAAAACTATATTTATTTTTTAAATTATCACAACAAAATATTTTAAATTCATTATATACATCTAATTTACTACCATTCTTTTTCAAATATTTATATAAGTGTAAATGTAATTCGTGTAAAAATTTATACATATTTTCACTGGGATATTTTAAATGTTGCTCTTTAGGCAGCGTTTCTTTATATATAATTAAATTATGGTCATGTGTCAAAGATTTTGCAAATAAACAAATAAACAATCTCAGCGCTTAATGTTAAAAATGAGAGCAGGCAAGTGCGAAGAAAAATTAAGGAATATGGAGAAAGGAAGGTTAACGAAAAGATGTTAGGAGGAAAAAAGAAAGAAAGAGAAAGGAATGAGAAAAGTATGAAAAATCGCTGTACAGCCTGGATTGCAACGAGAAACAGGTCAATATGACAAGATAGAGAGAGTAACAGAATGGAAGAACTAAAGAGGAAAAAACAGGAGATAATGAGGAAAACTATAATTTATATAATATATAAAGAATTTATGGAAAAAGGGATGCCAAGTTACCTCAAGGAGGAAAGGAGAATATAAAAATAAAAGAGATCGCCAGAATAAGATGCGTGAATATCGCAGAAGAATGGAAATATTAGGTTGAGAAACAAAGCAATAAAAGACATTTAAAGAGGTAGAACAGATACGTATTCATCAATTATTCCAAAGATTATTCTTTTCTTTTATAATTATTTTAAACTTTAGAAAATATATATTGTCATGTATTTTGTTTTCTGAGAATTGTACAAATCATCCAATTATTATTTTTTTTATTTGCTAAAATTATAATTTTTAGATGACATTACACCTTCAATATTGCTGAATAATTGTTTATTTTTTATGTATTAAACGTAATAAAATATATGTTCCATTTTCTCCATTATTTCTTCAAGTGTAGAATTGTAATTAATCAAAGCAACAGTTACGAAGTCTACTATCCATTAAGAAACTTACCTAAGAATATAGATACATTACAATAAACATTACAGTATCCTGAATAATATTTAAAAATTAAGGTTTACGTACGATTTTTTAAAAGTATAAAAGGTGTTAAAATACTATATTTGGCTTCACGTGTTTAATGAACTTTACGTTTGTTACTCACCAATTATAAGTTTTTTAAATAGTAAATAATATAAGGTATCAACGAGTAAGCTTTATAATAAAAAGCTAAAAATCATTAAGTATAAGTCTGTAATAAAAAATGTAATGTTATGCAAATAGTAAGCGAGGACCTCGTCGAGCTTGCAAAGAGCACATACTGGCTTATAATTAATTTGATCAAGAGAAAAAAACAATATTCAGCAGCAAGACAGTATGCTTATTTAATCACCAATATAATGATTGATAAAAAATCAAATATAGTTATTAAAGAAACTAGATAATCATTTTAGAAGCATATAAATTATCTGGCATTTGAAATAGAATCAGTTTTCTAATTAGTCAAGTTAGTTTAAAAGGATTAGAAAATCAACTACCTCAAAAATTCAAAAAGATCAACTAATTTAGTAATATATAGAAAATGTTTCTATAATACCTTTAAACTTACATACGCAATATCGAAGGTCACACTTCACATTTTAATTTTAATATTAATGAATTTCATCCACTCTTTGGGTAATAATATATAATATATAATATTATATAATACGCGTTCAGAGATTAATAACATAACAGTACCAACTTATGAAAAGGAACATACGGGAGGCTGTTATTATTTCCTCTTTGATATTTCTTTAAATATTAATAAATTTAAGGGAAAAATAAGTTTTTAAACTGAATATAAATATATGTAATAAAATTACATATATTAGAAAAGATTTTACTCAAAAATTAGGGATAGGCAACACTTAACAATATCTATCAAAAAAGAATTTAATTCAAAAATATTGTAAAACAAACTTAAGAAATAGTACATATATTAAGAACTCGTTAAAATAATAACTCAGCGAAGTAGCCTAATAAGTGAACTATACTAAATGCTTTGTTACTAACTTTAACGCGATGAACATAAAAGTTTGTATATACTATACGAAAGAGAGAGAAAGAGAGCGAGAGAGAGAGAGAGAGAGAGAGAGAGAGAGTGTGAGGATGAGAGAAAGTAAATGAAAATCGTAAAGGACTTGTATATATCACTTTAAACTTTTTATAGGAGGAAAGTCAAATCTCAGTAGTTGGAAGAGTGCAGTACTAATGTACATCGATGAATTTGAATTGCAAGTTTATTAAGCACTACTAAATAGATTCACAAATGAATTAAATTAACTTTGTATTCTGGAACAATAGAAATATTTTATTATTTACACAAAATAAAAATTAAATTATATAATAAAATATGTAAACAATTGAAAATACGTAAATAAATGTTCTATACGTACTTCTTTTTGACATATTATTTTTGATATTTTAAACAAAGCCATGTTTCATGTATATTATAATTATCTGAGTCTTCTAAAGCATTATGAGATTTATAAGGTATGTGCCATCCTTTTTCATTTTTCTGTGCTTTCATTTCAAAAGTTACAGGTGGTATAAGTCGAACAGTTTTAGAAGTTCTATCTAATGTAAATGAATATTGTCGAGATAATTGCCAATCTACAAACAGCTTCTTTACATTAGAATTAACAAGTTTAAACTTATGACTTCTCATTAAATCTCGAGATACAAAATATGTATCAGGACCACTCGTAAGTGTTATATGCAATAAAAAAGGGTCGTCTTGAGTTCTAGAAAACAAATAATAAAATAGAACATTAACGTTTTTATGAAATTAATTATAATATAAACTGTATTGTATGTATACATTATAGATAAATTACCTAATAATATCGATTATATAGAAAAATATTTATAAAAAATAATATAGAAGAATGTTAAATGCAATTAAATTGTTTTAGATAATTTGCATTATTATTAGTATTGTAATGATGAAGGATTGCAGGGTAACAAATTAGATTAAGAGATTTTTATAGAAAAAAAGAATCTCCTTTATTCACAGCGATTCGATAAATTTAGCAATACAAGTTTACACTTACACGCCTGTACTAGTTCTGTTTAACGTCACTTCGGCAAAGTTTTTCCTCCGCTTCAGTCTGTGTGGGACTTTCTCTAGGTTTTTCTCAGTACAATCATATAAGACACTCATTCTATTCTAATCCTGACGTATCAGTGATTATACCGATATTTTGATATGCAAGCTATTTCTAGGTCGCTATTGATACGCCTGTATTCTTCTCTTTCTCTCTTCCACACACACTCTCAGTATCTTTCTCTTTCATACTCATATGCTCTTTTCCTCTCACTCTCAGATTATATATAAGCAATAATAATTAAAATAAAATAATAATTTGTTTAAGTATATTACTGTTTTTAAATGATATTGTTTAAATCATTCCCACAACTTTAAAAATATACAAAAAAGGTAACCTTTATAAAATAATATTAGAAAACATTTCTTAGACAAAAAACTATTATCCAAGTTAAACGAAAGTATAGTTATATTAAATAATACAACTTTAATGCTATTCTAATGGAAAACGTATTCTTTTTATACTCATTAATTGTTTTAAATATACCGATAACATGTTACGATTTTTTTAATTATTTACATTTGTAACAAGTATAATGCAAATTTTTTTTCTAATGAGTGTCTGATATGTGTTCAAATGTATTTTTATTTAACCGAACAACTGACTTAATAAATGGAATTTACTAAAATCTTTGAATATCTTATATCCGAAATATTCATGCGGATATTATTCACTAATAATATTATTGTAAAGTAATGGTCAAGTGGATAAAAAGGTCGACTTCGTTAGAATAGCTGAAAACAATCGCTCTTGTAATTTGCTGTAGTATATAGTATTCATATCCAATTAAGAATTTCAAAATGAATAAAAGGATAATGGTTGGTTTATTATTTGGCGTGCATCTTTAGTTTTTAATATATAAATTTAACCAATGAACTTAAATGATATCTGATACATAGATAGAGTTACTATCATCAATTTTTTAGTACCTTCTTTCAAGAGAAACTTGTATAAACTTATCAGCTATATTGATTTATAAGACACCATTTTAAGTTAAACAAATTTTGTTGTTGTGAAACAATGCATTAAATCATAAATTAATAATAACGATAGAAAAAATGCATAAACTAGGCTATGAACTTCTTTCTACCCACCATGTTCACCAGATCTATCCCCTGTTTTAGTAACTTTTTTATATTTGAAAATTTCAAAAGAATACTCGTTGAAAAGAAATTCAACACAGATAAAGAGGTATTACCAAAATTAAGGCCTATATTTTCGACTTCTTGATTTAATTTAATTTAATTTTAATTGATTTAATTCGAGAAGATTGGAAAATACCCGGGGAAGATTTTCCTATTTGTTCCTTCTATGTCCATCATCAGGACGGGTTAGATTTGTTTTCGGACAAAGCATGTTTTTTAGTCTTTTAACATGTTGCGATGGACTTGCAGGTGGAACAGTTTTACACAGTAAAATTTTGTTTACTTGGTAAAAACACTGGAGATTTTTAAATTTTCAAATAGGTTTTTAAGGTAAGAGCATGTAAATGTTGATAAATTCAGTACGTTTTCGATTATCCGATATTTAAACGATGGTTTGAACTCAATTTTTTGTGCACAAGCTTGACGTTAGAATCTATTCGGGCTGTTTTTGAGTGTTCAGAACGGGACTCATCAGCAACTTCAACTCAGCTTTCCTTGAAAACTTTATATTATTATTTAAATTGTGATTTATACGTACTTATCTTTAAAGAATGTTTTAAAGCTAACCCGCCAGTGGATAAATAAGTTTACATTTCTAACTATATTCCCCTTTCGTAACTAACTATTTACAATAAACCTAACTAGAAGACCTGCTGGGATTTTAGCCAGTTGATTGTCAATTCTTCTGATTACTCAAATGATGGTTAATACACTTCGTTCCCTTAGATTAATCAGATCAAGGATCTTCACCCCCTCCAGACAGTTCTTGTTACCCGTGTGAAAGCCAAATAGTAACACAATAAGTACTCAGAAGTTTCATCTTCATGTTGGGACGAACAGCAAGTTTTCCTGATATTAATATTAAGCTTATTCGGATGATAACCGATTCATCAGTGCCCCGTGAGCCAGTCTACAATAAGCTTGATGTTCTGCTTGTTGAGCTTTTGTATATCTTTTATTCAGTCTTTAAGGAGCTCATTCCTTATCAATTTCTTCTATTATTTGAGCTTTTTGGCCTTCTTTCACAGTTCGTACAGATAAGTTATCATAAAAATTGATGATAAAAAATAATAACAAATTATTTGAATAATAACAAAACATCGATATTTTACACATATCCGTTTTTACTTAAGATTCGCATCAACATCTTCCTAAACACACTATTAAAAATACAGGTTCATAATAAAAATAAAAATTATCTGTTAAAATAAATATTTTGGAAAATAATGTTTGTGTAGATAATTTATTATAATATATAAAATCTCATATTTTACCTATATAACAGTACACTTTGAAACTTTTTTCTTTCATTCTGCTTAAAATTCATGCATATCTACATTATTAATTTTAATATATTATGAAAGATACCAATAGTTATTTACAATGAATCATAAATAATTATTAAATTACAAATTTATTAAAACTATTATTTGTATCGTGTGAATAAGAATGTAAAAATAATTAAAGTAATTACACATACATATCTTTAATCAAAAAAATGTCTGATTTTTTTTTTATATCCGTCATTATTTCCTTTGACCAACGCATCATATGATTACGACCAATAAGAAGAACTCTATATCCTTTGACAGAAAAATAGTTAACAATGTCCAATATCTATATAAAAAAATAAATTGATATATATTTTAAATAAATAAAATTTAATTATATTATAACTATACATATTTTAAATTATATTTTAATTCGTACAGGTTTAAGGGGTGATGACTGGAAATGATTGGAAAAAGCATAAGCTACATTTAATCCATCAATTACAACATCATATGATTTCATAGAGTTGATGAAGACCAAGTATTCTTTTAATTCTTCTGGTGATGATGTGTAAAATAAATTTTTGCCAATTATTACATTTTTTAAAATTGATATTGATAATATTTGGAATTGATCTTTTCCAATAGTAGTTTTATTCATAAATAATTTACAATGTGAACAAGATCCACTAAAAAATATGTTGAATTAATATCATATGTATTGTTTACAATGACCTGTACCACAATTTATGTAAGACTTTTAATTTTTTCTTTAGCCTATTAATAAAAGTTAATTTATAAATCAAAAATTACAAATATAAATTTAAATTTTTATACTTCAAATTGCAGAATTTATAGCAACTATTCCAAAACCATACACTGTACATGTTAAAAATGTGTATTGTAAAACTACTTATATTTTTCTTTATTAAAACATTTGAAAACATAAATTAAATGTTGTTTTATGTATTTTTTTATTTTAAAGAACTCGTAGATAAAAAATTTAAGACAATCAATAAGAATCAATTAAAAATTTCATATTTTTGAAATAAAACATTATTAAGATAAATAATTATTATTAAGATTTAAATATTTATATAGAATAAATTAAAAATTGATTTTTATTCTTTCAAACTTTTGTTTAAAATCTATTATTTTTCAATTCACTTAAGTATAAAATATGAATATAAATAATTTTACTTTTTTAAAATTGCAGTTATATTTGTAGAATATCCAATTGATTTAAAAAAATTAGCATATATATCAATAATATCCTTTGAAGGATTTACTTTATTGTTTCTCCAGAAAATGAAAATCTTTTCTATTTCTTGTATTAATTGTATACCATTAAAATTTCTTTGACAAAATTTCAAATATTCTTCATAAACATCAGAAGCTAATGGCAATTTAGGAATGATTTTATTCATTTCTTTCCAAGCAAATTCAATTTCATTATTTTTTAGTGCTGCAATAATAATTGCTGCCATATTTTTCACCCCAACTGTATCAATTATTTCTATCATTTTAACTAATGATAATGATTCTTTCCATCTTTTTGTTAATGATAATATATTAATACAATTAGAGCATGTCATTTTATCTAAATAAATATATTTTTCTCTAAGATTATCATAAACTCGTAATATTTCTTTTTCTTCTTCTTCATTTATTGGTTTCTTCTCTAGTGAAAAACTTTTGAAATAATTCCCAATTACATTCAATTTTATTTCATAATTATTGGATTCAAGAAATTTAAAATAACGTTTTGCTTCATCATATTTTTTGTAATAAAAACAAACATCAAAAATTTTTGAATCCAAATTCATTTGTGTTAAATTAAAAGATTTCATCAAATCCATTCGTATCTCTGGCCATTGTTCATCATTTAAAATTCCATTATTTTTTAATATTCTGTTAATAACAGTATTAGAATTAATAATACTTATAAGTATTTCATTTTTTGCATTTTTCTTAATTGCACAACTAAAATTTCTACATATGTTTTGTATTGTATATTTTGTATTTTGTTTCATTTGAGTCAAAAATATATTAAAAATATACATGATTAAGTAACTGTTCCCAAACAAATCATACATGTATATATTTTCATTAAAAAATAAATTATTTATTTAATAATCTTAGGTATAATAATATAATATATAATATAATAATTAGTTAATGTAGATTGTTTAATGAATGCATTTTTTGAATCAACAAACATAAAAATATTTAAAGAAATATTTTTTCTTATTCATATATTTCTTAAATGTATGTCAACATTTATACTTATAAACTTTTGATTTAGTTTTAATAACCCTGCAAATAATATGCATTATTTTAAACACGTACAACTCTTCGTTTCAAAACATTTCAAATTTGTTTAAGATGTAAAAATATCAGTGGTATATTATGAGGATAATCTAAATAAGAAATTTGTAATGAATGTAATAAAATTCTTGTTTATATTAATAAGTAATGAAAAAAATGTAATAAGAAACACATACATTTTTAACTTAATAATTTTAAGATACATAATAACATATCTACATTGAACAATTAAACAAATTTCATATTGGCAGCCAGAAAATTTTGATACTATATAAGAAAACTAATAACAAATATAACCGCCTTTAACATATGAAATACTTAATCCAGAGATGAAAAGGGAGATTGAGCCTTACGTGTTAAAAATGTGTACACGAGGCGATCGCTGCAAACCTGGTTAATTTAAAATGTACTAACGGAAATGCCCGTAAGAAATGAATGAAACCATGGGCATAATCCCCACCACAATTTTATATTAAGAATAGGGGAAGAAGGCAGTTTCAATATATATTTCTTTATGTACGTTTCTAATCTTTTCATTTATAATCAAATGTGCTCACGAATTTACATAAATGATTTTTTACAATTATTTTACAATTATAAAAAATTATTTTCATTTTATTGAAGAAAAATAATTACATCAAATACATTAAGTTTAAGTTTTATTAAGTGCCTAAATAATTATTATAAAATTATAAATATTATGACTGAAATTAATTTCAGAAATGTGTGACAGTTATGTATTTGTGACATTTATATATTAAATTTTGAGGTGTGATTATGTTTAAAATCTTTTAAGAACAATATTTTTTGTTTAATATGTTGTTTTTTACAAAAGTTTTGAAAATATTATAACACTATATATTCTGTAAGCGATGGTTATAAGAAATAAAATAATTTATTTAATAGCAAAAGTGACACGATTATAGTTCTAACTTATTTTACTGATACATTCATACAATACTAATTAATATTGTATACAAACAATTTTACTACTCTATTTATCACAATTTCATTTAACATATATGTACAATAGATTTTCTTATTACATTTATTATAAAACATATTAATAATGTATATATAATCACTATCAAATTATACATGAGATATTAAAAAAAATTACACTTATGAAAAATACAAAGTAATACTACATTTATACAGTATTAAATAAATACAATTATTTACAAACTTAAAACATTACAATAATATTATAAAGAGAATATCATTTTTATTTTACATAATACTTAAACAATAAAATAATTTACATTTATACATTATTAATCTTATATTTGACATCCGCTTAAAAAAAAACATGTACATAAATTGTGATTACAGATACATTGATAAGCTATTTTATAAATTATAAAATGTATTACATAAAAAATTAAACATGAATTTACATTTATAATTTACATCATTCTAAGATTTGACAAACAAGATTTTATTATTACATTTATTATAAAACATATTAATAATGTATATATAATCACTATCAAATTATACATGAGATATTAAAAAAATTACAATTGTGAAAATTAAAAACTAATATTACAATTATACAGTATTAAATAAATACAATTATTTACAAACTTAAAACATTACAATAATATTATAAAGAGAATATCATTTTTATTTTACATTATATTTAAAAAATAAAATAATTTACATTTATACATTATTAATCTTATATTTGACATCCGCTTAAAAAAAAACATGTACATAAATTGTGATTACATAGTTACATTATATTATATTATTATATCTGAAAATTTGTAATTGTTTTTTAGATTTTAATAACATTTTAAAATTATGATATAAGAAATAAAAAAATGCAGAAATCATGTACAACGTTGTTTTTTTAAACAATATCGGTTGGGTTTGTGATTCTCACATACTTATAAATACACGAATTTTTTTAATTTGTGTTTAAAAATTCAAATGTTTCAATTGCTGAAAAATTGCTAAAACTTTTTCTAAAACATACTAGATATAAAATTATTTGTCAACTTACCAATTGCATTTTTAAAATAGTATTTTTAGCCATGTATCATTGTATAAGAAGTAAAAAATTTAAATTATAACGCCTTGTATATCCTGAGCATGAGAGAGAGAGAGAGAAAGATAGATAGATAGAGATAGAGAGAGAGAGAGAGAGAGAGAGAAAGATAGATAGATAGAGAGAGAGAGATAGAGTATGAAGCTGCAAGAATGGGTTGATACAGGTAAGAGCTTTTAAGAATGAGAGAGAAAAATTTGATTCGTGAATATGAGAGAGAGAGAGAGATAGAGTAGGAGAGAGAAAGAGAGAGAGAGAAAGAAATCGTACGAGATGAATGAGTGGATTCGGGAATGAAAGCGAGAGAAATTGATATGCTATATATTGAGATTGACGAAGACAGAGAGGGCGCACGCACGAGAATGAGAGAGACAGACACAATATAGCTTGACAGATTGAGAGTGAAAAAGAAGGCGAGAGCTTGTAAGAGTGAGAAAGATAGAAATGTCATTAAAATATGGTTCGAATATTAATTGTAAATAAAGTACTACAAAAATTTGTTATTAAATGAATATGTAAATAGTGAAGTAAATGGATGCTAATACATACATATGCATGTGTATTTATATTGCAAAAAACAATTTATCAAATAATAACTTTTTAAATTTAATTTATTATTTGAAAAATAATAAAATATAATTTTTAATAAAGTATTTTAAAAAATTACTCATAAATTTAAATAAATAAATTTTACTTTTAAAAAAATAAGTGTTAAAGATAATTGTATTAGTTTTTAATAAGATTGGATGAGAAAAGAATAAAAGCGGTATGTATAAATCAATTTTATTTATAATTATTCTCAATATTATACAAATGAATTATAATGTTAGAAGTTGGTCGTAGAGAACCTAGCATAGCTATAAGCATTCATTGTAATAGTAAATACATGTACATAACGTTGCGTATGTGTTTGATTTGAAAAAGCTGCTTCTGCTCGGCCGATCGTCTTTCATTTTTACAAATTCGTATTTAATTTTCATCTCTGGTCATACGACGAACCCAGCTATGCCTTTTCTTATCCCCACCATGCTTCCAATGGGCATATCTATGGGCATCCGTAAGAGGCAGCACCTTCTTGCCACCGAATTTTGTGGACACCCTTCCCTATGCTACTGCGCAATCTCCCAATTCATCTCTGCTTAATCTCTGATAATATTCAATGTATTTGAATTTTAAACCAGAGATTATTAATGACCACAGAACAGATATTAACATACAGATAATGAGCATGTGAAATTTTATTCTACATAAGCCTAGTGGATATTTTACAAATTAAAATTAGCACTGAAGAATAATATAATTATCTGGCCTTTAATTCTTTCTTTTAGTATTTTATGTATTTAAATTGTACCTTATATATTTAGATAAAATATAATATTTCTTTCTATAAATTGCGCCTTTTTTCATATAGATATTCAAATAATAATACGTATTTGAATCTCTCTATAAATAACATACACTTATAATTTCCATTTTTAGTTAAATTCATTTTATACAGCTATTGTTATTTATTTTGCACATTAACTTACATTTATGCAATGAAATTATCAAAATAAATTACGCGTGCAATAAAATTTTTTAATTTCCCTGAATTTAAATTAGTATTGATAATAAATATTTTGATTAATCTTCAAATATTTATTATATTAGATAATATGATATTTATATCTGAAAATATTTTTTGTATATATTATACATTTTAATATTATGAATCTATTTACTTCTGTAATTGATTTTTCTATTATTTTTAAATAATAAATATTGAAACAAATTATAAGTATAACATTTTTTACAAAGATAACGAAAACCAATTACAAAAATAATATACTCATAATAGGGAATTATGAATTGCAACAATATGTATTTCAGTTAAAATAACGCAGTCAACAATTTCATAATTTAATTCGATCAATGACCAAAGTACAGAAATACACTACCTATTAAATATAAATAATAGGTATAATTCTGATGAAAATGAAAAATATTTTGCAATAAATAACTTATAATTGAAATATTACTAAACAAAAGTTTTACTTAGTTCGATTATTATATAACACTATTTTTTTAAATACATTACAGATAAAAAAATTTTTTTTGATAATACACAATAAAAACATTATTAATCATAAATGAACATATTCTTAATCATAAGTTAAAAGATAAACAAATTAAGGATATATCATAAGTACATACTCATTCAAAAGTTACGTAAAAACAAAATTTTTATTTTACATAATTTGAAATATTACAAGATTAAATTATACATCTAAAAATAAAATAAAAGTTTTTTAAGAGTTTATTTAAAAATTTTTTGTTTTAATAAAATTATGTACATTATATTATTTTATTTTTTATATTTTATTTGTATAATTATATCATTTTATTGTTCCAAATTTGTTAAAGCGATTAATCAGACATATAATATAAGATAACAAAAATCGTTAACTATTTTTAGTTATTTAAATAAAAAATATTGACCACATTAAATATTTCATATAAAGAGAGCTTTTATAAATATAGAAAATTCGTTTATTTTTTTATTTATTAAATTTTTTATGAAATAATTATTCGTAAAAAAGAAAAAACAATATGTTAACGCTGTAATTTATTTTATATTGGTTTAATTAAATACAAAATAAGGCATGAAATCCCATCTTGGTATCATATGTTGATTATTACTTTCGTCGACTGTGTTTTCTTACTTGATCACATTCTGCACTGCTGTTTCATGTATTGTCATACGAAATAATAATTAATAATTAATTAATAAACATATTTATTTTAATTTGAAATTACTTTATCAAAAAATACATTATCAAAAATTGTGACATTACGACTAACACGTCGTAGAATTATTGCGTATTCCTGTGTCCTTATATTAGGCTTGACACGGACAAGGAATACCTTCTTGAAACATGGGCGTAAATAATTAAGAATAACTTGTTTTATTCAAGCGGCACCTCATTAGATCTATAACTTTATTTAAATAAAGAAATTATTTTATTTTTTATTAATAAAAAAACTTTAATTTATATATATTGTAACCGGTTTTTCTAGTTACAATAAATTTTTTTCATGTCTTTTCCCGGTGTCCTCGGACGACAGGTATACCTTACCTGTGCCGGCGGCTCAAAACTTAATCTTCACTTACTCGAAGATGCCCGCGGTGACGGCGGGGTCCGGGTTATTGGGATTCTGAAAACGACGTGAATTCTTGTACTATAGGAATCGGAAGAGACTTAAGGACGTATACATTAATAACTCGATAGCTTGTTGTAAAAAGAAACAATTCTTTTATTAATGTACATACATTCATTTATTACATACCCGAAACGCTCGCTATGGGGCCCACTTAACTTAATAGCAAGACCCACTCCTTAAAACGTTAGTAAGTTATTCGGTGCAGCCAAGTGTGCTGCTAGGAATTTCCAACACATAGAGATACACAGAGCTGCGGAATGATTTTACCCCTGCCGCCGCAGAGTTGAACCAACCGGAGTGACACAAAGGGGAATCATCGGTCAAACGTGCTGCGCAAAAAATCCATCGATTCACGCGAAAATATCGAACCGGAGCGAATCCCTATCCCAAATTTCCTTGAAAATACCAATCTCTTTATATGACGATATACGCGTTGGCGTCCGCGCATACTGGGCGCTAAGAAACCAAGGGTATTAAGCACCCCATGTGCGATACCCTAGTATTCAGAATTATTCTGGCCTCGTTTCCGATCGCGTTATCCTTTCTCCATTTCCTATTGCTGCTTATGATTTAGTGTCAGCAAACCCTTGGACCGCTTACAATTAAGTGTCGGCCCGCTCCCAAAACAATTTCGTTTGCGATTGAAATTTTCCTACCCTTGCTAGAAGAAATTTTGGAGCCCGAGAGTAATTTCATCCGCTATTCGAAATCCTGGTTCACGTCGAACTTCCTTCACACTGCAAACTATTATTTATCCGTTCGAGCGCGCCGCCTCCTTTCCTTCCTTTTTCTATTTGTTTCTTTTCTTTGCATCGCGAAACCGTGTTTGCGTTTGTTTATAAAATTTTGTTGTAAAGAAACGAAAGAAAATTGGGTTTCTGTCTATATGAAAATTCATGGCAGAAAAATCATTGTAAAGTAATTATTTCGAAATAATTACTTAGAAATTTATATAGATCGCGAGCTTGTACGTCGTTGTTATTGTTTTGATCCGTGATCTACACGGCGTTCACTCGACGAATAGACGCACTTTGAATTATTATTTGTAATTAGTTTTATCATTGTTTACTCCGGGGATTAACGGCGTCGAAATAAAATTTTATATATCTGCTGATCTTTCCCATTTCAACCTGATGTCCAACTAAATCGGATTTTTTATATATATTATTTGTACATAGTATGTATACATATATATGCATATATATGTATATATTCATAATCAACGTTGCCATGGTTTATTACTCTTGCATTAAAATTTTATTAAAAGTTTTACTATTTCTTTAATATTTTTTATAATAAGGTTTCTACACTTTCCATTTATTGAATAAATATTTATTGGATATTTTTTTAAAATTGTACAAATATTCAAGTTTTTTTCATTAGCAAGTGTTATTTTTATCAGTATTGTTAAAAAATCATTTTAACACATTACTTTCCACAAAAATACGTGTTAACTAAAATTTGCTGTAACTTTTGTTAAAAGCTGTGAATTGCTTTCAAATTTGAAACATGTTTTTCTAACAGCTAATTGAGCTTGAAAATCTCAAAAATATTTTATAGAGAACGAATTATGTTGATTATACAGAGCGGATATAATACTTTATATTATCTGAAATACAAGCAAGGGAGAGACAAGGATTGTACGGATTCAAATATATTAAATTTTGAACAAAGTGATTTTTTACTAGACAATTTTATTTGTTCGTTACAAAATTATTATTTTCCATTGATGAAAAGCAGTTCGATCTGTTTGAGAGTTTATAAATGAATAATATTCTGACATTTCTTTCAAACAGTTCGTCGCTGCCTTTTTTTTATAGTTTTATAAACAATTGATGAATTTTGTTTTTCGTCTTAAATTTAGCATTATTCGTTTGAGTTTTTAAAATTTAAACGCGGATAACTTAATATTATACTTAATATAACTACACATATTATTCAGTTATGCCTAACCGACATAAAAAACCTTTCCCTGGTAATAAAAAGGAAAAAGTCACATCTTTTGATCTTAATTTTTTAATTACAATTTTATACATTAGGAACAAGTTATACATGATACATCCTTAATATAATAAGTTATAAAGATTTTATAAAAAAATTTGTATAGTAATTAAAATCATTAAAGATAATTACTGAAAATTATAACACAATTCAAAAATATAATAATTTACTTTTACTTAAAATTATTTATTGTTAAATCAAATTAAAAATTATAAATAAAATTAATATTAGTTACCACTCGAATATATTATTAAAATTGCCAATAAAATCATATCTTTCAATAATATTCTTCAGAAGTAACTAATAAAATTTATTTATAATTTTTACTTTCATAGATTAATATTTTAAGTAATTTTATATAAAACTCAAATTTTCACTAATTGTATCATTAAAATTATCATCATCTCTTCCGTATTTTCCCTCCTAGATTGCTCAAGGATGATTTTAATTTGTAATAATTTGTTAGTCAGCACTGTTTTCTAGCATAATTTGAATATTCTATCTACAAAATAAAGAATTAAAGCATAGATAATAAAGAAGATTCCGCCTTACGTATTTAAAACGTGGGTACGAGGCGATCACTGTAAAACTTGGTGAATTTCAAATATACCAGTGAAATGTATCAGAAACGTAAAATTATGAATAAAATTATAGACATTTTCCCTCCCAAATGTAGAAAAATATCAGTTTGATCTACATGTCTTTATATACATCCCTAAGTTTTTCATTGTAAATAGTAATAAAAATAAACAATAATAATAACTTGATACTTACCGGATAAACTATGTAGACCTTGATTTAATAATAATATCCTAGATATATACTATTACTATAAATTTTATTATAAGGGCGAAAATAATCCAAAATACAAGAGATTCAAGTATCGAACTTACTGCCTATATAAATTATTTTAATTATAAATTAATTATCGAAGTACCCCTGGAGAGTTACGAGCAATAAAAACAGTAAGTTACGAAACATATGACTTGCTGACTGTGAAATTTCTCAGTAATTATTTTGAAATAATAACTTTACAAATTTTTATACGGTAAAATTGCAGACAGCGAAATTTTGAATTTTTATTCACGATAAATGACGAAATAACTAAATTTAACCAAAGCGACACGACTTTCTCGGAAACGCGTAAGTCGATCAAAACGCGAACACGGGGCAAATTATATATATGCGATAATGAAGCGACAGCAAAAAGTAGTATTCTTAGTCGATTAGAAAAAAGCCCTCAGAGTAACGGAAGCTCTTTATAAGCTAAGGTAGTAAGAAGCAGAGGCTGATGGAAAACTGATACAACAATTTTTCCATCTGCAGCAGAACGCTTCTAGCGAAAGTAGGAAAGGGTTATTAGCGAACGATTAGTTCTTTTGAAGAGTAGACCGACACGAAAACTTGAAAGATCCGGGTGGTTTCTGACACATTAAGCTGAACAGCAGGATAAATGGAAGGTGTATTCGGGACTGAGGCCAGAATAATTCTGCTCTCGAAGTTGTCGCATCCGGTGTGCTATGTAGTCTCGCTTTCTTGACATTTGATGTGCGCGGCTGCTGGTGCGTATCATGCCACGTGAGGGATTCGCGGATTTAAGAAATCCGGGACGATGATTGGCCACGAGTCATTAGTCTGCTCGACGGAACGATTCAAGTAGCCGACTCCCTTTACCTCGCACCCGTTGTGTTGTTCAATGCATACCGGTACATGCGCCAGTATGGTGACTAAAATGCTTTTGAAGTTCTGGGCTGCACACGTGGCCGCTTTGAAACTTCTAGCAACGATCTCGTCTTGTTACATATTTGTTCTTATTGATTTTCTTTAAGTTAAATGTCTAAATTCTAACTTCATAAATGTATGATTTATATTAAATAAGTAAATAATAATTTTCATACAGAAAATTGACTAAATATTCATTTATATGCCTATGATTGTATATTATCTCAGTATATTAATCTCAAATTACTATTACATACTAATTTCAACTGTCCTTAGTTTGTGTATTTTGTAAAAGAATAAGAAACCAAATAAATCAAGTTTTATTTTAAACTCAAATATAAATTTTTATAATTATTTTCCAAGATCTACATAAAATTCGTTTTATAAATGCCACCTTGAGCTCTGTATGAGATTAACTTACATATATATAGATATATTATATTATATTATATTACCTATATATAGATAAGCCATCCATCCATATATAAAAATACATACATAACACATTAATGCTTATAAAAGGAAATCGAATTAAGTATTCGTATTTGTTGGCGAACCTCAATCTTCGCTAGAGCACTTAATTATGTACACACAAAAATGCGTAAATTAATAATTAAAATCAAACAGTTAATTGATTATCTAAACATCGATAATTATATAATAAGTACAGTGAAAATGAAGCAAAATAAAAAAGCTAGTATCCGATCCTTCAAAACTTTTAAATATTAGATAAGTCGTTCATTGCGCCGAGATAACAATCAATGTAACAATAAATTATTTTTTAAACTGTATTATAATTTATGATTTTTATATTTTTATAAATTTTCTTGATTCACGCCATATATTTACGTTCGTATTACACCATGATGTAATATATGTAGAGCTTCAATGTTTTTATTATTTTCAATGAATTCTTATACACCATCTTAATAAATTCTCTTTATTCTGTGTCATTTACCAGAAAAACTAATTTGGCAAAAGTCGAGCGTTTATTGAGAATGTAACATTATTATTAAGTACACAAAATTAAAATAAAAAATTACGATATTAATTATTTTAAAGTAAATTATTTAGTTTAATTAATTAAATTTACATTTTTTTTATAGTTTCTTATTTTTTTTAAAGAATATAAGTATTTTAGAATAATAACGTATATAATAAATACCATAATACCTTAAAATATCACTTTCTTTATTGCTTTAGATAATTATGTTAACTCTAATAACTACGTTTATATTAATAAATTATTGGAGTTTTTCAAATGTATAATGAATTTTATCTTTCCAAGGATACTGCTTTTCTGTCTATAATATATAAATAAATACATATAATACATACATCTACAGTAATTTAAAATCATAAAACTATCAGAAACGAAAAAGTTTTAATTAATTTTTTTATGATTTACTCACTACTCTTTGAAAAGATATAAAATCTGGAAAAATATAACATATTCCATAAAGACTTCCAAATACGAAGACAAAAAAACCGACTACAGCTTTGGATGAATAGAAAACATGTTCTTTAATACCAGCATCATATTTATCTTCACCGATCATATCTATATCGATATGAACCTGAAATTATATGTGATTTTATATATTTACATTTAATTATCTAATATAAAAATTTAAAAATAGGATATTAAAATAGACATTATTTTGAAAAGTATTGAAATAAAAATTAATATCAGTACAAGTATTAATCCTCGGAATTTCGAACCTTTTTAGATAAATAATAATGACAAAAGTGTTACGTAATAAGATATGGAAATATTTTATATTTAAATATGAAAATAATGAATAAAGAGTTGATTTGAAATGGTCACTCTTTTCTTTCAGAATTTGAATAATAATTAGTATTTAATTTCTTTTCTATAAATTGCCACTATACCTCGATGGAGGGCCATGGCTTTTCAGGTTATGGGGAAAGCATACTTTTGGCTTGGTATATATGTGATTAAATATGTGAGTAAATGCGAATTTCCATTAACTGTAAGCTCTCCACATGTAAATGAGAATGAATATGAATCTGTGTAAAGCAATCCCCTTAAAAAAAGCTTACGTATTGTATAATGGATCTCTATAAAAAGGGCTCTCCCATGAATGCTGATTAATGTGATGTATGACATCTTTGATTTCCGGGCTCGAGATTTGCTGTGTGATCCCGTCTGTAAGAAAAATTACCTTTGTTTGCCCAACTTGTAATTTAAAATAGAGAGTGGACAAAAATCTCTGAAGAAACACTCAGTGTGCTACTTCGAGCTTACTTCTCTGGTTTCATGAAAGACGGCAACCGGTTTTGCAGGATGGAATAAGGGGTAAAACTAGAAAAGGACTGAACAGATTATCATCCCGGCTAAAATTAGGCAATTACTGCAGAGCTTTAAGACCTTCAAAACTATAGGATCCCATGATATGTTTGCAGCACTTTTACCAATGAAAAATGAGAACCTTATTAAGACACTACCCGGGCTGCTTTGAGTTCGTTTAACTACCGAAAATTACCGAAATCCTGGAGTTAGACAAGGGTGGTGCTCATTCAAAATTCTGGCAGAACCTATCTCTGTTCGTCCAAGAATTATGCATCCATCTTTTTGATATCTTTTATTTTTAAGAAAATGAAAGGAATACCAGGTAGATATAACAGGAACAAAATCATAATTAACTGAAAACTGCACCATCTTACTCGGCAAGAAAGTTTTAAACACTGCTCCGACCGAAACAGTAAGCTTTATCCAGAATGGAATAAAAAATCAACGACTAGTGATTATAGCAATGTTGAATATTGAGGATTTTTTACCAACCTACACGGGAATCTATTCATAGAGCGGTTATAGCTCCCAAAATGAGTTTATAATTTATAATTTACTCAGCAATTAGGAATATCTCTGCTTTCTAAAATACTTCCTTTATTTTTTAAGATAAAGACAAAGAAATCCCGTAAGGTGCAGTACTATACTCAATGCTCTGAGGTACTAGATAACCATGGTTTCTATATATATAAGCTTATGCGGACGATGTGTTAATTTTAATCAGAGAAGGCGAACACAGTGTGAACTTCAGTCACCATAGAGAAGACGAAGATTATGTTGTTTACAACCAAGTATAAAAACAATTTTATACAAGGTTTACAACTGAATAAACACTGTACATATAGATGCCGAAGCCAAATATCTAAAAATGATAAAAACTATATCAGTATCTGAGTTGGAGCACGCCTATTAAATTGAAGTTTCCGACTATACAAATGTACGCCCTATGCAGAACAGATTTTATCCACTTCGGAGACTGCAACCAGACAAAGATAAATGAATTTACATTGTTATTGTCAAACCACGATTTTTACATAGAGCCATAACTCTAGTGATACAGGTGCAATCGAAAAACGAACGTCGGAATATTCAATAGAATCCAAGGGTTGTTCATACTAAAATTAGAACGAGCAATGAGGATTACACCTAAAGTTACTTTTGATATTCAACTGGGGATCCCATGTTTGTACAAATTCATAATATTTGAGAAAGAAAGGAGTTAATACAACTCCTACGAAAAACTCATGTAATCACGCAGTTCAAATCTCGCGCTCTGAGTAGTACCGCTCTCAGCCACTAGGTGGCGTACCCCAAAATTGTAACTTTCTTAATATGAAAATGTTTAGTGAGGTGATATACACGAGTCTCTCATTACTCATTTCACTCTTTTGTTTCCATATAATATATATAGCTTTGAGGTCTGTTTCGTGGGCAGATAATTTCTCAACAAATACAGAGAAGTATAATATATACTCGTTTTAGTTTTAACTCAATTTTAGAGTTTCTCTCTCAAGTTTTATGGCATTTGTTTACTGTGTTTACCCCCCCTTTTTAAGTACATTCTCAATACTTTTGAAGTAATTATTTTTCTAACACATAATAATATGGATATTTAATATGGACATAATTCAGTAATTGGAAATACGTTAAGCAGCAGTTACCCTTTGGTAATAACATCTTCTAATATTGCATTAAAGAATATCAAAGAAATCGAAAACATTCCCTTGATATTTATGAAAGATATATATTATAAGGTAATAATTTCTAATAAAAACGCTTGCTAACAAAAAATACTCTATTTACATATATAAATACTTTTCAAATATATAGGAATAGTAAAACATCTTACATTCTTAGTTAATAAAATGTAATATATTTTGTTGTTACTTTTTACCACAAGAGGAAGAACGTTTGTAAGAAAGTCGCAAGCTAATTATTTTAATAATAAGTTGAACTATTGTTCATTCCTAATATATATCATCAAAATTAATTAGCACACATTTGTAATTCAAATGACAACTATCTATAAAAGTTACGAGTACAATTATTTTTTAGACGTACACCTTTTTTATTTTTCGACGATGATTACTAATTTGTGACTTGATAAATACTCGTATGGTGCTGAATGAAATCTTTAATCAAAATGGAACCTTTAAAATTTTAAAAGGTTATTATTACCGAAAACAATAAACAAATTTTGTGCATTCGAAATTCACTCGTTTTCTTTCTTTTTATTCTTCTTGCTCGAATTGATTATCGGTATAAGCATATTTATATATGAATATATATTTTCAAGAATCATTTGTTCTACATAATATTTTATATCATGGGATTAATATCCTATATGTTATTTTTAATGAATAGATTTATGTATAGTTTTTTTTTAAATAAGTTATCGAAACATTTTTTATACTTCTCATATAAAAAATATTTATTATTAAATTCTGAAGATTAAAAAAACTAAATTACCGGATCATTAAAATTTCTTCTATGTTCTGGAATATCGTAAGGATAATGAAAATCTTTCAAAGCTACACCTTTAAAAGGAATTTTTGGATAATCTCCGTAACTATATTCAGAATCAAGATAATAATCATATTCCTTTCTGTGCAAATTATATTTTTGGGCAGCAATAGACCATTCGTCTTTATATTTTGGACATTTTCCACCCACCCAATCTGCAGTTATATCTAAAAAAATACATAAAAAATTATAAACTTCTATAACTTTAAATTTGATTTTAATGTTATTTTATAATCCATCATTTATTACATAATAAATAATAATATTTAATCAATAAAAGTGTTATATTATATATATATGATAGTGCAGAATCAGAACCGAGTTATCGTAACTTGGAAGGCACCTAACGTTAGTGTGCGAGGCCGTCGATTTCATTATACATGACCTAATAGAAGCTGAGTCATCAGCGTCCTGGTCAACGATGTCAATTTTCCCCAGTTATAGTTATTTTGACAATTTATAAATTATTCCAATTATAATATAAAATTATATAACATTGTTTTCATTTTAATATTAACTTTAGTCTTATTTTAATATTATGCTACTTCCTCTATAACCATTAATTGATACATTCCTTTAATAATATGTTGAATTTATAGTTTTATCATGAATCGCCATCCATGGTCATATGTCTCATTATGGGATATTTTTCACATTTTTTTTTAAATTTCTTTCAAAAAGGGGAGATTTTAAAGTTTATTCTATTGTATTTTTATTTCTATTTATAATATTATTTCACAATTAATATGAATAAAGTTATTTTTATTTTAAAATGATTAGTTTATAGTACTGAGAACTGATAAGCAATTTCTTTACTTTTATACATTTATAGTATACTCTGCTGTTTTAGTTTAATTTAATAAAATTTTTATTCAAATGATGTTATTAAAAAATTAATTTTTTTTTATTCTATTAATTTTTTATTTGACAATTATGCTTTAGTTATTGATGATTTAATCATACTGTTTTTGAAATTCCATGATTAAATTATTTATTTAATTATTATAATTCACGTTATTATTAGTATTTTGAAATTTTCTTCTTTGTTTGATGTTTGGTTACCCTTTCAAATTTGATAAAAAGGATGATTTCAATAAAGTCCAGCTTGAATAATACAACGTATATTCTTGCTTAATATGCCTACGATTAAAAAAAAACCTTTGTCCTTATAAAGTTTATTAATAAAATTATGAAATTTAAACATTACACACGCAAAAATGATAAATTATTATACAATATAATAAAATTTTGACTAATTACTAATGATTTAAACAGTAATACTTCTATAATCTATGCTATTATCATAATGTTACAGTTTAAAATATAAACAATATTTTCGGTAGTTTCAGTTACATTATTATAATATATCATTATATATCATGATATTATTATTCGTCATATTTTTAAGTATCATATAATATCTAATACTTAAAGTACGTGTCCTTTTGGTGGTTTTGCGTATTATTATTTATTTTAATGTGTAGGACTTCAAATACTTTTTTTATAATTATTCTCTTTGTCAAGAATAGCAACGTTGTCGCAATCTATATTGCAGTGACATTCTTAGAAATGTGCAGCGATATTAGATGTATTATTATGTATTATTATTATTATCTTTTTTTTGGTGTTCATTTATTCTTATTTTTAAGCTGTGTTTTGTTCCTTCAATATATATAAATGGACAGTTATTGGATTTTATTTTATAGATAACATTATTTTAATCCCATTTTTCGGTTTTACTTTTATCTATTAAATTTTATTAAATCTATTTTAAACTTTATTACATATTCAGAATAGTCTTTTTTTAAATATGGTCAAAATTCTAAAGTATGGAACTTATCATTATTTATATATTTATTCGTATATTTTAGTATTTATTTATTTATTTTACAAATACGTCCCAGCTTTTTTGCCTAGGGACGGGTTCCGTTTTTACAGTTTGTACATATATTTTAACTTTCATCTATTTATTTACAATATATTAATCTTTATTATCACAGATTATTATTTTTCTGTTCATTTTCATATTCACCACTGTCTCACAAACTTAATGTCCGTTGTTTTTTCTCTTCTTTTATCACTTTTTACATTACTTCCTTTTTCTTTATTCTCCTCTCCACTTCTTTGATTTTCTTCATTATCTCATCTCTTTTATCCCCTTTCTTGTCATTCAGTACGTTCATTATGTCTCTGTATGTCCATGTCCTTATTGCTTTCTCCCTCCATTCCCTAAATATGTCCTCTGCGTCGTCACATTCCCTGATTAGATGTGTCCAATCTCCTACACTTTTCTCGCATAGTATGCATCTCCTTTCCTCTGTTTTTCTCCAATATCTATTGCTGCTTGTGATGATGAAATAAATCGATACAATAGTATTTCATTATAGTATTTATTGAGTAAATTAACGCTTTCAAGATCCAAATTATCCATCACGTATCCCTATGTCACAAGAATGCATTCTGAATTCTATCGTAAAATAACAACACAAAACGCTATATAAAATTATACAAAATACGAAAACGTTCGCAGTTCAAATTCACACCACGGATGTTTTCACGAGAATTAAACTTCTTTCACGCCTTTGGGGACCACGGGGATCAGTTTTCCATTCCGGATCCACCCCGTCACGAACTAGAAGGCAATAAACTGCCCACTTTTCAATTTTCGAGTTGCTCGCCAACCTTTCCCGAACAAATAACATGGAGAGTAAAGCGACTAATTCACCGTCTTTAATCGAATGCATCCAGCTTTCATAATAGTTAGCATTAGAACAAGGAATGGATGTATAGATAGATAGGGGACAAATCGGTCTCCGTAAGTGGCAGTCTAAAAAGTATGGAGATGATGGAAATTGTGAATTATAGGCAAATCTTCTACTTCTCGGAAAAAAATCGGTTTGTGGGATTTAAAATCCGTCATTTAATGTCGCGTCATATTACTGTACCAGCGAGTAAACCATTAATGTGGGTACGGGTGTGAAAGCAAAGACAGAAACGGTTCTCACCGTATATTGAGAATGGAAAGGATTTTAAATAGCTCATTCTTAGGCCGTTTTATGACTTTGGTAAGATCCACTGCGTCGTGATTGACAATGCACAAGGGAAAATATCAAAGGGAGAAGATGACATGGCCGAGGAGATAGAAAATGCCTCCAGTGAAGCCTAAAGCCGCTTTAGGTAAAAATTATATTAGTCTCTTGATCTGTACGTGGAATAAATCATTATTTTCTTATACATTAACTTTATTTTACAAGTTTTTTTTATTATATAAGTGTATTAAAATTCATTTCTTGTATTAATAAAAAAAAACAACATTAAATAAACTTTTATAAAACAGATAATTGATATGTACATTAGTTATGCAACTAAGGCACAATTAAAAAAATATTTTTTTAAGAATTACTTTAAAAAATTTTATATAATTTAATATTTCTTTACTTCTTCATTTCATAAATCTGTATCATAATCTATTAAATAAAATAAAAGATATAATTACTCTTGTTAAAATTGAATTATTCAAAATTTTGTTAAAATTGAGATATACAAAATATAGTTCAATTTTTATACATTCTTTCTTTATAAATGTATATAAAAAATAGAAAATTAATGCTATTTTATATTAAGAGCAAAAAATTTCTTATAAAATTATTTTCAAGTTTTTGATAAAATTCAATTTAGTTTTTTAGATATACAAAAGTAACATTTAATACTTAAGCATAATATATAACTGATAATTAATACCATATTTTAATTGAGATCACCTGTAATAGTATTTAATTTTTTAATTATTTATATATATACGATAATAAAAGTAAAATATATATTTATAAAAATTATTAACTTTAATTTTTCAATCTCATTCATATTTGTAAATTATTATTTAAAATATATTCAATAATTTAACAATATATATAAATGTCTTTATTTCCTAATATTTTTTTTTTATAGAAGAGTAGAACCATAAATGTAATTATTGAATTATTAATACCTTATTACTGGCTAAAGTTTCAATACTATTATAATTTTATAATTGAAAATTAATTATACCCCACTATTCTATGTTCATATATGTTATATTACATTTTCAATAATAATATAATTAATGAAAACTATTTTAAATTAATTCATATTAGATACAAATAATATTTGATAAATTTGAATATATTTATTAAAATGTATTATTATTCTATTTTTTTTTAATTCAGTGAATTACTTTTTTTATATATATTACAGTAAATTAAATATTCATAATAAATAAAAAATATCTTCAATATCAATTCAACAATTTATAACTACAATTTACAAAAAATATTTGAAATTAATTACATAATAATAGTTAATTATGATACGTTGACATTTAATGTTGATATAATAAATATTTATTAAATTTGGGATGTATTTAAAGTAACTATTAAAATTCCTCATTTAATAAATTTTTTTTTTTTGGTTTTACATTGAAATCAACTTCAGAATTTTCTATAAGTAATTTATACTTTCATATAGTTAATTTATCAATAAAACAAAAATAATCAGAATAATTGAAACATACATTAATCTAAATTAAAAAATGTATTTAAAAAATAAATTTATATAATATTTTAAAAATAACATTATTGTGTTTATAATATAAATATCCATGAAATACAAAGAAACATAATTTAAAATCTTATATTTATATTTGTATAAATAATAATAAAATTATTTATTTTATTCCTTTTTTTAAATATCTTATATATTATTAATAATAATGTTAAATTGATAAAATAATATAATAATTACATACTAAGGTTAATCCAAATTGTTTATATAATATTAATATTTAATCATTTCATGTCTGCTTATGAAATTTATTAATTTTAATCACAAAAATTAATTATTTTTAATACTATTATATTAAAATGTATATTTCAATTTGAATATTAATTATTATTATTAAATTTATTAAAATTATTATTAAACAATTTATATTGCTTAAAAATGTATCAACCTATATTTTTATCAAATGAAATTTTTTTGTTACATAAAATAGTACATATATGGTATAAGTATTAAATATTTATTTGTTAATAATGTAAGAGACAACACTTACACCCACTAACAGGAGAACAAGTAGAAATATTTCTAATATTTGTACATTTAAAGATATATGATAATTTGTTTAGTAAGTATGACATAATTGTTTATATTTAAAAAATCTGAACTAAATATGAAAATAGTGATCACGGATCTAATAAATACCAGAAATGAATTGGATGATTCTGACCACAGAACAGTAAATAAGGGAATGTTAAGTTCAATACTTTACATAAGAAACAAACATGGTGGTTAAAAAATCTTTTCTCTCTCTCGCACTTCCGAAACGATTTTAGGGCTCTCGGTGGACACATGGGAAATTAAAAAAAAATTTTTATAAGCACTTCGAAACCTATTTAAAAAAAAGGTATATATAGATATATGAACTACGAGTAAAAGAAATAGACATCTGAAATATTTCGAGCTTTGAAAATAATTTAGTATAACTGAAAAACATTTTTATTAATAATTTTATGATTATTTCAATTTCTTATTGAAATGTAAATGATAATCATGGAATTATTAATAAAAATGTTTTCCAGTTATACTAAATTATTTTCAAAGCTCGAAATATTTTGTCACGTATGTAAAATTGCATATCCATACGCGACGACTTATTTATATATATCAGCGAAAGCAAAGACGAAACATCGGGAAATTGACATCAAGACAATCGACCGGAGTCGCGAGTAACACAAAACCCGCGAGTAATACGAACCTCCAAACTCGACAAATTACGGAAAGTCAAGATCAGAGGTGACAATAAATGTACAAAGGTCAATTGAAAGACGTTAAAGGAGAAAGCTGACAGAACGATTATCAAAGCAGAGGCACCCAGTGGGAGAAACCGCGGATTTTGCAATTTCTCCATAGAACGGAGGTAATAAGTCAAATCGAAAAACACGTAGGGGCACTTCTTCTTCGACTTCTGAATCGGACTTCAAATTGGGACTATTAGATCCGGTCGTACTTCGGTTCGGGTTCTTTAATACTTATACGTTTTACACAATCGGGACTTAGTTTTGAGACACAAAGTAAAGTTGTATTACACACTGCGATATTTATCTCTCTCGTTTATAAAGAGAAATATAATAAAAAAAGATATTATATTAATTATCTCGCGTTTTATTAAATTACGATTTCCGAACCTCACAAAGGCCAGAACGCTTTGACGGATCTGGCTAGGACAGAACGAAACCTGGAGAGAAAGTATTATCGCGATTTAATTATTAAAGAATAAACATAGTCGTGACCTCTTAGATACGTAACAATTTCATATGTCTCTTTTTTTTACTCGTAGTTCATCGAGCTGAATACACCTTTTTTTTTTAAATAGGTTTCGAAGTGCTTATAAAAAATTTTTGTTTTATAGAGCAAGAAGATAATTCAGCCGCCGTAAATAAACTTGAAACTTACAAATTAAAAATAATATTAAATAAAAGTAGAAAAATTGTTAACAAATTATTTTCAAAACAATATAAAAATATATATTGTCCTTAAAATATTATGAAATAATATAAATCTTTATGTGCTTAGAATTTTTAAAAGCGATATATAAGTACAGTAAATTCGCCTGCTCTATCAAGTGTATACGAAAAGATTTTCTTCTTGTTCTTTAAATATCGAAGGTACAAGATAATCTTTACATACAATAGTGAAAGTATAAACTAATACTTTTATTATTTCATCTGTGCCGTTTGCAGATTTTGAACTTTGGTGCAGGTAAAGCAATAAATTTATTATCTACTACTTTGACTAGTGCATGAAGAATTTCTCTTATTTTTAATATTAAAAACAGAGATGAAAATGTTTTTTGTAGACAATTTTACCGATTTTAATAAATTATTTGAGAAAAAAAAAAATTTGAGAAAATTTGTTAATTTTTAACAATGACACCAATTTTAATAAATTATTTGATGAAAAAAAAAATTTTGAAAAAATTTGTTAATTTTACAAATTATAAACAATTTTTTAAAATGTTAATTTTTAACAATTACACCAATTTTAATAAATTATTTGATGAAAAAAAAAATTTATGTTACTAAAAGTTTAACAAAAAAATTCGATTCATTTTTGGAAATAATTCTAATACATTAAATATAATGCTTTAGCTTTATTCTCAAAGAATCTTTAAAAATTTTGTTTACGAAAACGAAAATGCAATTGCAGTAAAATTTGTTTCCCGTAGAAATGAAAATGTTCATCAAACATCTGTGTGACCAATTGCACGAAACAATAATCTTTTATGAGAAACACCAAAAACGTGCGAAAAGTTTTATGTTACTAAGATTTTGTTTGGAAATCTCTTTAAATGCACCTTTTTCACCTCTTAAAATACCATGATTATGATACCAGCAATAACGGGGCGGTGTAACTCGCTTAAAAACATTTAATTTTTAAATTAAATTAGCAAATAATAGCTTATATTGATACAGGTGTACTTGTACCTGTTGTGCCGATTATGATACCAGCAATTAGGGGATGGAGTTACCCGCTGTACCTGCTGTGTTAATTATGATACCAGCAATAAGGTGGGTGGGGTTAATAAATAAAATTGATAAATTTTAAATAAATAATATTGGAAAACCAAATTAATCTAATAATAGTATTTATTTTATTCTATTATTAATTGTTCTATTATTTATTTAAAAATGTATTAAATATTAAACTTACAAATGAAGAGAACAATATTAATTTGAAATAGTACCATGGAAATAAATATTTATGCAAATATACATATTTGTTGTAAACATACATAATTGTAAATACAAATGTGGGGAAAATTTATGTGTGTATATTTGTATTTTAAATTAATATTTCATTAATATATTTTATAAATAATTATATAATAAAATGTTTAATTATTGGTATATTTAACAGTTGATGAAAATAATTAAAGCTTAAAAATTAGGATAATCTTTCATTTTAACTTGGATATTTTGCTAAAAATTTTAATTCAATACAAATACAATAATAATAAATAAATTTTAAAGATATTATTTTCAAACTATGATTAATATATTTTAGTATAATATATACAGTATAATATTGTAAAAATTTCAATTTGACAAATTTAAATACATGAATAACGTATTTCAATGTTCATATAAAAATGCTGAATGACATTCAAATCTTTATTTTTAACTTAGAATTTGTTATGGTTTTTCTTTTTCAAATAATATTTGTAAAAATAAATGAATTCATTATATTTAACTATTTTAATGTAATTAGTACTATGTACTCATATATAATAATTAATATTACTATTATTTTTAATCAATATAAAAAATAATCCACTGATATTCTTTGATTACTTGTATTATGAATTGAATATTTAAAAATATATTATTAACTTCATGATATTAAAAATTTTTTTATTAGCTTAATTTATTAATAATAAGTTAAAATCCAAGATATTAAATAAAAATACAATTTTCAAATATATCATTTATTATTATTGGCTTTAAAAGAAAATTATATTTTACTGAAAATTATAATTTTAAGCAATTCATTATTTATAATCAAAAAAAAACTTCTAGAATGAAATGCTATATATTTTTATTAACTTTTCACAGAAATATATAATATTATATAATATTATTATATAATATATAATATTATTTATGTCATTAATTTTAATGTATATGTATGAACATTTTGAAAAATAATCAAACAAATTAATATTTTTATATGAAATAATAACTTATGTTACGTGTCTAAGAGGTCACGACTATGTTTATTCTTTGATAATTAAATCGCGATAATATTTTCTCTCCAGGTTTCGTTCTGCCCTATCCAAATTCGGTCAAAGCGTTCTGGCCTTTGTAAGGTTCGGAAATCGTCAATTAATGAAGCGCAAGATAATTAATATAATACTTTTGTTTTATTGTATTTCTATTAATGAACGAGAGAGAGAAGTATCGCAATGTGTAATACAACTTTTTCGCGTCACGAAGTTAATTCCCGATTGTATAGAATGAACAAATATTAATGTACCCGAACCGAGGTAGAAGTCAAGCTTCAAGTGCGAGTCCACGTAGAAGTCGAATCCGATGTCGAAGACGAAGACGAACTGCCCCTACGTGCTTTTTGATTTAAATCGTTATCTCCGCTGTATGGGGGAAATTGCAGCATCCGCGAATTCTCCCTCCGGGTGCCTCTGCTTGATTATCGTTTTGTCAGCTCTCCCCGGTATTGTCTTCTGACTGACCTATGTATATTCCTTGTCGCCTCTGATCTCGAATTTTCTCACGTTGGTGAGCTAAGAGGTTCTTATCACACGCGGGTTTCCCATTACTCGCGACTCCCTTTGATTCCCACAATGTACAATGATACGAGTACAATTTAATTTGTCGCGTATGCGTATAAGTTTTACATACGTGACAATATGTATGTATGTATATATATATATATATATATATATTAAATAAAAGTATTTGTTAAAGACTAAAATTCCCTTATTTTTTTCATAGATAAATGTAGATAGACTATATATATGCATAATTTTTGGGTATATTTAATATTATTTTTCATTTCCAGGTTTAATGTTGCAACGATCTTGCACATCGTCGCGAAATCCAGTTGGAGGTTATAAGTTTATTAACCTCATGAGTTCAATTACCTGACATCAAAGAGGGAGGTTTTGTTCGTGGTGGGACACTCCGAACAAAACCATCACTCGCGATTTGCCGATTCCCACTAAAACCGTTTAAAATAACTAATTCTTTTCAAATCGTGCAAATCGCATGCGGTCGGTCCGACTTCCCTTGAGAAACTGCTGTCAAGTATCCCCTCGCCGCAGGAAGGAGAAAATGGAAAACGCGGTAAAACGCGTGTATATAAACGTGGAAATAAATGCAGAGAGAATCCTTTTTGCTTGGAACTTTGAACGAAGCTATCGTGATTAAACGAAAACTGAGTTCAAAATCTGAGAATTATATTATAAATTTTATTGTCTTTAACATTATTTTCTGTGATTACACAGAGATAATTATAAAGACAATTACCGTAAATCGACACTAGTTTTTCTTATGTCATAACAGTAAGAACAGTGGTCTTGATAAAATAATATATGACGTCACTTGCGTCATAACAACAAGGACGCCATATATTGATTTGTATCGAACGTAAATAACGACGTGTATTGTGTCATAACAACAAGCACGATCGTGTATTTACTATTCACGTATTACTAAGGTGAATAAACTCTGTTTCAGACTACAACAGAGGAACCATTGGCGAGAGACGAAACAAACAAACCCGTCGAAATTTGAATTTCACGCTATTGTATGAAATATAATAAAATAACATTTTTTTTAAATATTAAAATAAATTTTGTCATTTCTTTTGGAGAACCCATCCTCCGACTCAGTGCATCCCGGCCCCGATCTATAACGAGATCGTGGCGTTACAATGTTTTTAAAACTGCGAATGAAATATCTGCATAAAAATTATATTTTGTTTATAAGTATTTCAAAACCCTATTAAAAAACTGTCATAAATATAGATATATAAACTATGGGTAAAAAAAATAAACGTCTATAACATAATATTGTTACGATTATTACTTCTACTTATAATTATTTCTTATATATATTGTTCAATGTATTCGATGAGCTCTCTGGAATGTCTGACTACGAAGAGAGAGATCACCACCTTTATGTTTACATTCGCGACCTCCGCGCGAACTCGAGAAATTTTCTTGCAATATAATGCATTGAAAGGTGAATTTGTTATTTTTCTCTCTCTCTTTCGTACTTTTTGGACATTCCTGTGTGCCTTAATTTCTTGAAAATTCTTTGGACGCGAGAAGCCTTTTGTCTGTCGTACGATCAACACGCGTAATATCCGCCGGTTCTATCGTGAACGTTGCGTGCGATTTTCGCTGTGATTATTTCGCTTCTCATTATATTAAACTATATTGTTATACGATTGTTTAAATAAATTTTTGTTATTAAATATCAATAGATGGTGGTGATTGTTAATTTCGAAAATCCATGTGAACCTTTCCCTTGTGCCATTCAATGAAGAGAATTGTCGCGAACATTCAATCGCGGCCTTTTTAAATTAAAGGAACATATATATATATATATTTATTTATATTTTATTTATCTATCTCGTTTATTTGTCGCGTATTTCTTTTACTCTTTTATTTATTTCTTCGTATTTATAACGTAACGATTTCCCAGTTTTTTTTTCTGCTGTATCTGAATCGGTCAAAGGGATTCAGCCTTTGTGAGGTTTAAGGATTAAAATAAATACAATTATATTATTTCACGTTTAAAATACCAATTTATTGATAATAAATCGTAATAGAGAATGTAAGTATTAAAATGGCTCGTGTTACGAATCTAGCGTAATAATCTTACTAAAAGCAAAAGCCCCAAGCCAAAAAGCCAAAAATTTCTTTATTTTCCAAAAGTTCCTTATTTTATAAAGATAAACTGCTAACTCTTCCAAGCCCTACCACCATGGAGGTGTTCTCATTTTTAGGCTTATTACCTTGACTTTTATTTATATTTCTCTATATATATTTTAATCATGAAGCATTATTGATATCATTTCTCAATTTAACGCTCTCACATATTTCTCTTTACGCTGCTTCTTGCTCCCATTTTCACTTATTTTATACAACATTTATTATTTATTTAATTAATTATGTGAATTTCGTTACATACGTAATAATATTAAATACGTAATAATAAATAATATTTGAGTATTGAAAGTAATTTTTTTGATAATATAATTATAATGATTTCTATTTTCATGTATTTATAAAAAAATATTTTATCATTAAAATGTATTTCAGTTGTATTTAAATTATTTTCAACACTCAAGATATATAAAGAAAATTTCTTTTACCCGTAGTTCATGTATCTATATTTATCTTTTTTAATAGTTTTTGAAGCGCTTATAAAAAATTTATTTTAGTTTTATCTGTACCCACTGGAAACGCTTAAGAAGTGCGATAAAGAAGATATTTTACCAGCTGTTTGGTTCTTATGTATATCATTCAATTTAACATTTTCTTAATTTCTGTTCTATGATTTGTAGTTCTTATGTCTCAAGTTTGACGTATAGATGGGTAAAAAATAGTTTTTTGTACAGAAGAGATACTTAGAGAATGTTAAAGTTCATGTTAAATTTTGTAAATAAACCTTTGTGGGAGAAATATATTTTTTTTCTTTCGCACATATAGAAATACTAGCGACTTTTTAAGAGTCCGTGACCCGAACTAAATTTTTTGAAGTGTTTTAAAACATTTTAACTCGGGTCACAGATTCTTCAGAGCTCGGCAAAGAAGCTATAAGTGCATGAGAGAAAGAGCATATTTGTCACACCATCAAAATACTTCTATTCAATTTGGCCTTTACGATGTACTTTTCCATTTTTAATATATTATAGTGCTACGATTTATGTTTGTATAATTACAAATATATTTTCTAGGATTTATTTTTATGGGTTCTGATATTTCTGGTTTTATTATTTTAAAAATATATTTCTAATGTAAACATTAGCAGTAGCACTGTAATATAATTAAAATTCAAAAGTACATTGGACAGAGTCTTTTGATTAAAATATATTTACTAATAAATTTATCAACTTACCTATAAAAATGGTTGATTCAATTCCGAAATTTCACTATGTATATTTAGTTCTTAATAATTATAAATTTTAAATCTTTGAAAAATATATATAAAAAAATTTTTAATTTATCTGTAAAATTACTTTATAATTAACACTTATTAACTGTATAAGAAACTCAAAACACATTCATACATTTTAAACAGAGAGCGAAATGAATTATTTACGCTCTTCTGAATAGATTTTATAAAACTGTTATAAGCTTAAAATCTGTTCTTTGGCTACAATTCTTTGAAAAACAATAAAGTAAACACATGAACTGGCTTAATAGTGCTGAAACACGAAAAGGGACATAAGGGGTAATTTCATTCTATTTAATTTGTCTGAATTGTCACTAACATTGAAGAAATATTAATTTTTATATTGAATGCAATAATTTGGTGTATAATTATGTCTAATGATTATAAAATTTAAGAAATTTTAAATTATATTGGAGCGGGCACTTTCCTTTACGTTACAATCTTTTTGTGGCTCGTCTGCTGCATTTGTTATGAGTTCTCTCATATACAGTTGACCCCCCTGGTTTATTGCTAATTGGAATTGAAATACACGATAGGTTTAATTTGCAAACATTACAGACTTTCTAATTTAAAACATGACTAAATAATACATATAATATAAAATTGCATCATAAAATTTTTTATACTATTTTTTTATTGAAAATTATTAAAAATTTTGAGGATAATGATTAAATATATTGATCTAAATTTACAATTATTTCGTGTCAATTATATATAGCTTGCGTTGACCGTTGAGTCGTTAGCAGCTCTTCCAGTAATTATAAAAAAATAAAAAGTAATTAATCTAATGGAGTTTCCTCTAATGGTCGCGCTATTGTGAACGGTGTATGAATAATCGCGTTTCGTAAAATTCAGAGTATATTGAAAGCACAGTGTTGAGAAAGAGGAAAAGGTGATAGAAGTGAAGGAAAAGTTAGCAGGGAAAAAAGGTGATAAAAAAGCAAAGTAAGCAGTGAGTAGGGGAAAAAAGAATTGACAAAAATCAAAAGGCGCTGAGAGGTTAAGTTGGAAGGGAAAGGGAGGAAGCTCGAGCATGCGGATCTCGAAGAAACAGGGCCGTATGAAGGAAGTGGGCGTCCGAGACCCAGAAGTATTAAGACAGAAGAACGAGGAAAACAGGGACGTAGGAAGCGAAAAATAAGCCTGGCGCAAGAAAAAGCAAGTAAAGCAGGGACAGGAAGACCGTCGGCGAATAAAAAAGACGGGAAGCAAACAACACTTGAACTGGAGAAAAAAGTTACATTTGCGGAAACAAACAGGGAGGATGATGTGAAAAAAGCAAAAAAAAGTAAGAGAAGAAAAATTAATAAGTGAGAAGGAAATCAAAAAGATACGACGAGAACACAAAGAGTAGAGAAAAACTTGAAAGGAAATTCGACAAGGAGATAGAGAAGCTGAAAAAAGAGGCGTATGAATCAAGAGTTAGGGCCAAAAAAGCAGAGGAAAGAATGGAAAAAATAGAGGAGAGATGCAAGGAGATGAAGAGAAAAGAGGAAGAGAGATATGAGATGTGGTTGGATATGAAAAAAAGGATAAATAAGCAGAAGGCAGACAAGGACAGCCTGGGAGATAAGAGCAGTGATGAAATAGAACACAAAAGCTCAAGGTCGAGCAGCAGACACAGCTCGGGAACAAACGGAAGCAGATGGAGCAAGTGGAGTTTGGGAAGCCTAGGAATATCAAAAAGGAAAATAAATGGGATTAAGAAAATAGTGAGACAGGGAAAGAATGGACCGAGAAGAGAATTTTGTAGTAAGAGGAATAAACAGAGGAGAGGTTGAAATAGCAGGGGTACAGAAGTGGGTAGAGACGATCGTCGAACAGAAATTGGGAATAGATGAAATGAAATGGTGGAGTGGTAGGGTTAGTGATCAAAATGGGGAGCAAAGAGGCGAGGAACAGGGCATGGGAGACAAGAAGGCTGATAGGCACGGAGATATTCCTTGACTTTGACTTAACCTAAGAAGAGAAAGCGACACAGATGGAAATCAAGCAATGGGTAAGAAAGGTGAGAAAGCAGGGAGTATACTCCAAGGTAGGACTAAAGAAAATATTTATAGATGGGCAATGAAGAAGACGGGAAGGAGAGAAAGAGATGAATAAGCTATTAGAGGTGACACTGAAAAGATGTGGGACAATAGAAAGATTGGAAGGGAAGAGGACTGAAAAGAAAAGAGGCGGACGAACGGAGATCAACGAAAGAGAAAAGGAGACAAAGAGAAGAGAAGATATGGACGAAGCTGAAAGAGATAAACAGTAATAACTTAAAGGAAAATAAAGAAGAAAACGACAAGGACGGGACGTTAAATCAAAAGAGGAACGGGTAAGGAGGAAAAAACAGATAAATAACAACAATAAAATACACAAGAGTAAACAGGAGAGTAGAAAAAATAACAGAACTACGACATAAAAAGAAAAATGCAAAGAGGGATGGGAAAGGACAGAAGGGGGATTACAAGTATTACAAGCAGGATGAGACAAAGACGAAGAATAAGACGAACAACCGGAATATAATATAAACAAAGGATAGGAGAGATAACATAAATGAGATATACAACACAGAAAGAGTGAGGGCGAAAGCAACATAGGGAATGAGAAGAGACTGGACAAGGACCGCATACGGACAAATGTAAATAGACAAAAGGGAAATAAGGAGACAAAAGAACTTAAAATTATGTTCTGGAATATCGCTGGGATATGGGGAAAAGACAGATAGTTCTGGGACCATATACAAAACATGGATTATGTCTGCCTAGCAGAAACATGGTTAGAGAAAAACGGTGAAAAATGTATGGAGATACTACCAAAAGAAATGCAATCGGGAATGGCAGGTGCAGAGAGAATTAGTAGAAAAGGAAGAGCTAAAGGAGGCTTCATCGTAGGAGTGAATAAGGGATTGGTAGAGAGGGTAACACTACTTGGGGAGAACAAAGGTGTCGGAATAGTTAGGACAAGAATAAAGATCTACAAAAAAAGGAAAGCAATTGACATCTGGGGAATCTATAATAATAATAGAAAGCTGGAAGAGATGTGGGAGATAATAAAGGAAGAAAGTGACAGCTGTGAGACGGAAACACTAGTTATGAGGGATTTTAATGTGAGAACAGGGAGATTGGGTAGATACATGCCTGAACACAATAATACATATAAAGTGAGAAAAGAGTGTGTAAATACAGGACAATAGTATTAATGAACTTGTAAGGTGAATGTAAATAAATACGAATTTTTTTGCTAAACACTGTGATGAAAAAACAAATAAATGTATAGAGGAACCCGTTCCTGGACCAAACGGCTGGGACGTAAATGTATAATAATAATAATAATAAATTAATCTATTGTAATAAACATAAAATTAAAAAAAATCTTCATTGAATTTTTTACCACAATATTTGTAGATTCACTTTTTTCTATGCAATCTTTTATCTCTCCCCCCGTTCACTAAATAAAATGTAAACTATAAAAGGATAAGAAAAGTATAGAATAATTGTTTAAATAAAATATGTAGCTATTTGAAGTCTTTATTTTTTCACAAACAAAATAAATGCAAGGGACATTTATCGGTTAGATTTAGCAACACGCTCAAGTTCATCTTTCTTTTTAATTGCATACGAATTCGACGAACCCTTAGCTGCATTTATAAGTTCATCTGCTAAACATTCGGCAATAGTTTTTATATTGCGAAATGCAGCCTCTCTTGCTCCAGTACAAAGTAACCAAATTGCCTGGTTAACTCGTCGAAGAGGTGAAACATCGACTGCTTGTCGTCGAACTGTACCAGCACGACCGATTCGTGTAGAATCTTCTCGTGGTCCAGAATTTATAATGGCTGTAACTAAAACCTGAAATAAACGTATTAAAATTAAAAATAGTAAAGGATAAAATAATATTAAACGTATAATTGTTTTAAAAGTTATTGATACAAATATTTAAAAATAGAATATTTATAGAAGTGCTACAAATTATTTTATTTATATTAATTATTGGGTGTCATATATATTATATACACAATAACATTTTTGTACATTACTGATCTTGTCATTAAATATAAATATAAATACTCATGTAATACTCAGTATGAGTTAATTTACTGTTGATTTTCTATAATTTCTTCGAGAATATATATCAATATTTAAAATATTATGCTTTTAAGACTACAAAAAGATCTACAGCATTTTCCTGAGGTTTACAACTGACTTTTTCATATTTCTGAGTCTAATATTCGTCTTATTTTGTTTTTATTTTGAGCTTATAGAACCCTGAATTAGTTCTACACCTACGTACTATTAAAAAATTATAATCATTTCATTAAATACTTTAGAAAAACTCTAAATAAAACTTTAATTTTCTAATTTACCTTATAATTTCAGATTAAACTGTTATTCAACCAATATTGTATAAGTAATAGCTACTAATATTTTATCCAGATCATTTACCTAAAATTAACTATTAATAAAAATCTCAACATCTATGAAATGAGTTACGTCAATTTGGTATAACTGTTTTTCCCTGTTTTCTACATACTAACTTTTCTATTTATAATTTTAACATTCTTATCAACGATTTGGTTTCTCTTTACACAAAAAAAAAAGACAATATAATAGGCGAGCGCAAATTATCAGCATCCAAACATGACGCAAAATGACTAGAAGAAACGGCTACAACGGATTGCTGACGGACGAGAAGCAATGGCTCTTAATGTACTTTCCAAGCGGTGATGCCTTTGGTAATTTAATTTAATTATAATTATTTGTATTCACACGTCTTTTTGTCTCCTCATTTGAGGAGTTTCTTTATACTATCTGTGTACCAAAGAGCCCTTAAATCATGTATCTTTATGGCGCAAGTGAATGTTTTATTAATTAACAAACAATTTATCTTATCCACCTTTTAGTTAAAATTTTTCTATAGATTTTCAAATTTAGTATTTATTCACAAACACATATATATATTTTTCTCAAACTTTATGTACCATTCTTGTTTTTTTTTTTTGAATTTTTTATCTTTAAATAATTCAATACACCTCAATACACAAATATTTTACATATATTATATATATACCTTCTATTGTTGCTAATACAACTAAAGGATTTAAAAACAATTTTTCACTTGAAGTCTCAAATATGTGGTAAATAATCTCTGTATCTATATATTTTATATTTTTTTGTACTATTTAATACTCACTTTAAAGCTACTATTACCGTTATAAATAAAACTAAGCCTTGATTAAACTTATTTCAAAAATAATTGTGCATCATTCTCAATAAGTACTGTGATAGATTGCTTTTAGAATTAATGTTTGAAGTGAGAATTATTATTTGAATAACTTTTTAAATCAGTAAAAATTAAAAAATTTAGTAATAAATATGTAAAACAGCTTGAGGAATTCTTGGTTAATACAAGTCCATACAATAAGTCAATTAGAATTTATTTTAATGTAATTATTGTAATGTAATGTTGTGGCATATTTAATAGTTAATAATTATAAATTTTAACACTGAGTATGAAAAAATTATACTTTTTACAAGTATGTTAATTGATTAAAATTGTAAAATAAATTTAATTAGAATATTAATACCAATGTTTTAAACTAGCTTAAAAAAATATTTACTACAGTATAGAATTTGTCAAATTTTAATTTAATAATTTAAAGAAAAAAAAATATCCAAAAATACTTATTTTAGATTAAATTTTCGAAACAAAATTTCTTAATTTACTGAAATTACATAAAATGTAAATTGTAAAATTATATTATTATCATTAAATGTTACAAATAAATTTTTTTGGATATGTATTATAAATTTTCATTTAAAATAAATATTTTACTTTATTATACAAAAACATACATAAAATTTTATAAAATCTTTATTATTATTTATTTATTACAATAAATTATTTTTTTAATTTTTTATTAATAACTTAATTGGTTATTTATTTATTCAGAGTATTTATAAAACATCAAACACACTAGTTTATGAATTCAATTTCTTTTAAAATACAATTTATATCATTTTATTTAATTTAGTTAATACTAAATCTAAATTTATTATTAATTTATTAATTTTTCTCAATTACTTTCAAAAAATATTTTAACAACTATAAATATTTGATATGATCAAAATTGATTTATTAATATAAAATTTATTACTTTTTTCTATTCATTGTTTATTATATTGTTTATTTGTAAATATTTAACATCTTTAATATCATTTCATAATTTATGCACATATATTTCATCAGTTTCCTTTTATTTTAAATAGAATATTTACAAAACCAAAATTATGTGACAAAAATTAAAAGAATAAATATGTGATGAATTAAAATATTTTTAAACACATTACAAGATATTTATATGTAAAATATTATAAATTTCTAAAAGTTTTTTACCTGTAAAGGATTTTCTCCAGTTAATAAATAAATAATTTCAAAAGCATGTTTTACAATGCGGACTGCCATCAATTTTTTCCCATTATTTCTGCCATGCATCATAAGAGAATTTGTTAAACGTTCTACAATAGGACACTGAGCTTTACGAAATCGTTTGGCTGCATAACGTCCTGCTGAATGTGGTAAATATTTTGCATTTTTTTCTTTAACTGCAATATAATCTTGTAAAGACATATCATTTATATTAACATCATCACAATTCCATCTCCCAAAAAGTTTTATTTCTGGTAATTCCGTAGACAAAGTAATTGCTAAAGAATCACCTGTTTGAACATCTTCATATTTTTCTGTATCAACCATGATTTATCTATAACAAACATGAAAAATAAAATTTTATTTATTTAAAAAAAAATATTTAGAATTTATTTACTAAAACAATTTTCTAATATTTTTACCATAATATTACTATTTTATTAAGAAAATGATGATTGAAAATAATTTAACTAAAAAACTGAATCAAGTATTCAAAATGAGAATAGCGATATTTTATTAACTACAATGTTATTTTTAATAGACATTCAAAACATCGAGAAAATGTTTCTGAAGTTTATAATAGTACAAAATATAATAAAATAATTGTGAATATACAATACAATTAAAATCAATTAAAAATTATTACTTTATTTTTTTATATTAACAGTTTTATGAATATTGCAGAATAAAAAAAAACATTAAATGATTGAAAGATAAATTTATTCTTTTAAAAAACGTGCGAAAATAATTCATAATACACATAACCTAAATTTAAACAATATATAATTACTTAAACAACTTCATAATTAAAAGCATCAATAAATATGTGTATCTAAAATACAATATTGTTTAATTAACATTAATATTAAATAAATCAATATAATTTAATAAGAAAATGTTAATACCAAATTTTAAATTTTACCTGAACACGTGTTCAAAAGACAAGCTACAATATTAAAAGACCAGATTTATACAGTCAATATCAGGATAAGGTTGAGTTCATTAGGGCTCAGACACATTAGATACATGTAAATATAAGATATGTTGTCTAAATCTCAAACATTTCAATTCCAAAGATAAAAATAAATATTATAAGATAATATTAACTTGAAATATCATAATAAATATCTTATAAATTAATATTTAATTTTTATGAACTGTGATAAATGCAATATCAATAAAATATTTATTCAAAAGTATTTTGTTTAAATTTTCCGAATTTAATTCTATTATAATCAAGAAACTCAATTTTGAATTGTATAAATTATGATTTTTGCTTATTTAGTATTAATTAAAGAAAATTATTTAAGTAAAATCAAGCAAAAATTTTTGTAAAATTATATTAGAGATGAGGGAGGGCCTACTGAATATGAGAGAACTGGCGACAAACATAGCAGACGGGCCACAGAAAGGTTGTGACGTAAAGGAAAGTGTCCGCTCCAATATAATTTGAAATTTCTTAAATTTTATAATAATTAAACATAATTATAAGCCATATTATTGCATTCAATATAAAAATTAATGTTTCTTAAATGTTAGTGACAATTCAGACAAATAAAATAGAATGAAATCATCCCTTATGTCCCTTTTCGTATTTCGGTACTATTAAGCCGGTTCATGTGTTTACTTTATTGTTTTTCAAAGAATTGTACCCAAAGAATAGATTTTAAGCTTATATCGGTTTTAAAAACTCTTTGGAGAAAAATGTAAATAATTCATTTATACACGTGTTATATAAATGAATTGATAAGTGAATGTAAATATTAATTATAATATAATATTGTTATAGTATTTATATTGTGAATATAAATATTGTTAATTAGTGTTAAAGTGACTGTGAGAATTGAAAAGTGATTTTTATTTTAACTAATAAAAATCAAGAATGGAGTTAATCACAAATATAAGGAGGAGATCAATAACACAATTTTTAAAGGTATTAAATTTATTAAATTTAATAGTAAGTATTAATTCTAAAAATAACATAATTATAAATTAATGTAATAAATAAAAGTACATTTGTATATATTAAATTCGTATAACTAATTATTTGGTTTAAATTGAATATAAGTATTTTGATGGTGGGAGAAATATGCTCTTTCTTTCTCGCACTTATAGCTTCTCTGTCGACTTCTGAAGAGTCCGTAGCCAGAACTAAAATTTTTTATAAGTGCTTTAAAACATTTTAACTCGGGCCACAGACTCTTCAGAGGTCGGCAGAGAAGCTATAACTTCGAGAGAGAAAGAGCATATTTCTCCCAGTATGTTTGTTTCTAAAATTTAATATTGACCTTAGCATTCTCTGAGTATTTCTTCTGCGTTAGAGATGGTACATACATTTTCAAATTACGAGAACAGGGTTATAAAAAAGCCAAACTTTCAGTTAAAAGGTGATATTTATTCAATTTTTTACGGGAGGAATATGTGTGTGTAAATCTAATTCTGCACGATCAAATGAGGATTAAATTAAATTGATTTTAGAAGATAAATTTGGAAATAGTTTTTGTGGAAGAACAGATCAGAGATTAACAGAATATTAGATCTCAAATTATATAGTAACAAAAAACATGGTGGATGAAATAGCTTCTTGCATATATATGTGACACTAGCAACTTTGGTGACTGCTTCATTAAAACATATTTTTATAATCTTATAAAACCTATTTAAAAAAATATTAAATATTGATACATCAAGTAAAGGTAAAAGAAAAGCCATATTTTTATTATTAATTTTAGTATTTTGAATGAGAGATGATTTTGGTTTATAATAACTTTATTTATATATTTATCACTTTGTTGATTCAGTGTAATAAATCGCATTATTGGTTTTTATTCATTTATTCATTTTTTGTATTATTTGTAGTATCATTATTTATAATTTATTTTTTATTTTGTTTTACATTGTAGTCATTGGAAACAATTATATATTTTATCTTCTCATATTTCTTTTCAGCATCTATGGTACCAATCTATGTAAAGTAACTATATCTGAATTTACTAATTTAGCTGTATCTATGAAAAAATACCCGCTTAATTAACCGATATTAATTATCTCTAATGTGGTGAACTGCCGGGAAGATGTAAGAAAAATCATTCTTTTTTGAGCTCTTGAACAGTTTGGATTACTTTTCAATCTCTGGGTTAGTGTGAAATTATAACTTTGTAACAAACGAATAAAGTGATTTGTCTGATAATGTATGATTTAGTTAAATATTTAAATTGTTTTAATCTAAAACATTCTTTCTCTTTTTCTAATTATATTATATATTAAAATTTCTGTATAAAAATAACAATATCTATTTTTATCATTTATATAACAGTTTTGTTGGACTTCTGTTTCTGAATTGTATCGAGTATCACGGCCCAACAATATCCTGGAAATAATCAACACAAGATTAGAACCCGAATCTTAGGATTTGTTCCAAAATATATTGGAGCTTGTTTGCGACGCGAGTTTTAAAGATAGGGAAGACATGTGAGAAGAATTTTAATTAAACCAAAATAAACACTTGTAAATTTAATTAAGACTGTCCACTAAGGAAGATTACTACATCGATTAAAGTTAGTAAGGTCAGAAAATTAATCTAATCTAATTAAATTAATCAAAACTAATCTAAAGCACGTTCAAGTTTAATATGATAAGACAAGAAAATTATGAACAATACCGCCTAACTAGTCTAAGGATAATAATGGAAACCACTGAAGATATAAAATTGTTGTTATACATACGGAACCGTGACAGGTGAAAGTTATTTTTATGTATTTAGATAATTAGAGGCAAGATCACGATAAAGGAAAAACATTTTAGATATGTACCAAAAATATAAGTAATTCGAGTCAGAATGAAAAAGAAAATTGTCCTCACCGTTGTTCATAAAACTTTTATAACCACGGTACGTACGACTTCCGTTTATATCGAGGGATACCAGCTTATATGAGTTACATAAAAATACGGCATTGTATTTAAAAAAATATGTAACAATGACGAAAAGATTATTTGGGTAAGAGGGTAAAGGGGTAAGAAGTATAGACAAGTAAAGGTAAAGTGAAGTAGTGGGATATAAAAAAATGAAAAGAGAAAAAGGTTAAGCTAAAGAAAAAGTGGTTAAAAAAATTTTTGAGGGAAGTGAGAGAACATAGAATAATATAAATGAATGAAGACTAGAATCCGAGAGAAGGAAGTAGCGCCATCAGACGGAACAAAGAGGATACTAATTCGAGGGACCAAAGTTAGGGAAGGAGTCATGATAGATTACTATGGAATGAGTGAAGCAAAGACAACACAGACCCAATCAGTAATGGAAAGTATTAAAAAATGAAAGAAATCATAGAATAAATAGCAATCCCGGAGGAGAGACTGATCAGTATAGAAAATGATAGATACGAATGTGAAGAAGAAGAGAGAGTAAGCAGAAAAGAAATAATAGAAAGATGGCTAAAGTAACGAAGAGCACACGTAAAAGGAAGTTAACAGGGTCTAGAAGGAATATGGAAAGTGAAAAGAGCAACACAAAGTCTGCCCTGTTGCAGAGAGAGAAGGTAGAAAGAGAGGAAAATTTAGTAGTCAGAAGAGTCGAAAGATAGCAGCAATGAGACAGGCAGAGGGTTTAATGAAAAAAACTAGATGTCAAAGGTAAAATTAAGAGTGCGTGGATAAGCGGGAAGGTAATTATAATAATGATGGAGAATGCAAAAAGAAGAATGAAGCACTGGAAGGTATGAAAAAATTGATAGGAATGAAGTTATTTCTAGATAGAGATCTATGTTTTGAGAAAATAAAAATACAAGAAAAGATAAAGGAATGGATGAAAAAGGGTGAAAGGTAAAGGATTTTATACAAAGTTGTAACTAAGAAAGATATATTTTTGTGAAAGATGGATAAGGTGAGAAGGAGAAGAAGAAAGGATGAAACTGCTAAGGAAGCTGGAGCAAAGATGAAGTAGAAAAGATAAGCAGAAAGCCAGTAGACGAGAACAGAAAAAAGAGCAAGGCAGAAAAGATAAAAAACAAATAAAAGAAATAATTAAAGAATAAAGACACAGAGTAAATAAAAAATGAAACAATAGTGTTAACGAGAAGAGTAGAGAATGAAAATCAAAAGAAAACAAGATGAAGATAAGTAGAAACTAAAGGACGAATAGGTGAAAGGAGGTGAAAAGAAAACAATAGGAAAAAAAAGACTGAAAGTGACGTGATGGCGAATAACATTATATAGATATAAAGCAAAAAGATATAGTAAATAAAATGTAAGATATAGAAATATAATCAAAATATAAAAATGTAAATTCTATCAATAAAAATATAATGTAAATGGGAATTCATTCCTTGGCCGAAAATTTAAAATTATAATAAATACAAATACAATACAATATAACAGATTTGTTGGTTACGATGAAATTTTTAAACTTCAGAAAATTGAAAAATATCTTTCTATAATTTTTTTTATGATCCATAATTTTGATATAATATAAATAAATAAATACTATCCCCTTTTTTAAAATCGGAGTTATCACTTTTCTCCATTCCTCTCAAATATTTCTCTTCTTCCATACTCTTTGAGGTATCTCCTTCAGTCTTTCTTTAGCATTGTTTTTTCCATATATCCATGTCTCATTCGGCAGTTTATCTATCCCTGCTGCTTTCTTTTTCTTTAGCTTTGCCCATATCTTATGTATTTCGTTATACTCTAGCTGTTCTTTTTATGATTCTTATTTTTCTTTGCCGCTTCTCTTCCACTTGTTTATCCTTCTATGTTTGCTCCTTCCGAGCAGCTCATTGGAATGCCTTTCCCAAGTACATTTGTCGATATTCGTCTCTGTTTTTTCTCTTTTTTCCCTTTCTCTGTTTATATATCCCCATATATCCTTTTTATTTTTCAGTTTCTGTAATTTGCACATCTCCTCATCTTTTCATTTCCTCATTTTATTTTCATTACATATGTTCTTCCATCTTCTTCTTTGTGCTGTGTAATCATCTTTTCAAAACCTTTTCTCCATTTCTTTAACTTTTTCTTAACCTTTTGTTTTTCTCTTTTGCATTCCCTATCCCACTATGCATGTTCATCTAATTTTTTTCCTTTAATTCTTATCATCCTCCTCAGTATGTACACTCACTACTGCCATGTCTCACCTTTTTCGTCATTGCAGTAAACCTCTATCTTTGTATTTACTTTGGTGGTGATGGGGAATTGGTCTGACTCCACACTGTTCTGTACTTTGAACTCTGTGACTCTATTCCTGCATTTCCTATCTGTTATTGCTAGGTCAATGGTGCTTCCCCTGGGTCCTGCATATGTATATTCCCTGTCTTCATTTCCCCTCATCGTTCTATTCAATACCTCTCAGCCGTTTATCTTCTATTATTTCAATCATCTTTCTTCCCTCCTTCTCTTTCTTATGGTCTTTACTCTTTCTGTTGTGAATTTTACCTCCGTCACTCATGTATTTTCCTTTCGGTTCTCACGTTAAAATCTCTCATAATTAGAATCTCTGTACTCCCACCGTCACTGTTTTCTTCTATGCTTTTCCATGTCGTTTCTAGCCTCCCTATGTAGTTATATACTTCCCAAATATGCAGTACTTTTCTCTTATTTTCAATCTCAATTCTTATTCTTATGGTACCTTCTCCCTTCGCTCTCCCTAGCTTAATCACCCTATCCTGAATCTTCTTATTTATGCCCAAAAAGAAGCCCTTCTTCGCTCTGCCCCTCCTTTTCTCTCGTTTTGCACCAATGATTTCCCAGTTCATTTATTTTGGGAGTATTTCCAAGAATTTTTTACATATTTATCTTCTACCCATGTTTCGGTCATATAGACGTAGTTCATGGTGCTTATGTCCACGTCAGCCCTCCATTCGCTCTCCTCCTTTCAAATTTCTTGCATCTACTTTACTTTCTCTTCTAGTTCTCTCACTTTCATTTCCATCTTTCTGGCCCATGCCCTGGTGTTCTCTTCCATGTCTTTCATGATTTCCATAGCCCTATCATACTTTTCTTCTATTTTCCCTATCATCTCCTTCGTTATTTTTTCCCATAACTTTTTTTTCTTCTCTTTTCATTCTTTCCTTCTTCTTCATCCCCTCTATCTCTTCCCAGAGGTTTTCCTCTAGGAAAAAGACTCTCTTCTTGCCACCATGCAGTGTCAGTTGTGTTCTTTCATTATTTGTTGCCGACTTACCTTTCTCTGTTTTTCCTTTCTCTTTACTCATTTTCTCTGTATATCACTTGTCTTCTAAGTCCCCTCCTTGAACCCCCTTTTTTTCTACTAGGTACCTTCCTTAGCTTTGGTGTGGGGTGCAATATTGCCCCTTCTTTTTCTGTCTCGCTACACTCCTGCTCTCAGGATGCTGAACTACCTCTTTTTCTATCGGATGCTAAGCTCCTCGTGTTGTTCCCTCTCCCCTTTCCTTTCCTTTGAATCCTGCCTTTTTCTCCTTACACTGCTATCCTAACCTCATTCGTCCGCTCTGATTTTCTATTTGCGATCTCTCCTCTTCTTTGCTAAATTTCTTATCTCCTTTATTGCCACTGATACCTTTTTACCTTTTTCACTTCTTTTCTACACTTTTCTATTAATTTCTTTATCAAAACTTCCCACAGTTACTGTCGCACTGATTCGAAACTCACGATTGCGATGTGCACTGTTCAACAGCCATATATGGAATCTTGTTTGCACATTAATTATATTTAGCTGTTTCTGTTTCTAATTACATGAATGATACGAATTATATATTTTTTATACAATAAAAGATTTCCTTTTTCAAAAGTACCATTTAAAAAATTGTTTTATTGATAATTGTGGTGCAAAAAAATTGATAAAGAATGTAAATTATTATTTTTAAAAACTGATTTGTTAAAGTGATAAATGAAACTTAGTTTCTGAATTTATTAAATTCTTTAAATTAGTTAAGTTTTTTAATCATTTTGATTTCACTTATTAAAAAAATGTAGAACAGGTGTAAAGTAAAATGTCCTTTTGAAATTTAAGAAACTACGTGAACTTCATTTTTTATATTTTTTTACCTGAAATGTATAACAATAAAAAGTTATATAATAAATGTAATATGAACAATATGCTGATTTCAATCGTCTGCTCCTTAGATGTCTGGAAGAGTACTAGTTCTTTAAAGACAATTTCCTTTTGTAATGATCGCATCTTTCTATTTTGTTTCTTGATCATTAATTCCATTGGATTCACGTCTTTAATATTTATGACATTGTCATTATATATTTTTTAGGAAGATTATTTTAATTATATATGCATTCATTTTTAATTTGATATGGATTGCATAGATCAATGAGTTCCGTATTTATTCATCTATTTATTCCCACATTCAAACTACATTTAAATACTATAATGAAATTAAAATTTAATAAGAAATAAATAAGTTAATCAGTCCTGTTAAATAAAATAAGAAATATTATTTGTTTATTCTATTTTTTTACGTCTGATCGTGGATAAAACACAAATTCATCCTACTGGGATTTATATTACACAAAACGCTTATTATGCCTTAAAGAGAGAAGAATTTCAAGAATGATACTAGAATCATCACTTACCACAGCGGTTTTTTGGTCTTTGATCATGTTCTGCTTCTTTGAAGACGACTTTGCCTATTCTTGTTCTACTTTGAGCTTCTGAAGATCTTTAAACTTCTGTAACTTCTCTACAATGTTAATATTAACTTTAGATGTCTATATTTGTCCTAATTAATCTCAAATTGTTTTGCAAAAGGTACTAGCTCTCGCACGAATTATATCTCTCCTCACATTCCTTATTGATCTGGGCATGATCAATAACGCGATATAATTGTAAAGTATTATACTATAGATCATCAATATTACAAATATTAGTACCACATTAAAACAACGTAATGGATTATATTTTCATGTAAAACTATTATGTCAAGTTAGGGGTCATAACATACTACGTTACAAATATTACGAACATATAAATAATGATTATTATAGTCCGAGTAGACTTTAAATACCGGAGTCGTCCCAGTTGTTGGAGTTATCTCTATCTCCGTAAAGGTTAAAGTGAAATACGTGGAAATAAAAACTCTTCCGTATAAAGACATCAAATTCATATTTATTAAAGAGAAGAAACTAAGACACGACACTTGGAGTGTATTCGCGATATTATTGTGTTTAACCAGCCGATGAGCGCGATGTGAGCAATTAAGTTAGACACGGCGTGAGTTTTAAAGTTTCTTATTAAATGAGGTGTTGTGCGATCCGCGGGTCCATCACGAATGAGTTCAAGATCATTCGCGAGAACCACGAAGCCTAAGTTCCCCCAATTTTCGAATATTCAGCGAGAGTCCTCGAGGATGCTCATTCTCATGGTCCATATGCTGATTCCACAAATTTCTCGAGACGCTCACCGTCGGTGCGTTATTTGGTTGACTACATCCGGTCCTGCGAGCCACGTTGACTCTAGGTGCCCGGAATTCGCACACTCAGCGCAGTATCGGGCGCCTGAGACTTCGCGTAATTTGTATTCCCATGGGTTCATGATACTTTCGTTCAATGTCGCGGCATTGCTGACCCGTTTTCACCCAAAAATGCTTACGCAGTGTTACAATGGATGCTGCTGCATGGTGTATGTAACACAAATATATTTAGCAAATATCCTCTACTGGGAAAAGGTTTTGAAATCTGAAAAATTGTTGATAAAATTTAACAATAAATAAATTAAACCATGTTTTATTGAATAAAATAATTTATAAATAATTATAATGTAATAACAAAATAATCCGAATACACCTGAGTGTATTTTTATATTTGTATTTAAACTCGAATATATAGTAATTAACAATTAAGGTTTAAAAAAAAAAATTAGTAATAGCGTTATAGAAACAATATAATTTAAATTTTTAAAAGGTACTTTTGATTTTTGTAATTATACATATGCATAAAATTTAAGTATATTAAATATTATTTTGTATTCAAACACACTAAATTAAAGTATAAATTTATATTTATACTAAATTTTTAAATATTTAAAATTTTATACTTAATTATACTTGATAAAAAAAAAATAACATGCGCGGTAAGATTTGAGCATTCAGAATAGATCAATATTTGGTTCATCCAGATCTATTCATTTAGGAAAATCAAAACATCTAAAAATATAAATATATTTTTAAATATTGGTAAATTTATTTTAAATTTATCACATACTAGCATATATTAAATTTTTAATGCAGTTTGGATTTCCGCAAGAAAAAAAATAATTTAAGTTATAAAAGATTTAATAATAAATTATGAGTGATTTAAATGAGATTCATTTTTGTTTTTTGTTTATATTTTAAATCTGATAACAGACAAAGTATAACAATTTTAAAAAGTGTTTAATCCTTTAATATGGGAACTAAATTTGCTTCTTGTAAGTTCAACTTATAACTTTAAAATTATAAATATATCTTTATGACAAAATTATTGCATTCAATTTTATGATACATAATTTATAATTAAATATATAATTAATATATTATAATATAAGAATGTATACATGTTATTAAATTTAGATTATGAATTTTATAATAATTTTATATAACTTTATAATTTTATAAAATCCGTTTAAATATTTCGAAACTAATTATATACACACATCTAATTTATATTAATTTAAATGTCATTTAAATTTATTTTTAACTTAAATCATAATTGAAATATAGTTATTAAATAATAGTTAGTTATGATAAATGATATTGTGAGGAATAAAAAAATAATACAATATTTGTTAGATAAATACTAAGTTATAGAATTAAATTGTATAAATTAAATAAAATTACGTCAATAAAATTAAAAAGACTTTATTCAATCATTTCATAAAATACTATAATGCTCAAATTATTATTTTTATTATACAAGTTATTATTATATAAAAAATGTATATTGCATATTCATATTATATATATAAAATATTTTATTGTGTAAATTAAAAAATAATTGTCATTTAAAATTTTTTTAAATAATCTGATATTATGTTAGTTAATAAAAGAATAATTTTTTAGTAATAATTTTCTACATAAAAATAATATTTTTATTCTACTCATAGGAACAAAAAAAAGTTTAATACGTGATAAATTAAAAAATATTCTTAGTTAGAATTATTTTTGAACTTTTTTATGCATTTATTTTTGAAAATAATAAAATTTTCATAATTAAATTATATCAGATTTAATATTTTTAAATTATATATAATTTTAATAAAATTTAATTTTATAAATTTAAAAGAATATAATAAATAAATAAGAATAAATAAATAAATAAATATATAAAACATAATTTATTTCTGTTAAATGCTGATAAGGTATTTATATGTACATATTTTTTTTATAAATTACTTTAATGATATAATGTTATTTTTATCATTGAATCAAATTTTTATACTGCAAGAAAGTTTGCCTTCATTTTTTTTAATAAAAGGTTTTATTTATTTATTTAAAAATTAAAAAATAAAATAAAAAATAATCTAATAATTAAATTATTGTTTATTTTTATTATTATAATTCATTTTATTAATCTCAAAATAATAAAGTGACTAAATGAAGTGAAGTGAATTGTGAAAATAAACTTATAATTCATTAAAAATGAAGTGCGAAATGTTATACTCTGATGGGTAGATTTAAATAACAATATTTATAAAAAATAATACAATTTTTGTAAAAAATATAAATATGAATATAGAAACAATAAAACAATGTTGTTTGGCAAAATAAATTTATAATTTAATTGATTATAGTTTTTTTACCATTTTATATAGAAAAAAATTGAATAAATTAAAAAAATAAATCTATTTATTTGTGATGTAGGAACCAAGTGTTGATGCTGGTAATAATAATAATACTTATGATATTACGGTAATATGGCAATACGGTTATAATAAATAGAAACAAAATTCGTTGTAGCTTACCTATTCAGAATTAGAACTGTTAGTAGGTGATAACGCTGATATTTAAGACTAATCATCTAAATAATAGATACAGCTAAAAATAAGAAAAATTCGTAGGGATTATACAATTCCTTTTTTATTTAAAATTGTACCAATTCTGATATAGAACTTCGTAAAGTGATATTCAACCTGCTCAGAACTAATAAGTTAACCAACAACTTATTTAATTCTCTAAGTATCAACTCAGAATATTTAACATTACTTTTCATTTGTTTTCTCAGCATTTATTAACACTTTAAAAAAATGCTCTAATTTCTGGTTAAAATACGATAAGAGCACAAAGAATAAATAAGTATGCTGAAATTGTGTAGATTTTATACATCAATCCTAATCTCAATCTCGTTTTTAGAACCATCAATGAATTAGATTAGGTATAAATTCAGTAGTTGTTTGAGTAGTTTCAATTATTTTATTTTTTTGTCCAATATTTTTTCTCTATGTTTACTTGATATATTTATTTATTGTATACGTGAGAGTAACAATGATACAAGTCTTAACATTTTATACATTAAACGTCAGTGCATCACAAAGACGGTGAGAGCCTGAGAGAGAGGATCGAGTCCCCCTTCACGCGAGTCCCGTTGAGAGACAGAGTGAGGGCACAATTCGTCTGCTCTCTTTCTTCAAGCGTAACCTTGCGAACTGAGCTCCATGAATTGAAATCCATGAGGCCTTTCTTTACAGTAGAATAAGGAATTATAAATTGGGAAACATTATATAAATATTATATAAATTAAATTATGTATAAAAATATATAAACCTGGGTGACTACAAACTTAGGTGATTAGTTTGTAATATTATAATATTTCTTTTTTAAAACTAGATTAGATATCTATATATATCTATATATATATATATGGATTACAAGATTAAGAATGTAACGGAACGCTTATATATATTGCTTACATACTTGTTATATGCTGCACAAATATTGTGAACGTTACTCTCGTACATACATTCTGCATACACGTAAATACTACTATGCGAGAAAGCACTGGGCACAAATTTCAACAGCATCTAGCTAATGCACAACATCCTTCTCTATTTATCTTTGTCAAGAGGACCATGTATTAGATGTGGGTCCGAGCTGACTGCCTCTCATCATTTTGACACTTTTTTGACCCATCTTTCTTAACCAGAGGATAACGTATTGAACGTAGATTATGGTTAACCTCCTAGTAGAGTTAACGAAGGGCGTGAAGCTCGATCTTATGATTCTCCTCTCACTCCCCTTGTGTACTCTAGCAGATTTTCTTGCGCTCCAATTAATCTCTATATATATTAATAAATTTTCATATGATTAATCATCGTACATTTAAACATGCAAGTAATGTCTGAATATAATAACCCTGTAACGCATCCTGTTAATAAACTAAAGAATTTATTATTTAAATATATATATGTTTGTTTAATTAAAAAATTGCGATTTAATATTTGCAAATATTCTCTTCCTGTGGTATACAGGTAGTGTAGACAAATATCAGTTATCAATTCTTTAAAGCAAAACAAATATATATATTTATAAAGTTATAATTTACTTCAATTTGAAACAAGAATTTAAAACTCTTCAAAATAATTTTCTAGTGCATCAATGCATTTATGAAGGTGAATTTTCCAGGTCTCAAAGGTAGCCTCAGCTTTGATATTTACGCAAACTTTTCGCATTTCTAAATTTTTTTGCACTATATTGTACACCGTAGATTGCATTAAATTCAGTTTCCGTAACTGTTCTTCGGCGGTCCGAATTTAAATTTTTTAGCATTCGTCAGGTATTCGTAGCGGTTCAAGAGATTTTTAGGCATCCATATTGAAACTCGTCGATTATCTTTTCCCGGCCCTCTTTAAAAGGTCTGTACCATTTTTCACATTGTGATTTTGACATAAAATTATCTTTATAATCCTCTTGTAACATTTTAAAAATTCCACACTGTTTTTTTAAGTTGTAAACAAAATTTTATCGCGTAACACAGTTACACTAGTCATTTCATCGCACCGTGTCAAAAAACTAAAAAACATCCTTCGCGCAAAGTACAATCCTGCCGTTTTAAATTATCGAAAAAACAAAAAAAAGGACAAATGGAAAAAGCTTTCCTCTACATTTTAAGATCCATCCCAAATCGCTACAATCAATAGTCGCAAAATGAAAAAAAAAACTTTATACTTCGGGGACGGACCATGTACAACTTTGAAGTATTGGTTACTAACAAGAAAATCACTTGCGGTGGTGAGCGAAAGTCACGAACGTAAACAAAGGTATTATAATTTTCCTCTTAAATTCGAATATTCCAGAGGACTAATGAAAACACAGTGAAAATAGGCATACTTTCACTGAACAATATATATAATGTGTTTTTTTCTTATATTAAAATATATTGCTGTATCCACTTCCCAATCCTGGTTCCCCAATTATCATGTTATCTGCCATTTAGTTGAAATTAACTTCTTTTTTTTTTATTTGTTTATTTTTTATTCTTATTTTTTTTCAATTTTTATAATTAAAATCGTTTTTTTATTTTATTTTATTTTATTTTAAGCAGGTAAGAGGCCCGCTATAAAACTATTATTATAAAATAATATATGTATATTGTAATCGATCTATAACAATAAATTTTTATTATAAAATTTAATTAAATTAAACTGTACGGGTTTCATTCATATAATCTCGTTGCACTTATCTGCACCAGTATCTCAGGTCACTTTCCCTTTTGTAGCAATGCCCGTAAAGGCAGAGAGATTTGGGCGATCAGGAAATTTTTACATGAAAACGATTTTTTAAATAGGCAGATGCTGAGAATATAAGGAGGAAATTATATGATATGATTTTTATAAAGTACTCATGCTTATTTACATAGATATTAAACACATTCGCGTCGAACTCTGCTGACCTTACAATAAACGAGTACTTAAATACTAAGATCACTGCCGAAGATCTGCCCTTATAAGCTACTTCTTCAAGGATTGCCATTATTGGTTTTTCATGAGAGTGAAACTTGGAATACACCATAAGTAGTTTTAACTTCTACTTACACTAATTCATTCAGATCCACAAGAAATTATTGGGTTATACGCTTGCACTTCTCATTAACTTTAAATACTCTATACCATTATAGTGCAACGAGTTTCTCGTTTCTGGAAATTTCCACGAAACGAGAAAGCCGTTGCTAGAATCTTCTAGAAGGATCGTACCCCTTCTAGAAGATTCAACGGTTTTTAAGCCCCTCCCATTACCGCACCGCGACGAATCTGCGCTCGCGATTCCCGGCGCAGCAGCGGCTGCGCAGCTCCAGCGCCGAACGAACCGAGATGATGTGGCACCTCGGAGCGCTCGGCTCGGGAGCAGAACCTTTCTGGCTCTCTTACCTCCAACTTCTATCCTCAAAACTCCTGCTGTTCACGCTATCGTGTCAGCAAACCGCTTCCAAAATTTTTTTTCAAAAATTTCACTCGTGAAGTATTGCATCTGTTAAGGGCAATATTGCAATTGCGCAATATTGCCCAAGTAAAGACAAAACTTCAATTACGAAGTGTTGTCGTCGTTAAAGGCAATACTTAATTTGTAAGTATTGCCACCGTTGGTGCAATATTGCAATTACGCAATATTGTACCAACCCGAAGTTACTGTTAACGAGCAAACTTGTTTACGTTTGCTCGTCCCGCCGAATACCCTTCAGGGTCCGCGACTTTGGTTGTTGTTTACGTTTTTCGTACATCCGTCAATGTTATGCGGATTTCACTCAATTTAATGAGTAAGCCCTGACCGGGAAATATATTGTTTATTTTTTTCATAAATTCAGGGATCAATAAAACCTGAGTTTATTATCAATCATTATATTTGATTGCGCCCCTCCTTGTTATTTCTCCCTTTTAATTGCTCCCGTCTTAATTGCTCTATATGTTGGGCAAAATATTTTGTTTGAAAAATTTGTGAGATAACACAAATTGATTGCGCCCTCCTTGTTTATGATTGCTCCTTTGGTTTTTAGCAATTGCTCCATCTGTAGAGCGAGGTATTTTGTAGTAATAACTACAGAATACCATAAATCAATTGCGCGCCGGTGATTACCGACTCCTTTATATTTCGGGAGGCAGGTTATGAAATATACGATGTAAATCGATAATAATTCGATTGATCGTATTTAATTCCCATTGCTCCTCGTCCGAAATAATAATTAAATTCGCGAAAAAGCATTGTTAAGCAATTATTTCGATTGCTCGTCCGTAACACTTTCTCCCATTTAGTTTCTCCCGCCGTTACTGGACCAGATTTAGAAAGTTGGTAATAAATCGATGTTAAATCGATTTCGCGTTCGAATATCCGAGCGCACTAGAATAAAATTGTACACTGTTAGTCCAGTTAAACACTTTTATTTAATGGTCAAATGGTAAATAGCATTGACCATAACCGCCGACCTTTTGATATTATTCTTAATCCCCTCGCAGTGACCTTGCGCCGTATACTAAGTCGTGAATTCGCCAATATAAATAATAAATTTGTACTGTATTTATGTTAAAGGTCAACCAGAATTAAAGGCCCACTGCTGTGAATATTTATTTTTTTAACTATTTGTTATTATAGACTATTCCCTCTTGACACCGTTCCGAATCCCTGGCAGACCGGCTGTCGCTTATCCCAGCGTATCTCTTCTCTTCGTCGAGAGCTCGACTTACCCTTCACCCGTGAAGGGCGAACGGAGCCGTCTCGTCACAATAGTAAGCTATATATTTAAACGAGTGCTACTATCGAAGGCACAATTCTAATTGATTGGAGTTTTCTGACAAAACTAAGGGTTTCTTCTTTCTGTCAATCATTAATGCATGACAATCATTGACCTTCTTGATGTTCGTTGTACTTTGGCGTAAGTGTACACAGTGTTACGATATAATAATATAATATACACAGAAAATAATTTTATTGATTAAATTATAAAGTATTTAATTACAGATATGTCATTGAAAGTACATATATTTAATATACTTAAATATTTTACTTTTACTTTTAGATACCTTAAAGTTAACATTACTTCATGAATATTACCAACGCCTTTTACATGGAAATCAACCTATTCCATCAGGTCCAGATATAGCAAATACATTAAAATTTTTTCTACAATCACTGTTATGTATGTACATATATATTACTTAATATTTATATATATATATACACAAATTATAAATGTAACGTACATTATTTTCACTTGTTAAGTTATAATTTATATAATTTAAAAGTAATTGAATATATAATATATATATTTTATATAATTTTATTCAATATACTTTTCTTTAATATTTGAACAATTGAACTATGATTTATTAATCTATAAATATATAATACTATTAGCATTCATTCTTATTTTTGAAATTACAATTTATGATAATAAGTAATTTAAATAAGATAGAAAACACGGAGAGATAGCTCAAACTATAACTAAGAAAACAATCGACTATTGAGGACCTAACCAAATTTTGCGATCTTAAAAAATCGATTTTTTGTATATTTCGATAGTTTATTATTTTAAAAATATTTTTTCAAAATGTTTTAGGGGATTCAATTTTTATAATGGATTTTTCGCCGAACAACTCTACTTATTATATTAATTTAGTATCATTATTTACATGTAAATTATAATGATTAGATAAGTAAGTCTATAAATAATTATTGTAAGATAGAGTTGCATTAAAAATTATTATAAGACGTTAATGTTATATAATTAAACAATAATGACTCTGTAAGTGATTACGTTTAGAAGATTTCACAAAAGTATACTATAATTTTGAAGGTGATATTTCAGAATGAGTCAAGAAGTTCTCAGACTTAAGATCAAATGCATTACGTAAATTAATGACTTAGAGGATGCTTTTTGACAGAAAATAGTACACACTGAAGGATTGCACTGGGTACATAAGTGCAAAATTTCTTGTCATAGAAAATACATTGATAATGAAGAAAATAAATGGTGCTTAAATATATGATTTGTTTTTGATGTTACTATTTGTCACAGTGATTTCGGAAAGATTGATAAATGTACGGTAGAACTTTTTTTATTTTATCATCTACTATGAACGTTATTTTGTTTTATTACTAGTATGAGTGACAACGATATAAAAAACAACGTGAAGAAGCACTGGACAATTTTTCGATCATATCTCTTTATTATCCATGATCTCCTTACTTAAATTGGAAACAAGCACCGATTCTCCTAACCCATCTTTTTCCCCGACTTTCATAAGGACACTACGTACTGGATATAATTTCTAATTAAGAAATGTTCAAAAAGAAAACTGTTCAGTGAAAACATAAGCCAAGATTCACGACGGCAAGAGAAAGTACCGAACACTCCGCATACGTCGTTTGTGAAACAAGCATATTATTAGGCCACTTTATCGTAAGCGTAGCGCGCGATATTCATTGTTATAACGCTTTTCTTTAATTTTTTCAACTACTGTTTGTATTTTTATTAATAATATATTGTTGTTATGTAAAATATAATACAAAGTGATCGTCGATATTTTTTCCATTTTTCCTTCTCTTTGATTACGCGATAATGAGAATATAGCGAAAATTTAATCGCGGGTTTAAATTAAAACACAAATTGTACGTAAATTTTGATAAATTCAGGGTGTCATTGATTAATTTGATATTGAACTCAAATTTTTGTAGACATGCTGGACCTTATTATTGGTTTGGACTATTTTTGGGCGTGTAGAACGGAGCTCACTGCCGACCTTCTCCCAACGTTTCTTGAAAACCGTGTACTTTTTATTTTATTCTGATTTACACAAACACTTAAAGACTTCTTAAGGTTTAAAAGACTCCATAGTATTTTTACTAAGCTGCAAACAAAATGTTACTATGTCATCACACAAATGATAATAAATTAAGAGTGTCGTCGATTACTCTGACGCTTAATTGATAGTTTGAACTCAAAATTTTTGACACACGCTTGTCGGTAAAATTGATTCAGGCAGGTTTTAGGTGAGAACAAGGCTTATCAGTGAGCTTCTTAAAAACCTTATGCAACCTTACCATTTTTCTTATTACTCAATATACGTAATTTTATCTTTAAAGGCTTTTATAATATTTTAAAGTTTCTACAAGATTTTATCAAACCGCAAATATATTTTTATCGAGTAAAGCTGCTCCAAAAATCGTTCTATCGTGATATGTTACAAGATTCAAGATATAATATATACAAAAACACGCTTTGCGGGAAGAAAAATCCTACCGGTCCTAATGGTCAAAAAAAGAAAAATAAAAAACTTCTTCACGCATTTTCCGATTTCTTCGAAATCACTACAGTAGCTTCAAAAAAATAAAAACTCAATACTTACCACACATACCATATATACTATGCATCATAGGTCTCATAGATTCATTTCGTGAATTTTGAATGTTTTTCTTCGAGAAGCGATGCTATCCTTTACAAATTAAGACAACTTCGGTATAATCAATCATTTTTTAAAACTTAACATAACTCTTTTTATGCAATTTGTCTTACGCAGGATATAGGGATCGAATAGAACTATTAATTCTAATGATTTTTTTATTACAACTCATTTATTATAATTTATCTCATATAAAAGGGTTTTAAACTAATTATAATTATTAATTATCTGATTTATTCTTTCTCTTTTTTTATTTAAGTTGTTACGTAATTTATTTAGTTTTTATTTATTATTTTATAAATAGTAATTTGTTCATTACGTGTTTAGATTATTGTGTTTTAAATATTTTTTGTCACACCTTCTTGTTCGGAATAGAACACTCAAAATCAATAATAAAAGTTAAATTGAATTAAGTTGAAAAAAAAGGGGGAAGGGATAAATAAATGAGACGAAGCCTTTCTTGAAGTTTACCTTACATAATACGATGTTTATTAACCAACCTGTTACCTCGGCTGAAAAACCCCCCAGTGGGAGGAAAAGCCGCCCGCGGGTTCCTCGCAAATTCGCAACCTCCGCGTAGGCTGCGCCGCTGGCCGTCACAGGCCGATGAACAGATAGGAGAGGCGGCGATTCAACCCCGCTGCCGATGAATCCGCCAATATAATATCACAGAAGGATGGAAACGTCCTCCGCGACACCGCTCTGCGTCGCCGACGTCTCGATTCTCCACCGCAGCGAGGAACCGGGTTAGGTTTCACAACAAATAATTTTCGTTCGCACACCCGCGAACCCGCGAAGCCGATCAAGGTTCTCGCATACGTGATGCGAGTCGCTTCACAAATTTATCTAAACTTGAAATTACAAAAGAAAAGAAACGCACCAAGTCGATTACAAAATGCCGCTTAAATACGCAAAAACGCTGTTGTCGGGGGTAAGGCCGAAAACCTAATGATGCCGCGTCACCAAAATGCAACCCGGAACAATCCTAGTTCAAGCGTCCCTTCCTTAAATTACCAAGATTAAAATAGGCAACAACCGACGGCGTAATTTTACAATCGACTCATTTTCCGAAGGTCGGGTATGACTGCGAGGGACCCATATAAATTCGTGTCGAGTTACTCTGGTCCCGAACATACCGCCCGCCTTCGTCACATCGACGAACACTTCTTCGCAAATTAATACAGAAATTTACAACTTATAGCTACAAAACAATAAATATACAAAGATTATAACAACCGCGGGCACCTCCATCAGTTCCCGGTTTCCTCCGATTCTTCCGTGTGGAGAGGGCTCAACCGAGCGACGTGTCGACGCAGTACACCATTGGCTGTTCTAATGGAAACTACACGAATCTGCTCATCAGCTCCGGCATGAGTTGCTGTTATTCGACCTAACGGCCATCTTGACGGTGGGAATCTGTCATCTTGTATGAGCACGAGTTGTCCGACACGTATATTGTCCGAGGATTTTCTCCATTTAGATCTCTCTTGGAGATGGCGCATGTACTCAAGACTCCATCTTTTCCAGTAGTTATTCTGGATACGTTGGAGCAACTGATAACGCCCAAGACGATTTTCTGGCAACGCAGCGTGGTCAGCATCAAATACCAATGATAAGGGTGCGCCGACCACTTTTCTCAGATGGTGTTTAACCGACTTGACGCCAGCTTCCCAGAGTCCGCCGTAGTGTGGAGTGTTGGGGGGAATGAAGTGCCATTTTGTACCTTCAATTGCCAAAAATCCGCTGGCTTCTCGATAAAATTGAGACGCCTCCTTGAAGAGTCTTTGCAGCTCATGATCCGCTCCCTTAAAATTGGTGGCGTTGTCGCTGTATAAGTTTTGACACATTCCTCTTCGGCTGGTGAAGCGACGATACGCCGCGAGGAAGCCTTCAGTGGTAAGGTCACTGACCAACTCGAGGTGGATTGCTCTAGTGGCAAAACACACAAACAAAGCGATGTAGCCCTTATAGGCTTTATGTCCACGACCTCTCATGGCTCGTACAGCAATAGGTCCCGCGTAATCAAGGCCGCAGTTGGTAAATGGGCGGGCGGGCGTCAAACGTGCGACTGGTAAATCTCCCATCAATTGATGCATTAATTTCGGCTTGGCTCGTTGACAGGTGATGCATTGCCTAATAATCTTCTTTATCAAGGGCCTCACACGCTGAATCCAGGCATACTTCAATGTATGGTTGAGGTTAGAATATATCCGCCGTGGAGACATTCTTCATGTGCACGTCGTACCACAAGCTTGCTCAAGGAGGAGCGCGCCGGGAGAATGGGAGGATGCCTTACATTATAGGTTAAGTTAGATTGGGATAGTCGTCCCCCTACACGTAATAAACCATCGGTTGGGTCGACAAACGGAGTCAATGCGCTCAGAGGATCCGCTTTCGCCAAGAAAATTCCTTTTTTAATCTTCGCAATTTGTTGGTTGTAAGCGTGGTCTTGCGCAAGTTTAAAAGCCAAAACGGTAGCTGTCTTCAGCTCATCGACAGTGGGCCTACGGGGTAAGCCATCGTGAGTCGTTATTAATCTCCGACGTCGCAAAGAGGCGCGTAAACAATAGGCCAATACGCGGAGAAGTTTTCCGTAATTCGAGAATCGCGTCAACATTTCGTGTTCCGGATTCCCCTCGTCGGCTTGAACATGTGCTACCTGCACCACCGGGAAGCTCGTTGGCCATTGCGATTTTGGCCCCGCCAAGAAGTTCGGTCCGTTCCACCAGATATTCGCATTGCTTAAAGCAATCGGATCCGCTCCGCGAGTTCCCAAATCAGCTGGGTTTTCTTTCGTCCCTACGTGGTTCCAAATTGCTTCCGGCAATTCCGTTTGTATATAAGACACCCGATTGGCAATGAAAGTTTTCCATTGACTTGGATGCTTATTCAACCACGCGAGCACGATTCGGCTATCTGTCCAAAGGAAGACATTCCCATCCGGAGACCACCGCGAGCGTTGAACAAAATTAATTAGTTTTACTAATAACACAGCTCCACAGAGCTCCAGATGCGGGATACTCTTCGTCTTGACCGGAGCTATCTTTGTCTTCGCCGCCAGCAAAACACTAGTACCACTACCCCGTGCATCTCGGGCACACAAGTACACGCACGCTGCATATGCTCTTTTCGATGCATCGCAAAACCCATGCAGTTCCAATGCGGTCGTGTGGTAAGATTGCACCCATCGCGGTATTGTTATGCCATTAAGGTGGCGTAAGCCGAGGCAATACCCTCGCCATTTATCAAGGATTTCCGACGTTACCGGGCTATCCCATCCACCTTGCAAAAGACAAATGTCTTGCATTATAAATTTAGCGACGACAGTGATCGGTACTAACCATCCAAGAGGATCAAACACCCTGGCTACGCCCGACAAAATCGCCCGTTTTGTTGTTGCCTGGCCAATATCCCGCAACGCTTCGCCAGTGAATTTAAACAGGTCATGATTCGCGTCCCAACAAACACCCAGTGTCTTGATCGCGTCACCCAAATTAACATGTTTAACCTCCTGTTGACCTGCATTCTCCCGCGATTGCGGTAATAACGATGGGTGATTAGCCGCCCATTTATCCAGTTTGATTCCGGCGGTGGCCAACAACGCTACGATTTGCTGGGCCTTCTGCGTGGCCAACAACAACGTATTTGCTCCGTCAAAGATATCATCGACGTAGGTGAAATTTAGCAGAGTTGCAGCACCAAGCGGAAAGGTTTTACTCTCACACGCCGCCAATTCATTGAGAGTTCAAATCGCGAGAAACGGTGCACAGGCGGTACCATACGTTACCGTGGTCAATTTATAGTCAAGCAGCGGTTCATTAGGACTAGGGGACCAGACAATTCTTTGATAGTCTTGGTCCTGTTCTCTCACTCCGATCTGTCTGAACATTTTCACGATATCGGCAGTGAAAACGTATTTATATCGACGCCAGTTTGAAAGAATTAACGGCAATTCTCTTTGCAACGCAGGTCCCGGTTTAAGAAATTGATTGAGGCTATGTCCTTCGTGCGTTCGTCGCGAAGCGTCGAAAACGACCCGAATCTTCCGCTTTCCTGACGACCCGGAAAACACGGTGTGATGAGCTAGATACCACGCATCCGGCCTTTTAATCTCCGACGGTTCAATCCGAATCATATGCCCTAACGCCTCGTACTCGGTCATGAACCGTCGGTACTCACAGGCGACCTCGGGTTCGCGTTCAATACGTCGATGGAGGGAGTTTAATGCACCGATCGCTTGCCTTCGCGTCTCCTGAACTACACACGGAATTGGAGGACGTAAAGGCAACGCAACGACGAATCTCCCCGCTTCATCTCGGAGATGCATGGCGGCAAATTGTTCATCACACGTCAATTCCTCGTCCGTCCACGCTCCCTTGATTTCCGGAACCTCCTCTACCTCCCAAAATCGCGCCAGAGAACGAGACAGTTCGTCTTGCACGGTACAATGATGCACCGCAAACGCATCGCTCTCCGTTGGTTCCGCCCGCCGTGACTCGAAGGCTGCTACCGGTCCGGAGACAATCCAGCCTAACTCGGTTTCCTGCGCTACCAGCCGAGTTCCCGGAATAGAGACAACTCCCACCCTCAGTAATTGACCATACAAATCCGCTCCAAGGATCAAGTCAACATTCTGCGACTCGAAAAGGGTAGGGTCAGCCAAATGAAGATCTGCGAAACCGCTCAGATCTATTTCCACCGTCTGACGGGACGGTAACCTCCCGGTGAGGTGGGGAAGGACTATAGCATCCACTCTAAAACTACAACGCGGATTCACTAACGACTGAATCGCAAAGCTTGTCCGGAACTGAGATTTAATTGGAGACCCGTCTCCAACCCCAGCAAAGGTGGTATCCACGCGACGTTTCGGAAGATGCAATAGTTGAACCACGGACTCGGTGATGAAGGATACTTCCGATCCTTGATCCACCAGAGCTCTTACCATGGTCCGCGCCCCGTTGTCTGCCATCAAATCTACCCGCGCCGTCGCCAACATCGTCACAAATTTTCCTCGTACCGTGCGAGCCGTGTGCGCGAGCGATACATCGGTCTCCTTTTCCGCCGTCGAGTCGGTATCTTCGGAACTTCCCATCGTCGCAGTCGCAATTTGCCTGCCAGGTCCACGATGCCCTTTCGCGACCCGTCTAGTTGACCCGGGACCTTTGCCCCCCACGGGGGGAGTCGAGTTCGGATTCGTTTTACTTGAATCACTTCCCCGAGGGAAGTGCAGCAACGTATTGTGCCGTTTGGCACACTTCATGCACGTTCGCGGATATGTACAACTGCTAACCGTATGCTTCGCGAAGCATAGGCAGCAGAGTTTCAAGCGTTGGTCCGTCAGCCACCGTTGTTTTGGTTCCAAGCGCTTGAAGTCCGGGCACGCCCAAAGATAATGCGCGCCCTGGCAATGCGGACATGTTTTATCCGCGACCGTCGCGTGCAAGGACCGGCGAACTGCGGGGTTTTGCTTTGTAGGCCAACTCGGCCGCTTAGCAGGAGTCGGAGGCGGGGAATCCTTCTGCTTTACCCCGACCGATTGCGCTCGTTGCTCGAGAAAGGCGATTAATTCTGTCACCGGAGGAAAATAGAGCATTATATCCGCCGCTCGTACATTATCCTTATGGTTCTCCTTCACCTTTTCGTCACGAGTACACAGCTTCTCATCCCATGCCTTTTGGGAGTCCATATCCAATAAGGACATAAACGAACCGCATAAAAGGACGCTTAGGGTCCCCAAAGGAAGGCCTAGGCGTTCAAAACTTCTCGCGACGACGCCGATTTTGTTGGCAAAATTCAATAAAGCGCGACTGCTCGGCTTCTTGATGGATTGCAGCTCCTGCAACATCCCGAGTAAACGCGAGACGGTAAGCCGGGGACAATAATATCGGCGGTCTAAATCCTTGAGGGTTGCCTCATAAAGTTCTCCCGTCAACTCCGTATTTTTAACCATTTCCGCGGCCGATCCTTGTAGACTACTTATTAAGCAATGAAGCTTTGCCGTGTTATCTGTTTCTCCCAATCTTTCCATCACCGACAGGAAGAGATTGCGGAAGCTTTCCCATTCCTCGTATTCCCCATTAAAGCTGGGCAAATCCACCTTGCGCACCTTAAATGCCCGAGGTGCAGGGGAGCGGGGACTTCGCGCCAGGCCTGCCCGCGTATCTGTCACAGGTGTCACCGGGCGTATCACGGCAAACGTCGCGGTCAGGTATTCTTGTATGTCTTCGACAAGAGCCTGTATGGTCGTGAATATGCCATCGCGAACATATTCTTCGGTGGAATCAATCCCGCGCGACATTATGTCTCCATGTCGATCCAACGCCTCAGCCCAAATTCGCTCGATTGAATCCAAACGCGTCTTTATCAACTCCTCGGTGAATGACGCACGATCCCTCTCCCGGATTCGCTCGTCTGTAAATTTCAAGGAGCTCAAGGATGCATGCTGTAAGCAAATTAATTTTTTAAGCGCCGGCGGAGCCATTATTAAATTTAAAACACCCTTATTCGTCAGGCAAAATCAAGAAAAAGATTATTCTAAACTGATAAATTGATTTTACAATAATTGTATAAAAGAATTTACAAACAGCTGGCCGAGAGAAGAACAATACGCGTAAACTCTGAAACTGATAATTGCCGAATCCCGACCGTGTGGGTGCGAGAGGGACAGCGCACCGAGCACAGAGCCGCGTGGGTGCGAGAGAGACAGCGCACCGAGCACAGAGCCGCGTGGGTGCGAGAGAGACAGCGCACCGAGCACAGAGCCGCGTGGGTGCGAGAGGGACAGCGCACCGAGCACAGAGCCGCGTGGGAGACCAGCTTACGAACCAACTTCCGGGAATTTCCCTTTTCCTTGGCGTCGCAACCGACGCTTCCTCTTTATAAATTCTACAATAATTTATCCGAATAGTTAACAATCGGGTATACTCACAATTTAGTTTTATCAATAATATAAAATCCGCTATTGCTAAATTCAATAAAGGCTTCGTCCTCACCCGGGGCACCAAAATGTTCGGAATAGAACACTCAAAATCAATAATAAAAGTTAAATTGAATTAAGTTGAAAAAAAAGGGGGAAGGGATAAATAAATGAGACGAAGCCTTTCTTGAAGTTTACCTTACATAATACGATGTTTATTAACCAACCTGTTACCTCGGCTGAAAAACCCCCCAGTGGGAGGAAAAGCCGCCCGCGGGTTCCTCGCAAATTCGCAACCTCCGCGTAGGCTGCGCCGCTGGCCGTCACAGGCCGATGAACAGATAGGAGAGGCGGCGATTCAACCCCGCTGCCGATGAATCCGCCAATATAATATCACAGAAGGATGGAAACGTCCTCCGCGACACCGCTCTGCGTCGCCGACGTCTCGATTCTCCACCGCAGCGAGGAACCGGGTTAGGTTTCACAACAAATAATTTTCGTTCGCACACCCGCGAACCCGCGAAGCCGATCAAGGTTCTCGCATACGTGATGCGAGTCGCTTCACAAATTTATCTAAACTTGAAATTACAAAAGAAAAGAAACGCACCAAGTCGATTACAAAATGCCGCTTAAATACGCAAAAACGCTGTTGTCGGGGGTAAGGCCGAAAACCTAATGATGCCGCGTCACCAAAATGCAACCCGGAACAATCCTAGTTCAAGCGTCCCTTCCTTAAATTACCAAGATTAAAATAGGCAACAACCGACGGCGTAATTTTACAATCGACTCATTTTCCGAAGGTCGGGTATGACTGCGAGGGACCCATATAAATTCGTGTCGAGTTACTCTGGTCCCGAACACTTCTATTTTATTGAAATAAATAAATAAATAGTTGATTTTATACCGTCAGATGCAAATAAATAAACCACTGTATTTCTATTCATATGAAATGCATGCATCTTATTGAAACCAAATCACTTCATAACTTAATAATATCTGCGTATTTAATAATACATGTAATGAATGTATAATTATGTAATTAAATAAATATAAATGTATGGATGTATGAATAAATAAATAAAAGATGAATATTTTTAAATATATATGCATATATATGAATAGACTAAACTACGAGACTGCACCACAAAATTGTACTGTAAATTATTATTCTGTCATGCTTTTCACTCCCAGACAACAAACTTTTTATACTATCCATGAAATAATGTTATGTATTACGCATTAATTATCTTTATATTATATGCGAATCTTCTTATTTTATAATTTACCATTATATTATAACATCATATCAGATCTCGATCGTGCCTGAGATAACTCAATTGAGGGGACTTCAGAGAATGGCGGGAAAAATAAAACAAACACTGATTATATTTTTAATATTATTTTTCTTTTTTATTCTTTTTTTTTCTTCGTTTTTTCTTATTTCCTTTATTAATATTGTTTTTCTTTCAGGGGAGGTATTAGTGAACTAGTCAATTCATATCGTTACCTGTAAGAAATTAATATATATTAATTTAAATATTTGTCGTAACTACAGTAGATCTCCCGTGTTATGATGGTGAAATAACACAAGTCGATATTACTATTTTTTTCAACTGGATGAATATTCGTGTAATTACGTATATTCTATTATTGCTTTCGGAGTTTTCAATTGCGCGTACCAGATGTTGTAGCTGTCGGAATCTATGTAATCATCAAGAATGATAAACTAGATTGTGTCAATAGCGTGACTGAAACCATATCATCTCTCGTTGCGAATTTTCGCGACTTATATAGTGTGATTTTCGCACTTTTTTTGTCTTCACGCGGTAAATTCCCAGGTGTCCATATAAAACGCTGGAGATTTCTTCCATTCGTAGTATTTACGTATTGTCGTCTAGATACTCTGAGTTTATTTGTGAGTTTGAATAAAATTGTTTGAGAAACGGCTAGTTATTCAAATTCGTGAATTACAAAATTTCGACCACTGGTGGAAGTTGATGTTGTTTCGGCAATACATTTCGCGCGTATGCTATTTTTTCATACGTATCGCGGTTCTATCGATACGCCAATTGATAATAACCTCAAAAAGAGGTTTTGTTATTACGATGTAATGAATGCTGACTGCGTTGAGTTAAAGAAAAACCGATAACGACTGCTTATATTTCTTCACCCTCCAATAAATTTTTCTTTAAAATCTCATATAGCAAGACTAATCTGAAAAGAGGTAGTTTTTAAATTGTTATATAATTTTTATTATTAAATTATTTTACTGCAGATATTAAATATACGATTAGATGACTATATATTTCTTTAAAATTTATTAGTATCGATATATCTAGTTCGATTTGAGAAAAATTATAGGAAAGTTAAAAAATATTAATTTCGATTTTATAAATTTTACCTATTTAGTATGTTCAATTTGATTAAACTAGAGTGAAAAAAAAAGAAAAATCATACATGAAAATTAGTTCCTTTTATAACTTTTAAACACTATATATTAGGTTGGTAGTGTCTAATTTTTTTGATATATTAATAAGTAGAGAATTCAAATCACAAATAACTCTCAACATAAATATGCTTTCAATAAATAAATAGTTATTAGAAGATTTGAATAATATTAAAATTAAACAAAAATATATAAAATAATATGTATTTATCAATAGTTTTTACTAAGTTTAATACAATTAATACATTTTTTAAAAACCTTTTCTTGTTAATATATATTGTTCCACTAAATTTTTTTTAGCTCTGTTGAAAGAAGTTGAAAAATCTCCTTATGAAATGTTAAATTCTCCAAAGATGGATTTAGAGAGAATGTCTTTGTATCCTAACTTGGATTATAAACAACTTTATAACGCATTGGCTCAACTAATAGATGTAATTCCATCTATTCATATAGGCATAAACGGTAAAATTTAATTAATTTTATAATTTTATACTAAGTTAATATTAATTGCAATTAAATAATATTTAAATTTTTATTGAATTAAAAAATTACATATTGGTCCATTATGCAATGAATTATTTCTTTAGATATTATAAAACTGGAATATAATAAACAAAATAAATACTCTACTAATTATTGTAGAACATTTTTAGAACTTTGATTGTTAAAAATATTAAATTTAAATAAAAAATTGGAAAAGAAATATTTATTGATGAAGTGTTGAAATAAATATTTTCTATATTCAATATTTTCTAGAAATAATTCTATATGATTAATTTCTCTACCTAAAAACATTCGCTGCGAGAACTTGACATTACTAATTTTAGGATTCTTTAAAGTGAATTTGACAAGCAGTAGTCAATTTAGTTGCACTTCAGCTATTTGCTTATTACCTTTAATAAAACATAAAGAAATTGCATTTATAGACTTTCTGTCTGTTCTAGTAAAAAATTAAAATACCAAATTTTAAATACAGAATTATTATAATTTACAATAATTGATTTTTACATATGACTTTATAACACCAGCGTTTCTTACATAAGATTGCAAAAATATACACTCCGAAAACACAATACAGACACACTATAAACACCTAGCGTACATGCGAACTTGGTGGAACTTATGCATATTGAGTACGTAATTCAGTGCAACTTACGTACACAACACATACTTAAGTCGAAAAAGTTTGATAGCTGGAAAAGTGATGTTGCGTGAGTACAAGATTCACACAAACCCGTACCCGCTTATACACTACCTTATAAGTACTTGTATAAAAAATGACGCGAAGAAACATCGGACAGCTTTCCGATCGTATTTCTTCACTATCTATCATCTCCTTTATAATTGGAATTATTAATTTTCCTAATTCATCTTTTTCTTTGACTTAGGTAAGGGAACTGCATACTAGACGTAGTTTCTAATCAAGAGTAACTCATTCCGTTCGACAAGAAAGCTTTGTACAAAACCTACATCCCCGTCATCATTCTAGTGGTATTAATGAATGGCATGATGCTCAACTTCATGTCCCTCCACTTTATTCCGCCTTATATACCCTACTCAACCCCTTTGCGTCACGGACAATAGTAATAGTAATGCGTTTCTCCTATTTCTATTAAAAATTGTTTCAGATCCATTCAATAAATAGGAGTATTTGTTTTCTTAATTAATGCGTTATTATTTTGTTATAAATCTTACTGCTGTACCTGATACCGATCCTGGTCTCCCAACTGTTAACTAGTCAACTATTAACTAATTAAAATATTAATTTCTTTGTTTCTTTTTTTAATAAACTCATGTATTTTTCTTTTAAACTGTAAAATGTGATCGCGATTATCAATATGCATTCATTTGAATGTACCAACTATTGTGATAATCCGTAGCGTACTTTCGTTAAAAGTAAAAGTTAAATAAATTAAATTTCAATTTTATTTAGTTATTGAAAATTGATTTTACTTCAAATAAATACATACATTATTCATGTACATTTATGCGCATATATACAAATCTTGAGTTTTAACGAATCCACAACCAATTATTTCGTCAAATATACACCCTTATACATACACACACACACACACACATACAAATTCGTACATTGTTCGCATTGTTTAAAAAATCTCTTTAATCTCAAACCTTCGGACCGCAACGTTTTTTCCTAACTCTTCCAAAACATTCGAAACAGTGTTATGTTGTAAGTTTTCCTTTCATGTATTCACTTATGTTAAATGGATCGTGTATCCGTCGATTGTAGTCCATTGAATGGAAATTAAGATGTGATATAACAATCAAGCAGGCTTGAATATAATTATGCGTGAATATAACCAGTTAAATCACATGACTCTTATCAGCATGGCGAAACCACAAGATCCTAGTATTTTTCTTCCACACCGCGTTTTGATGCGAGGATCCAATTTACCAAATACGTTTTGCATATGAGGTATAGCATTAATTGGTTCAAAATTACACACCAAGATTTCTGTACTATTATTACATAATGGCGATGTTTTAAAGTAACATTCAATACGAATATTTTCAGGATGTTTCCTCAGGTTTTGATAATCTGGCAGAAAATACTTTCGAGAGAGAATGATTGGATGATCCCTTGCAAGCATTTCGTTTATTAATTACTATATATGGTACTATTTATGCACTTTTGTGGCTTTTTATGCTAAGCAGTTACCTTATACAAGTGACATCGTATTATCCGTTGGTTGGATATCAAGAAACATTAGTATGTTGTTCTCCATGGATTCGCCGATGTCTCCGAGAAGGCCTATACTGAGGTGGCGTATTTAGTATTACTTGTTAAAGGTTATCAATCAATTATACCTTCTTGTAAAACCAAAGTAGCTCTTGTAAAGTCATTCGCTCTACCTCTGTTAGAACTATTTTGAGCAGTATTATTAACTCAGTTAATTGTCAAGTTATGGAGGGACTTACGTTATCAAGAGCTGCCACTTTTATGCTGGATGGACTCTAAAATAATTTTGGCATTCTTGAAAGAATGTCCTTGATCATGGCAGACGTTGGTGACCAATTACGTTAGTAACATTGTGATTGCAATTTCAGAGACCAGTTGGTCTTATATACGATTGTCTCAGAACTCAGCGGATATAGCTTCACATGGTACCAGTCCCATTCAATTCCACGATGATTAACTTTGGTGGAACAGCCCTAAGGAACTGTTTTCAATACAATTGTAATCCCCTCACTACTTTTATATGAAGAAAAACATAACCCTACAATAAAAGTTTTTCATGTGATTGAGAGGTAACCAGTATAATATAATCCAACATTTTTCGTGATCAATATGCCTTAAACGCGCATTTACATATATTTTCCGTTGGATGATTCGGTCAATCCTGAGAATGTTATTCAGTCTTACTCCAGAGAAAGTGGATCAGGGTTATTAGTAAATATGGAGTAGTATGTCACTGAAATACAGGAATTGCGAAATAAATAATTGCTTAGTCTTCGTAGACAACTAGTTTGTCTGATATCGTTTCTGGACGAGTAAGTTTTATTACGTATTAGAAGATGTGTACAGTTCAAAAATTTATCAGAATGTGAGTTGTATTCTATAATCACTCCTTGGGAATGTCATGTAATAGAATTATTGATTCAATAGACTCATACTGATACTTTACATGGAGGCTCACAACTGATACACAGTCACATTCTAAGATAGTTTTGGATTCCACAAGTACGATTTCGACTCAAAAACTCTGTTAAGAGATATATACGATGCAAGCATTTTCAAAAGACCATGAATGAACAAATGACTCTTTTACGTGCGGAGCAAGTTATGTTATCGTACCTGTACTAAATTACAAGTTTCAATTATATAAGCTTATTTCTGATTCATACATTCAAGGAAAGAGGTCAATGCAGCACGAAAAGATATGTCATAATTTTCGTCTATTTTGTTACACGAGTTATTAATTTCGAAGTGGTCTCTGAGTCCGTTCTATACCAAATTCTATTAAATTATTTTTAAATTCTATTAAATTATATAAATTATTTAAATTATATTAAATTCTATTAAATTCTATTAAGTTATTCTGGAGATTCACTTCTCGTCGCCGATTGTGTAAGCAAATATTCACCTAAAATGACATCCATTTTCATAGGGCAAATATTAAACTTCGGCGAAAATTTAAATAGTCCTGTGAAAAGGAGGAAACTATCAATAATGCTTTGATAGATGAGGGTATGTGTTAGAGTTTTATTCCTTTCTATTCTTCACACATTAGGGGGTTTTTGGAAGTCGCTATGAAGTCGTACTTCAAACGTGTTTAAACTTGCGCCCACTAATTTCATTAAATAATGACTCAAATGATATAAAAACTTCTTCACCTGGCCATTTCTTAATTCGGATTACAAAGTCGATAGACTTTAATTAATAGAAATAAAAAAATTTTGTGTCCTCGTATGTCAAAATTGTCGGAAAGAAGAAACGTGGATAATTATACGACTATCGGAAGGGTATCAGCGATAAAGATTTGTCATCAAATCATCCGCAAAGAAGATGGGCATGATTAAAGATATCTATTAATTACCTGAAAATTAAAATTTTAAAATATGTAAAAATTTGTATATTAATATTATATTGCATTAAAAATTATGAATAAAAAGAAAATTAAATGCGAAAATGCGAAGGTTTTTTGTCTACTATCGGCAAGAGCTCTTAACCCGCATTTAGTTAGTTCAACATTACTAGTCTTCTCGTTATTTTCATTTCATGATTTTGCTCTAATCGTCTTCGAAAAAGAGTTTCTCTGATTCTGGCTATAGTTCTTTCGAAATATTTAAATGCATCATGAAAAATCCATACTAAGGGTTTTCTCATCTTCTATTTTGTTTTCCTTTTAAAAACTTTTCATTTTCTTATATAAGTTATTTTACACTACTCGTCATTCGATAGCAACGACTTATACAGTCTTTTTACTCTTTCTCTCTTATCGAATTTGTGTAAGGCCATTTTGCGCTACTGATGATGAAATATCAGCAATATTAGTCAAATTTATTCTTAACTTTCTTTGTTTACTCTTATCATCGAGTAACCACGGTCGCGTGCGTAGGTTTCCTCTCCTTCAAGCTCAAGTAATTGTGTCTTATTTTTGTTTATATTATTACTAATTGTAACAGGGTTTCTGAGCTGCGAAATCTTGTAACATATATCAATAGAGATATATGCACATACATACTATATCTGTATCTTTTGAATGCGAATTGAGAACGAACGACTGTTGATTAACCTTTTTTAGCGCTAGTACAATTAATTTGTGTAGGCGCAAAAATAGGTAACAAATATTAGATTGATTAAGACATAACAAAATAATTGCCTTAAGATGGACAAGGAAAAAATTATATTTTATTCATCCTGTATCTCGATAGATTACAACTATCCTTTTTTATCACTTATTAGTTATATTTGATTCTAAAATTGTTACTGGTTCATTAGGCATAAAACTGCCTATAAATTAGAAGGTTGTATAAATGTGATTGGACATTGTAACTTTTTCAAATATTCTCCACTTCTTTTACAATTAGCTAATTTCAATAGAAGTCAGTGTAATGATAATATTTTCTTTTCTTATGAAGTTTAGGAAAATATGTTTATTATTTACATTCAGTATATTCAAATTTATAATTACTAAATACTTAATCAGTAATTTTCCTCTTTAATTAGTACCCAAGCTACTTTAAATATTGTAATACCATCGACAACAATAATTAATTTTGTGTTTTTGTTATTGCAATCCTCAATAATACGGCTACTTCCCATAGAAAACTGTTCAAATTATCGTGGTAAAATTAAGTTGCAACAATGATTATTTTTTTATATTTACCTTCTGCATCCGTATAATATAGTGCTTGGCTTCCTGACAAAATTATTAGATGGATGATCCCTGATAATAAAATAGGATTTATCTTTACCCATATTACAAAAAATTTCCCATATTAATAATGCTTTTAAAATTCTATTTAATGAAATTATAGCTATAAATGAATTTGTTTTTTGACAACACAAAAAAAAACTTATTTTTTATTGTTGCTACCACCAATAACAAGTTTTTTATACAGAACAATGACTATTCTGACTACTTCTAAAACAAACAGATTAAACACAGACTGAGAAAAATGAAATATAAATATTTTCTTGACAATAATACACCAAAATCTTTTAACAATATAATTTCTCTCCCGTACATAAATAAATTTTACGAAAAAATCAGCATGAAATTAAAAGCATACAATATCAATATTGTTTTTACCATCAACAAGTTAAACCATATAAAAAAATTGGACAAGTCAGTAATGATAAGTGAAAAACTGGCAACATTGTATACAAAATAAACTGTAAGTAATGCAATGCGAATTACATAGGTGAAATTAAAAGTAATTTAAAAAAACAAATTTGCGAGTATAAAAAACTTAGGAACTGTATCCTAAGTTTTTGAATATCAATGACTGTTTGCATCATAAAGCTCCTGGCTAATGCAATAGTTGTACTTTTGATATCATAAAAGTTTATTTGTAAAATTTCTACTCTAGTGGAAGATATAAATCTAGCAACTTTGGAAGAGTTGTTAGTCCATATTGTGTTGAGTACTCGAGATAGTAGGGACTCCGTCTACCTATATCTCCACTTTTGCAGGAGTCTTATCAGAGTCCTTCTAATCGATGAGAAAGCAGTGAGCTCTGCAATCCAAAGGCAGGCCTGAAGCTTCTTATGGTATTAATTTCAACCTTGTCATTCTTATAGTAAGAAGAATTTCTTTATCCTCAATGTACTTTTCCTTTCCTTTCCTTGTAATAATAATCCAATTTTCGATATGCATAATATCATTTTGCCATAAAAATCTGGTCAGTACCGTGTCAGTCTTAATTGTACTTGTCAAACACCGGAACCTTTTTAAAATTAATATAATGTGTTCTGTTAACTTAGCTGGTATCATAATCTAACGATTGACTTACATGGAGAATCTGACTCATTATTCAAATCGCGTCCGACTGACAGTAACAATGAATTATCAGGGATCCATGAAGTATTGCCACCTATAAGTCAGTGATAACAGCATTACTGTAGGAAATACTGCTCATTTTCTTTAATCTAGTCTTTATGATATTTGAGAAAATGTGTCAAATAAATAAGGATATAATTTAAATAAAAGTATGTAGATACATTTTAAAGTTTTTTGGCAATATAATCTTAACAGTCTTATATACAGCTGTTGAAAATGAATAACGGTGGTATAAGGAGTTGCTTGTTTAAGTTGAAGTTTGATTGACAAGTTGTAAATAATATAAAGTCATTCTTACACTGAAATAAGAATTTTTTACGAACAGGTATTTACTTTTTTATCACGAAAATGTGAGTATCAGGAAGAAGGTTCAGTTAATTTCAATCATTGTTTCAGTTTTGAGCAAACTAATTGTTTATTAATTAAGAAAAATATGTTTTCAATAATCATTAACTTATAACATGACATATAATTGAACTGCATGTGATTAATATTTAATGTGTAATGTATTATTATTCTTACTAAATTAATATAATGTATATTGGAGGAAATAAAATATAATATAAACACCAATATAATACAATTATATCGGAGAGATTGTTACGAGGATAGAATAGATATATTTCTCATTAGTTTCTCGGTCGGTGAGTCTCGCGAAATGACTACGTCATTGATTTCACAAGGATTGGCCGCAGATATATGACTCTCGTATAGAGGCTTATGGTAAGTAATATGATGCACTAGTCCTCTCATATGTATTTTGAACATGTTTCAGAGGTATGGCAATATAAAATTTTTGGAGAAGTTGTTTTGTTCTTTGTATTTTATAAAGGAATATAACATGATTATAACAAATATATATTCTTGTGAGATAGAGAAGTTTTTCAAAAGCTCCAATGAGGTATATGTAGCATAAAACTAATTATTTAAAAGTTATTCTTATTTTTATTTTTATTAACTGTACACTTTATTGAATCTTTTACAAACTCCATTATCTAGATGTAACGTGCCTTGAATCAAGATTTATAATAACATATTATATAAATTGTATGGTTGTTTTCCAAAACTGATACTGCATAATTGATATGCAGCAAATCATCTATATTTAAATGTAAAATATGTATGTAATTTAAATATGAACATGAAATATATATTACAAAAATATACAGGATAATATGGAATATTTATAAATATATAAATAAAATAAATAAACTTTTAATTTATGTACGTACAACTAAGACTAAATAATAATTTACTATTTTTGCATATAAACATTTATTGATATATTGATACTTTTTCAATATTGTAAACACTAGCGGTTGCTGCTGACACCTTCATTTTGTTTTCTAAAAAACAAAGATAAATTCTTATAATTTCTACGCGGAACCGATTTTACTAAGCGCGATTGCTACAGAAAAATCACTTAAATCCATCTAATAACATTGTATTAAATCTTAATTTAGTCAGTTCGCAAGCAGGAGCTGGGCGATAAGCAGACGCAAGTTTATTTAATCACTTTATATCATATGCTATTCTTTGGTAATTGGTTTAAATTTAAGTAATATGTTTGATTTAATAATTAATATTTGTGTTTTGTTAATAAAGCGGCATTTATTAATATTAATTAAATTAATCCATTTTTCTTTACAATTCTTCCATGCCAGCTTCTTTCTTTTTTTACTCGTGCTCGTGCTTTGTAAATCAATAAAACAAATATGAATTGATAATTCTCGCCAAATTAAAATTAAACGCTAAATAATACTATCAATTTAAATATATATATATAATATATATTATATAGATATATTATATATATAAACATTGTAAAATACTAGTAATTATTTTTTATAAACTAATTCATTTGAAAACACTACTTAAAACAATAATAAATCATAAATGTGTATACAATATATACACATAATATATACAATATATACATATATATGTAACAAAAACCTAAAGGACAACTCAGGGACATAAATCCCCGAAAAGAAACCTTATATATTAATCAATAAGCAAAAAAAAAAAATGAATTTTTCACTAATACACATAAAATTGTACTACTGACAATAGGAAATTTTTTTTTGCTTCGAAAAACATCAATTATATTATCTCACAAACAAAATTGTTTAGCTTATAAGTTAAATGGATAAACTTAAATTATTTTTAATTTATTTACAGTATTTGGTAAAATATTACTACAGTGCTTGGTATGTTTATTACCATTTTTGGAACAAGATTTGATTGATAATTTGCCAAATTTAACTGCCAATTTAATTGCTGTTTTACCCGCAGAATTACACCAAGAAATAATTAATTATTTGTGCTTTTATATATTACCATTTAGTTTAAGTAAGTATATATAAATATTAATAAAAATATTAAAATATTTAAAATAATTTCTCATAATTATTATTTAAAGGTAGAAAAACGGAAGAAGAAAATGAAAATTATGCAAGTCAATCAATTTCTGCAATTATTATGTTAATACTCGAATATTCAAAAAATTCTGGTAAGTATTTTACTAAATTAAATTTTATATTTCAATAAAAATATATAACAAATTCTATTTAAGTTACATTGAGAGAGATTCCATATTGTAATATTTGAAATCTTTAACCAATTTAGTATCTTTATAATAATAATAGCTCAAATGAGCAAAATTAACTATTATATTTTGCAATATTTTATAATGTACATGTCAAATTATGTTAAATAATAAAATTATATTATTTTGAATATTTTTCTATTAAAAAAACGAATTTATACATTTTTTGTATTAAAATGTTTAATAACAATATATTTTAATTTTTAGCACATCATTGCCAATTATTAGAATGTTTAATGGCTCTTAAAAGTGGCGTTGTGAAAGATATTCTATGTGTTATAGCATACGGTACAACATCTGCAAAATCATCTGCTACAAAATTATTATTTTATTACTGGCCTACATTTAATCCGAAACTCTTTGATAGAAAATCTATGCTGATAAAATTTACTAGTAAGTTGAATTACTAAGTATTTATATAATTATATATATATATATATAATTTTTAATTAAAAATATGATATAAATTTACCGAAATACTTATAATTGAATATTCTGAATAAACACTCAATATTCAATAAGATTAGCCAAGGGTATAAGTAATATTCGATTATAGCTTTGCAACGAGCGAATCTCGTTGCTAGAAGCTTCGAGATGGCCCCTTGCCCATCTCGATATTTGTCCGGTGATTAGGCTTCGCGCAAATCACCGCGTTATGAAGAATCAACGCACGCAATCGAATACGCAGCAGCGTACACTCACCTCAAGCGCCAAGCAACCGAGGTGATGTCGCACCTCGAAGCGCTTGACTCGGGAGCATAACCTGTTCGGTTTTCCAACCGCATACTTCTTTCCTCAATAGTCCTGCTGTTCATGAAATCGTGTCAGCAACCTTTTCTAAATTCCGTTGTAAAGTTACGTCAACACCTACGGACCATTCACGGTAACGTGTTGGTCCACTCTTTTAAAGGGTCTTTGTTTATGAAAACCCTTCCTACCCTAGCTAAACAGTGTCTGCGCCCTTGAGTAGAATATTTCAATTGTCGCAATATTGCTAAGACAACCGCTGCTTACTCTGTATTTTCGGATTTCCCTTCAGTGAAAGAATCGATATTGGCGTTTATAAAATTTTATTTGCACAAATTTATAAACTTTAAATTATTGTCTTATTATAATTGTTCGTGCTATTTCGGGTTTTTTGTTATATATTAATAAATCTCAGGATTATTCTGGCGAAAATCTATTCTATATCTTTCGACGAGAGCTCGACTCTGTCCTTCAACTATGAAGGGCAAATGAAGCCGTCTCGTCACAATTTAATAAAATTTATTTCTCTAAAGTAATTGTTTGTGGTTGAGTTTTGAGGCAATTTTCATAACTTATGTATCAAAAATTCGTATAAAAACTCACGTGTCTAAAAACACAACGATAAATATTAATAAAATATCAATTGAGATTCCGATTTCTAGTACAGACAAAGTAAATGTGTGATTTTCCAATAAACTTTATACTTAAGATGAAAAACACGATAAGGAAAATAAAATAAGTAAGAGAGGTGTGTGAAATATTCTAAGGGCCTGCTTAAAGAAACAGAGGAAGAAAAAGGCTGGAAAGCATAACCTATTATAAGAGAGAAGAAAAAAACAGATTGAACTGAAGGAACCTACAAATAGCTTGAGAGAACATGACCGAGTAAAGATTATTTCTAGTTTCATAAAAGATAAAAGGCATGAACAATAGGAACAAAAAAAAGACTATAATGATAAGCACATAGTTACTTATAAAGTCATGAGACTGATTACAATTACACATAGGCACTCGCTGTTAAATGAATGGGATGAAAAATAATGAGGGGTGAAAGTTTCACAGAACTTAAAGAAAATAACAAACTTACGTAAATAAAATAGAAATTCTATCATATATTGTAATAAAATATTTTTAACTAAACTATGTATAATATTGAATTAACATTTAATCTGTAAAGATATATGTTAGAATATTATATTTCAATAGTTTCAACGTAACCATGAATACAATATTATTGAAAAAAATTATTAATTACTAAATTATAAAGGTTAAACAATAATTATACTACTAGCTACATCAAATCTAATAAAAATTGCGATATCAATAATAAAATAAAATAAAATAAAATAAATAAAAAAAGAAAAGTTAAAAAGACAAGAAAAGTATATAAATAAGTTTAAATAGCTTTATTTTTAATTTATTTAAAATTACGTAAAAAATATTTATTATATAAAATTCGAAAAAACCTCGGTATTATGAAAAATAGACTTACTTATATGCGCAATATCTTAATATTATTACATATTAAGTAAATTAATATTGAATAATTAATTTTATTCTATGTTCTAATTATAACTTATGTATATAATTTTATCTAGAAAATCTACAATTAAAAATATAAAGGACTTTGAAATTATAGCCAAATTATATTATTATGAAATCAATAATTTCGAATAGTCTATAATTGTATAACAATTTATAAAAATATATATTTTTTAGATGAATACACTCCGTTTACATGTAAACGAGATGATTGTCCTAATTCAAGTAATGCTGAAGCCGGTAAAGTCTGTTATGATCATTCCATATCAATTACATTTGCAATGGATTCACCACCTCCATTATATTTATGTATTGAATGCGCTAATGAAATACATCGAGAAAATCCAAATAAAATATTTCATGATATTTTACATCCAATGCAACAATTATCATTAGTTTGCGAAAATAAGGTACGATACATTATACTTTATTCAAAGTTGTTACAGTACTCGATAATAATATAATAATTACAATGAATTAAAATAAATAAATTTATATTAATATAATATACAATAAACTACAATAGGTCAACATATTGTTGGTTTTCATTTTAGAATTACTGTTCATAATTTTATATTTATAGAATAAATTGTTAAAAAAATTTCAATTACATTTTATAGAAAAAATAAATTTATAGAAAAAGTTAAATAAAGAAAAACGTATGGTCATTCCTTTAAATACTTGGTTGTGTATTTCAAACATCCACCATTGAACTACGGGCTTCTAACTCTCAAGTCAGTTCCTAGAAGGCGAACAGCTATCTTCCATAGAATTACTTTGATCGAGATGATGAGTAGTCATACTCTGATGTCACTAATACTCTTCTTTTATTAATCTTTAAACATCAATCCTCCATTCTTCATAATTCTATACGTTTAATTTGTTGTATTACGTACACAAATCTGCTATGAAAAACCATCATTTCATTAAAACCCGTTTGTATTTCGATTGTTAGTGCAGTGTATACCTTAGAAATATTTTTTTCATTTCAACAGAGCTAAACTATTGTAATTCATTGACTCTAGTCATTCATTACTCTTGTCTAACGTTCTCGAAGTACTGTTTGACTATTACTCAGTTCATCTTCATAGAATAAGATTGAGGTAGCCAAATCTCACCCGTAAAATTCTTGTATGGGCTCGACTTTGAGTCTTTTTTAATCCAAAATGTTCTATCCATTCCCCCATAACCTAATACTAGCATGCCAAGGTTCCTAATGCCCACTATCCCCTTTGAAAATCTAAGGTTCTTGGATTTTTGCTATGTTTATTTGCATCATATCAAAGAGCTTGGCCTATACACCCGACGTATACTCGCTATAATACAAATTAATTTGCAAGAATTCAATTCTGGTTAAAGGCATGATACTAACGGCCTTAAAGAAGTTCTTGGTCGCCTTTGGAATGATAAGTATTAGAGACACTGGGGGTCTCCTCCAGTTCTTTCATTTGGCAGCGTGGCCTCACCTATGTCCTTTTTCTCAATCAGTACACAGTGAGCCCTGCCAAACATATAATAAGACTTATAGTTGGTCTGCTTCTTATTCAACCAGGAAATAAAGAGAGTTTCCATTCCTTTACTGCTTTCCTTTTCATTGACGACTGGTTCGCAGCTCACCACCTTCCATTCATTGACACGTAGAGTCTTGTTCTAAGCTGCGAAGCATACAAGCCTACTGGAGCTCTACTGAAGTCCACGGTTCCAAGTAAGTATATAAGCACCTTCTTGAATAGAACAAGTTCGGCCATACCAATAGTTTTGATTTCTATCCTCGTGGATTCTGATAGGAAGATGATCTTTATCCGCATCCTCATTGCATCTAAATCATCGATGGTGCAATCTATGATTGAAGCGAGTCTTTCCATTAATCTGTCGTACATGTCTTCGCAAAACAGTATCCGAATACATAAAGAGGACGATTTCAACTTTAGGTTGGTGACTAACGCCTTATTGTAAGTAATGCAGTTCTCTGGTCTTTTTTTCGCCGCCGAGAGGATAGTCTCTTTAAATAGATGTCGTTTTGTGGTGAGAAAAGATATTAATTCTCTCCTTTTCTTCATAGCAGTAATCACCTTCATATTTCTCTGCCTTCTATTAGAGAGATCCTTTTTATCAACATAAGCAGCGAAACTAAATTCTGTCACTTATTTTATCTTATAAAGCTATTTCTTGGGGTCCTTTGGATCAGATCTAGCGCCAATCTAAGCCTGAGAATTGTCATTTGGGGCGTTGCAATATTAGATTCGTTTGCTGAGTTATTTATTAAAATCTTATCCATTATTTATTTAAAAAAGAACGAGTGTTTCGCATGCGATAGCTGAGATGCTCTTATCCCTGAATCAAACAGTTTGAGAATTGATGGTGGACGTATATCATTCCTTCAGCTCTGATGGCTTCAAACGAGCCTCTCAATCAATATACACGGTCCAATACGATTGCCAACCGACAGTGTGAATCAACAGAAATTATACAGCGACTCATATAGTAGCCAGGATGGATTGGTTAGTTCGTCCGAGATGGCCTGAATGTATTATCTTCAGTTTTTCATTCGCAATATTCAGAGATTTCGAAGAACCCACTTTAGTAAGGTCTTACAGCTTTTATCATAGGGAAATATTTACAACGAGATATAAAATAATCTTGTAACATTTTATTTAATATATAAAATACTCTCGTACTTCTATTCGTTAATGAATAAATATATTGACATACATAGTTTTATTATCGTTAAATCTTATTTAAATATGAGTATGCGTTACAACTGGTACTCTCATGAAGATATTATTCTCTATATATTATCCTATCACTTTTTCCTATGTTTACAACTATTGATTTTATAACGACACATAAAGTAAGCCTTTGATATAACTAGTGGCTTCACTACTCCCTCTTAAAAATTGTTACGATTTTTAAAAAGGCAAAAGCAAAATTTAAAACTAATAAATATTTCTATAACAAAAAAAATTTATAAATATATCATTTATGTAATAAATATTTAAATTAATTTACTTCTATATATAAATTTATATATATAAATTTAATTAAAAATATACATATTAGTTATTTGTATAATATATTGTATATTTAATACTGAACATATATTATTAATAATGTAACTTTTTTATCAATTCTAACTTGAAATATTCTGAATATTTCAAATGATACATTCGATTTCTTCTTTATTTTTTGTTTTTGTTTTTTTTTTATTCTATCACGTATGAAAAATTGCAAACGCATACGCGACGAATTAAATTGTACTCGCATCAGTAAATGAAGACAAAAAGGAAAGTGACATTGAGGGAATCGAACGGAATCGCGAGTAACGTAAAACCCGCGAGTAATAAGAACTTCCGAGTTCACCAAATTGCGAAAATTCAAGATCAGAGGCGACAATGAATACAAAGAGGTCAATCGAAAAGCAATACCGGAGAAAGCTGACAGAACGATAGATAGAGGCACCCGGAGGGAGAATTCGCGGATTTTTCAATTTCTCCATACAGTGGAGGTAATGAGTCAAATCGAAAAACACGTAGGAGAACTTCAAATTGGACTTCGACTTCGATTCGGATTTTTAACATTCATCACTATTTGTTTTAGACAATCGGGACTTAGTTTTCTTGACAACGAACCATTGTAATACGCATCATTTCACTCTCTCTCTCTCGTTCATTAAGAGAGATATAATAAAAAGTACCATATTAATTAACTCGCGTGTTCTTTATTGACAAACTCCGAACCTGACAAAGGCCAAAACGCTTTGATCGTTTCAGCTAGGGCAAAACGAAACCTTGAGAAAATTTCGCGATTCAGTTATCAAAGAATAAATATAGTCGTGACATCTTAGATAGGTAACAATTCACTATTCCATATATTTTTTACTTATTTTACTATTTTTTATTTTATTCACTAATGTATTGTAATTATTATATTTAAACGTTTATGAATTTGGAATACCTAAGTGAATCCAGTGGGATGCAAAATAGTTGATACGAAGTAATAATAATTGGCGCAATTGACCGACTTTTCGATATGGTAATTTCGGTCGTTCTCAAGGCTACATTACTGAAAAAAACATAAATTAACATTAGTAAATAAGTAATAACATAATATATGCTATTACGTCTCCGAATATAATAAATAAATGAATAATTAAGATATTTGTTCATTTAAAAAGTATTTGTTTATTTAATATTTTGGTTAGTTTACATATTTAATATATGATGGTTAATATTTCCAGTAAGAATAATATTATAAAATAGAATTGTTACAAAATGATTACAATGATTAATCGATAATTTCTTAATATTACTTGCGTAATAGTTATTCGCAACGATTGTAGCTTAGAAATATGTAGTCCGAATGAACGACGTGGGCAGTTTCTTAAAGGCAGCAGTCTGTCACCACTCCAGATTTTCAGGATTGGAGAGTCCTTAATACGTGAGTTTAAAATATACGAGTTCAAAAAGTAAAAAGCACTCTCTTCCTATTATCTCTGTCTTTTATATTGTTTTTAATTTTATCCCTTCCATATTATTTTTCAATTGTTAACCTCAGTTCACAGATGTTGAGCCGATCATACAATTTTAGTTATTATTGAACTCTATCATGGTCTTTCGTATTACTTCATGATTAAATAAAAGATTTATTTCCTATTTTATTTCTAAGTTATGGTTCGTATCCACATATTATTGCTACACATGATCTTTTCGCAGTCGTTCGTCTTGGATCATGATGAAGTAGCGTTTTATCTTTATTATATTATTTAATTTTGTTTATAATTCATGGTAATGAACTTTAATAATGTTATAATGTAAAGACCTAGAAATTATACGAGAATGTGTAATTTAAACTATCGGAACGTTACAATGAACGAACGGAAACTATATTTACCGAAAAATGTAAGCGTGAATGGCTTGCATCTGAAATATGTAGTTGTTGTAACGTAAAATTACTAAGTGTAAATACACGTTACGTGTACGTCAGTTTATGTTATTGTTCTATATTATATTATACGTAAACATAAGTAGTATAAAATTTGTGTATTAGAAATTAAGATTTATTATAGTAAACTATTTAAATATTATATTTTATTTTATAAAATATAAAGTTAATGATTTGAAATATATTGAATACTACTGATTGAGAAAATTGTTCAAAAAAAAAATAATAAAATTCGTCAAAAAGCAATAATATATTTTTGAAAATATTCGTACACAATTTTAAACACTACGAGTAAATGTATAAATATTTTATTAATATTGATATATTCATGATATTTTAATAGTTATTTTTTCAAAAATTTTCTTATTTTCTAATTATATTTGTTTTGAAATAGATTTAATTTCTATGCTTAAATCTTAATATCAATAAGAAAAAAGGGGGAAAGGAGGTGAGGGATAACAAGCTGGGTGTTTTGATTGAAATCAACAACAAAGGATTGAGCTATAAGAAAAGTTTATTGGCTTCTCTGTTACATTAGGCATAAAAAACCCCTCATGCGTGAGGGGAAAAAGCCGCGAACATATACTTATCACTAGTCGCCGGGCAGAGGTGACGCTAGCTGCTGCCGCCTTCGGTTGGCGTCCTCCACAGAGACCGCGGTGGAGGAGTCGCGTGGAATCGCCTCACTCGGCTGCGTCCTCCCGGTGGTGGAACGTCGCTCGGCTTACAGATGGATCACCTGGTGATCCGGCCGCTGGGCGAAGGTGCTCCTCTAGGCGTGTGCCTGCGGGGGAGATATTCTTGCGCCCTTGTGCAAGCACCCTTCCTTCCTCTGCACACACACAGACACACCACACTCGCGTGCTCACACAAACAATTCTCGCCGCCGTGGTGATACGCAGATCACCGCTAATCGGGAAATCCGCGAACGATCTCAGGATCTAGCGACGCTAAAATAGACGCGCAACGCAAAGAAAAACTGCCGAGACGCACAGTAAGATTTCTCAACAGAGAGTGAAGCGTCGAGAAGCGGAAGGACGCATTTCCTTCCGCAATAAATTTTGGGAGCCGCCCGCCATATTGCTCTTCGCGCGGTCAGTCTCTCATAATTTAAGAGAAAGCGTCGAACAATATTTTTGGATGAATTATAACAATATTAATTATGAATGTTTTTCAGTAACATTAAAGTATACATAAAATAAATCAAGAATTGTAGATGCATATATTTCAATAAATCAATACTTCTTAAGAATTTAATAATATATAAATTTATTTTTTTAGAACTGTCGCTCTAGTGATAAAACTGCGATAAGTATATGTTTCTCGATAGAATGCACTAACTATAATAGTAATCATCCAATAAGATACTGTCAACAATGTCACAATATACGGCATAATCATCGTCGAGGAGGTGATCATATATACCATATGGCATTAAATCATATCTCAAATATGGATTCACAATCACAAACATACATGGTACAAGCTATTGTTAGGTAATTTTTCTATTACATATTTTTCTTCCTTCTGTACTTGGGAGTTTCTATATTGAAAGTTTCACGTAATAAATTATTCTTATTTTGGTAAAAGTTTTTTTTATGTTGTAGCGTTCTTGTATCATCTGTTATAATATATGTACTATACTTATATATTAATAGTATATTATATATGAAATTTAAATTAATTAATAGTTTAAACAAATATTAAAATAATTAAAACTGTTATTATAACTATGAAAAATATTCAAACAATATATAAATAAAATCTTCATACGTTTATTTTTCAGTTTACTAAAAGAAACAGAACCTACAAAAATGGATTGTAAAATCGATTCATTTGACGTATATTCTGTCAAAGATAATACTATTAGTATATCTTCTTACAATACCGGAATTCGTTCACAAAATGGTGAGCTCTCTTATACAGAAGAATGTCAACTTTTAGGTCGTTACGGTATTTGGTTGCTTGTGGGTCTGTGTACGCCTGAAAAAGAATTGCCACTAGAAATACTGGGAAGATTGTTGTCAATGTTATTTCATTGGTTTTATATTACAGCGTATACACTTGATGGTACTAAAATATCTTATACAACTAATATTTACTGTTCGTAATTTTAATTTTTTGTTTATGTTGATTAAACTACATACAGTTAAAATCAAACAAATTATATGTTTATATAATACATTTGTAATGATATAAATAATAAATACAATTTTTCCACGTATTATTATAACTAGGTACGCAATACGAGGCTATGATCGTATTCGACACGATTCAATACCAATTGATCCTCAGCTTGAGGAGTGCACCCTATCAAAGTAGTTAGAGTTAAGTTACTTATAACTAAACTTCCCTTAATACATTAGGTGCAATATGCCGAGTGTAAATTTCATCCGTTGCATCTACACTCGCCTCTGCCATTCCAAATCTTGACTCGTGCTGAACCCCTGTTTGCACTAAGGGCTTTCCTCCAAATATCCTTGGAGCACTGTTCAACCAACCGCCACTTTCTTCTTATTCCCTTTAGTTATCGTCGTCGTTCAAGTAGCGACTAGATCACCGTATTTTCGGTTGATCCCTGTTTTCTTTCGCCGTGATTAATTAATTACTTGTTCGTCATTCGTAATAATTTAATAAACTACCTGAAATTCTTTATCGCGTCTAAAAATGTGCGTTAGAAATCAAGTAATTATTTCGAAATAATTAGATGATTTCTCATATTCTACGGGCCTTTGTGTGTCCGCGTTAATGTTATTATTATATTTTTATTGTTTACGTCTTTGATCCACTCGGAGCTCATGTGGTCTACAAATAGACGTGTATTTAAATTCTTTGTGATCATTTCATTATTTTCAAAATATAAATAAGTTCCTTTTGCGATCAACTTATATTTATAGTCAATGAATTAGAACTTATTATTAAAAATAAATGAGTTATGTTTCTTCCTATCATTTTTTTAAAATTAATTTCAAATTATATTTATCATTTATAATTCAAATTTCATGTATTAATTATTTTATTTTTTTGAGGAAGTCATTCGATATTAAATGGAGATCGTGTTTGGTGATTGTTTATAAAACTAATTTAATTTCTTATGATTGATATTACCCCATGAGCAACGTTCCAAATCCTTGGCGGACCGGCTCCCGCTATTCGCGGTGTTCTCACTCTGTCCTTTTTCCAACGAACGTTTGACTCGTTCATTTACCCATGAAGGAGGAATGAAGCTGTCTCGTTACAATTTAATCTATTTAAATTATATCTCACATAATTTGAGAAATATAACACTTGTTTCGTAGAATCGCATATTTTTTATAAAATTTTCAAAATATTTATACGTCTCTATAATTAACATGAACATAAATTTTTTTTTTTTAAATATACTTTCTATCCAATTGATCTTTCACAATCTATTATTGAATATTTAATGTAGTAGTTATACATATTTGGTCCAATATAATTTCTAAATTTTACTGTATTTAAACTTATATTAATGGCCAAAACATTTTTAACCTTAAATTATTTATTTTGTTTATTATGTGGTATTCACAATATAAAAAAATATTGACTAATAGATTATATTAAATTTAGTTTTTATACATATACAACATTTATAATCAACTATAGGCATGGAAAAATATTACTTTTTTAATTTTATGCAAATATGATGTATATTTTAATATTATTTTTCATTTGATTTTATACATTTAGAAATAATAAATGGTTTGAATTAAGATTTTTTTTGTTGAAATAATATTTATTTCAGTTAATTTTATCTTTGTAAATATAACAAAGATATTATAACAACTTTTTGTTGCATATTTCTAGGAAAATCTCTAATTTAACAAAAATATTTTAAATAAATTTTTTGTCGCATCGTATGTTTTGAAAATGTTATGTAATTTAGTAGTATGAGTATATTAGCTTTTACAATTAATTTTACTATTAGTTTTGAATAATATTGTTTAAATTTGATTAAAATATTAATGGTTAACTCATTAAAAAGAGGATTATTAAAGAAAAGAGTAATTATTTGAATATTGGAGCTATTATTATTACATATTTATAATTTTAATTTCATCAGAAAATAATAAAAATCAAAAAATTGAAACAGTACTTATGTAATATTTATTATATCTATTTATATTATCTATTTTTATTATTAAAATATATAAAATGTTAAAAACTTGTGATGAAACAAAATAAAATATTCCAAATATTTTTTTCGATTTTTATTTGGCGGTCGACACCAAATCATACTCGATGCGTCATTTTGAAAGAAACACACAGAAACAGCAGAAGCTTCAACCCAAGTTTTAAATCCCACTATTAATGAAGCTTTTAGAGCAATAATAAATGGAGCAAAATTCAGAAAAAAAACTCAAAGGACAATGAGAATAGAGTGTAGTAGAATCAGTTCGTACTAGCGCCTTGCAATATGTCTTTCAAGCGACCATTGACCAAGTGCATGGTTTTCATTTCCGTACAACATCAAGAATAATAAAATACATAGTGCTAGTTAATCATAGTATTATAGTACATTAGTGGTATTTTATTATCATTATCAACCAGCTATAAAATCGCGTTCATGAAACCGTCAGTGAACACTCTTGTAAAAGGTATATTTTTTCGTCGGAAGGAAAAAAGCGATGAAAAAGCACCAGGCAGTTCATTTAAAACACACCTAAGATACTTATTCACTCACAGCTAAAATTCAAATTGAACTGCATTCAATGACATATATGACATATATTTTCGACATTTGACGTGGTCGACATTAGAACGGCTTTTCAGTGCATACACTTTCTTGTGCATATACATATATAACAACTTGTTGTCAAATATTAATATCGGTATTGTAAACAGTGTTCGGATTAGTTTTAGTAAAATTTAAAGTTTCTAAAATAAGTAAAAATAAAGCGCCCATATATTTAATTTTAGACAACGAATAAAGTACAGTGGTTTCTTTACCCTTTCCTACGTTACGCATAAACTCAAATTAGAAAAAAACGTTACAGATATTTGTACCTAGAAAAAAAACAACAAAAAATTTAAATATATTTTTTGTTATATTTACAAACATAAAATCACCATAAATAAATACTATTTAAAACAAAAATTTTAATTAAATCCATTTCATGTTATTTCTAAATATATAAAATCTAATGTAAAATAATATTAAAAAACAGTATATTTGTGTAAAATAAAATATGCAATATTTTAGTTTAGGCAAATATTTGACTACCTTAATTTATATAAAAATAAAAAACTCCACACTTTCTTATTTTAGATATGTAGATATATTATATGCACTGCAAAAAATAGATTATATTTTACTTACTTTTAATAATTATAGTCCACATTTATAATTTATTCATCAAATCGAAATAAATAATTCTATAAGCTTTTTAGATATTTCGATTATTAAAAATAAAAATCAGAAAATCATTATCAATTAGTATCACAAATCTACTAGCTCAAATCAAACTTCGAATTTCAAATCTTATTGTAGTTTGCAGCAAAGACGATATATTATTTATAATTTGAGAAACAGAGTAATTTAATTCTCAAATAAATCTTTCTATAGAAATAATAGAAAGGTAGTCAAGTTTTAAGATATAGTAAAATAAAACCATAGTAAAAACTTATAATATTTTATAATAATAAAAATATAATTATAAATAATAAAATGTATCGAATTTGAAAATATAATGTATAAATGAAGCGATTGAACATTAAAAAATTGTTGACATTATTTCCATTTTTTGGAGAAACTATATTTAATTATAAGTTAATACTAAAGTTATCATATAAATGGTATTTGTAATAGATGGAGATAAATTATTTTCAACTTCATGAAATATAGTATTCTACCATCAATAACACAGAAAGTTATATTGATTGATATAAAATTATTTCAATTTGAATTTATTTTATTTTACTGATTACAAATTATAGTTTTTGATATGGTGGAAGCTATATCCAGTTTATGCTTCATCTTTGTTACGTATCTAAGAGGTCACGACTATATTTATTCTTTAATAATTGAATCGCAATAATATTTTCTCTCCAGGTATCGTTCTACCCTAGCCAAATCGGTCAAAGCGTTTTGGCCTTTGTGAGGTTCGGAAATTGTCAATTAATAAAACGCGAGATAATTCATATAATACCCTTTTTTGATTATATTTCTCTTAATTAATGAGAGACAGAGGAGTATCTTAATGTGTAATACAACTTTTTCGCGTCAAGAAATTAAGTCCCGATTGTATAAAACAAATAAATATTAAAGAACCCGAACCGAAGTAGAAGTCGAAGTTTAAGTGCGAGTCGTAGAAGAAGTCCAAGCAGAAGTCCACGTAGAAGTGCCCCTACGTGTTTTTCGATTTAACTCGTTACCTCCGCTGTGTGGGGAAATTGCAGGATCCGCGAATTCTCCCTTCGGGTGCCTCTGCTTGATTATCGTTTTGTCAGCTTTCTCCGGTATTGTCTTTCGACTGGCCTCTGTACATTCCTCGTCGCCTCTGATTTTGAATTTTCGCACGTTGGTGAGCTCGGAAGTTCTTATCACTCGCGGGTTTCCCGTTACTCGCGATTCCGTTTAATTCCCACAATGTACAATAATGCGAGTGCAATTTAATTCGTCGCGTATGCATATGCAATTTTACATACGTGACATCTTCTTTTTTTATTAGGCATTCAAATCTTTCAAATAAAGCTTTATTAGCATTGGACATCGTTGTTTTTTTAATAATTTATACCGCCGTGTGGTTTGTAAAAATATGAATAATGATCTTATTATGTAAAATTAATTGTATTGAGAAAATCCTGTTCTTTATTCTTTATTAAACATATTTATTATATTTAAACAAAATGTTTATGTATATAAGCCTAAAAAAATAAATTAATAAAAATTATTCCATCAGGTCAAGGTGAAAATATTTTAGAAAAGCTTAAAACTGAATATGTCTGTTCTTGGCTTTTGGAAGTGAAGAAAAAATATTATAATATTTTTATTTCTTGTCTACTACCTCATCCATTAGATTATATAAGAGTTGGAGGTCACTGGTAATGAATTTATAGTATTTAATAAATTAATATTATACCTTGAAAGTTAAAATAAAAAATTAATAATTGTAATTTCTTGTAATTACAACAATTTTTATATCTTCATAAGAATCATTCTTAATCCTTGTAAATTTTTAGCTGTACTAAATTAAGTAAAAAAAAATGATATTTTAATGCATACTCATTTGTAAAAATTTAACGATAAACATATTTTAAAAGGCTCGCTGAATTCATTAAAATATATTTAATATTTAAACATATATTTATTAAACAATGTAGTAATATTCAATTAAATAAGAAAATAAAAATTTCCGATTTTTATTATTTATTTTTATTATTTATGACAAACTATATTTTGTTTTTTCAATATATACCGATGAATACTTATTGCATTTTATTATATAAATAATACAATTTGTGCTATTTTTTTGTTTTATCCTTACCTATTGCAATAACTGAGTGTATTATTTATTGTCAAATTGTTGAAATTATTGAATTATTAAAATATTGAACATGAGAGAATAATGAAAAAATATGTTTCATGATACTGATTTTACATATTTCATTTGATTTGATTTAATTTACCTACAATAAATATTAGTTACGTCAGTAATACTTTAATTTAATTTTTAATGTAACTTTAACATTATCAATTGTAGAAATTTTATTTTTTATTATTTATGATTATTATACACTATGTATATGATTATATATTTTATTATTATATTCGGTAATTCGAGTAGATGCCAGTTAAGCTACTCCCTAACGCTAGAACGGCGCAAAAATTAAGTTATAAAAGTCACGGATTTTTGCTACTGGGAACATAATTTTAGCTTAGCATGAGTGTGTTATCGAATTACGGGATACAATAATAAAATATATAATTACATGTTTATTATTTTCGATGATTACACATGAGTCGCTTACTATTATAGCCACTACAATATTTCGTCAAATAGTTATAATCTTTGTACAAATATATATGCTTACACATGCTAATGATCCAAAATCAATTGTATATATTTTCTCGTTATAACACGAGATATCAGTAAACGCACAAAAATAAATTCCTAGTCATAGTACAGAAAATTTACTGAGTAATATAAACTTCCCGTTCATAACTTCGGAAATATATTACCTCACGTTAATTAAAAATAAAAATCTTAAAATTTCTCGGTGGTTTCTACGAGAAATTTAGTAATTCTACATTTATAAATAGAAATTTTAATATAAAATTTCAACGAAAAAATCTTAATTTTTTTCCAAACACTTATGAAAAAGCATTAAAAACCTTTGAGTTTGTTCATGTATTTTATTTTATTTATTATTAAAGTTATAAAAAAATTAAAAATTTATTCTGATTTGGTTGAAATTCATTATTTTTTTGTCTTCCTGGATTTCTTCTCCAATTCAGTTTATGTCGGTGTCGGCTTCACAGTTCATGACATTATATATTAAGTAGTGTATAAGTTTTCTATATAATAAATTATTTTATCAAGTATAATTCTAAGATCTACATTGCTTCAAATCTGTTAAAGTTATTTAAATATTGAAGAAATTTAGGAAGAATTTAAAGTTTTAAATCTAAAACTTAAAAAAATTTTTTTTTAAAGATACAATAGTGCATGTATTTTCTAACAGATATCGTTTTGAATAATTATACGAACGTAATATTAATTATATTGTAACGATGCTGTCGTTACTATATCCCCATGATACAAACTAAACTGCGTATGTTCCGCAACCGAGTGCTGATTAGCTGAGTATCCGCAGTAGCTACGGTATTCATGAGTAACCACGCTTGCTCGCGATTAGGTACCCCCGTAAGAGTAGCGTCGCGAGAAACTGCATATTGGTGCAGCATCTGACTGCAGTGTGCACTGAGCATACGTGGGGGCGGTTCAACAACTATAAAAGCCGTTGCATCACTGCACTTGAGTCAATTCTGATCTGAAAGCTTGCCGATCATTGCATCACGAGCAGATGGGTCTCCTCGCCTTTTGTACCATGAGTACAGCGAATATGCATTGCCGTATTCGTGTTAGATTACTTTTTCAAACACACGCCATGTATTCCCTCGGCGCGATTCTCCTCCGCTGAGTAATATACTCGACGATGCTCCCTGCACCCGTTGTGATTGGTCCCTCGGTATGCCTTGACACTCTATGATCAGCTCAATCGTGCACCGTTCCCCTCTCGCCGCAGCTACTATACGAAAAATGTGGTTTTTTGTATTACCACTGCAGTAGAGTAAGAGAGCGTCCTATCACCAGTGCGGAGAAAAAGACAAAATATATCTGTGTTCATGAATTGTATAAAGTTTGAATAAAATGCATTCGACAAATATGATTTATTAATTAATAAAACCTTTCCTGTACCATAATGAACCCTGGCTAGCGAAAACGAATTACAGGCAAGGAGATGAATCAAGTGAAAATGAAACAATTTCGTTACAATACATTTAATAGATGATGTTTATGATCATGGGGATATCTCAAATAACTCGCACATGAGGGTGTATATTTTCATAGTTTTTAAGACGTAAAATATAATTATAAGTATTATGAATAGAATTTGATTTATTAAATGACTATGTATATATTGTTATAAAAGAAATAATATTTATTTTTTATTCATACCATTTTTATTGTATTTAGTAATATACTTAGTTTTTGTACAAACGGTTTAAGCATTATTTTCTAATATGTATACAAACGGTTATTATTGTCACTCTTTAATTAATATATATTATAATTCTCATTCTAAGTGGTACTAAAATAATATTTTAAACTTCTACCGAATAACATTGAACCTCAAAATCTTGATTCATTCACTAGAGGACGAGTACATATCTGATGTCTAATTACCTCAATTGAGGTGATAAGTAATAGAATATAAATTTGATCAGGGTTCTTTTTTGACTATATTTTTTTAAGTCAAGTTATACTCTACATGATCTTTCTGTTTCGATTTGTTGTGCCAGGTACATTTATGTACTTTTTAGAGCCATGACTATACCAAAACTCGCAGTTATTTTGATTATTATAAAAAGCACACCTTCGAATATTATATGAGATTCAGAACAAATTAGAAGTGATTCCATTATCTAACTTTCAACAGATTATTTATTGTACAATTAGTTAGTGGTCACATTGTGTATTTGATTCAATATCATCTTGAATTCATCTATATCTGTCACTGCAAAATTTTCGTCTAATTTACATCCAATTTTATTTCACATTGAAGAAGCTATCTGAATAATAGTGAAAACACTATTAATCAAACAATAACAATTATAAATAAATAGAAAATCAAGACTTCTATGAAGACAAAGCTTGCTTACGTGTTTAATGCAAATACTTAGTCTTATTTATATTTTCTTAGGGAAACATTAGCATCTCGAACATCTCATTTGAAAGATGGCTTACATAGATTATTTTGTTTAGTACCGTATGAAATAATTACACCAGATATATGGGATTATATTATGCCACATTGGATGGAAGCAATTGTAAAAGATGTTCCTCTATCTGAAATTCAAGAATTAAAATTAATTCTTTGGTAAGTTATAACAATATTATTTTCTAAGATATTTATTTAACTAACTTACAATTTTTAACAGTAAAATATTAGATCCCGACATGAGTCCTTTAGGATTTGATATGCATAAAATGTACAATTTTATCGTAAAACGTTTTAATAATTCAAATTCTAAAGTTCAAGAACAAGCACTAAATTGGTTACAAATGTTAACAATGCTGGAAATAATAATTCCACTTCCACATCTATTTTCAATGTTTAACGATGGTATTTTACTTCAAAGTAATATTAATGTATTCGAAGCTACTGAATATGATGGTAAAACAAATTCAATGCAAATAGAGGATTTTAATGATTTATTTATAAGTATGTATAATTCATATACTTAATATTATAAAAATAATTAAAATAGATATCTGTTAATATATATTTAAATATTATTTTTTATAGTTATTATGTAAAATATTATGTTATATATTATAATTAAAATATAAGCATAATCTTGAAGTCATAATTGTATCTTTTTCTGTGATGTGCTATAAATACGCATGAAGGTGAAAATATTTATGTATTATTTTCCATTTTATTTAAGTTTATATAAATAGAGACATATCCACTTTAACAATTTTGAAATGCAGTACATTGCATAATAAAAAATTCTTCCTTATTGCTATTTACTTCCTTGGTGTTACCTTTTTTACCCTTTCCTTTAGCCTTCATTATTTCTCTACCCCGTCTTCTTGTCCTTTCTGCACTCCCCCTTCTTTTGCCACCCCTTCCGATCTACTCCTATATTTTTCTATCTTATCCTCTGTCCGATCCTCTCTTGAAACTTTTTTGTTCACCTATCTCAATTCCTTCTTTCCCTAGAATTTTCTCTACCATCATAATACAGATCGGCAGATGATTCGACTCCACCCTGTCTTATACTTCGAATTTTTTTACTTTCCTCCGTGGAGTCTCATTTACCACTGCCAAATCGATTATTGTAACCCCTCTTGCCCCTATGTATATTTATTTATTTATTTATTATTTTATCTCCTTTTTCATCTCCTCTTCCTCCTCCATTCAATACATACCATCCTGCTGCCTCCAATTTCTTAATTAGCCACCTTCCTTCTTTTCCATACCATTCGTACGTACTTTCTTCTCTTCTCCCTTCTCTGTATTTATTATCTTTCCCTTCTGTCCGCTTGTTATATTGCAGTCCTCGATGATCAGTGTTGGACTTCCTCTTCTATTATTCTCTCCCACATCTTCTCGGTCTTCTTCTTATTATTGTACCATGCCCATATTTTCCAGCTCTCCTATTCCCTTTCTTCCTTTATTACTGTTCTTATTAAACATTTTTTTACTTTTACATCAATTTTGCTATCTTTCCTTCCCCAGTTCTTTTTTTTCCCAATCATGAAGCTCCCTTTCGCCCTTCCTCTTTTTATCTCTCTTTTTGCTCCTATGCATTCCCATTCCCACTCCTTTGATATCTTCTTCACATTTATTTCCTTGTCTTTCTTTTATATTTAGGTTTCTGTTAGACAGATGTAATCAACATCTTCTCAGCTTTCCTAGAATCCTGTCTCCTCATTCCACAACCTCGCCACATTTCAGTACATTATTTTTCTGCCCTCCCTCTTTCTTCTACATAATCCTTTCTCTACCTTCTTTTTCCTTTCCCTTTGTCATTATACAGTCCTTGTCTTCATATTGTTTTATTTTTTTCTTCTTCCTTACACTTCCTCCCTATTATATTTTCCTAGCTTTCTGTTTCTTTCCTCTTTTCCCTTTCTTATTATTCTCCTCCATCCTTTCCCCATCCTTTCATTGTATCCAAATCCTTTCATTCCATATCATTCCTCTCCCTAACTTCATATGTATACCCTTTTCTTTCAATTTCTTAACCCACCCTTGAATATGCTATAGAGTTCTTCTCTTATCAAAGTCTAAATCATTTTCTATAAATATTTTTGTCTCCTCCAGCCGTTTTTTTGCCTTCATGACCTCTTCCTTTTCCTGTCTGTTCTTCATTCTCGGTATTAAAATCCTCTCATTCCACCATATTTGCTCCAGCTCCACTACCTTCAATCTTTCCTTTAACAAGATCTTGTTACTTTTTAGAATGTAGTTAATAAATAAATGAATATTTATTATATTTGTTCATTTAATAATTATTTGTTTATTCAATATTTTGTTTAGTTTACAAATTTAATATATTATTGTTAATATTTTCAGTAAGAATAGTATTATAAAATAGAGTTGTTACAAGATTATTACAATAGTTAGTCGATGATTTCTTAATATTGCAACGAGATACGTTTGTTGCTAAGCGTGAATCGCGATGACCCCCCTTGGCGGGGCCCCGGTTTGCGCGTGTATCGGCACGCGTATGGACCCCCCGCAGCTTTTATCATCCAATCGGCTTGATAATTTTCGCGTGCGCCGATCTCTCATCGCCGAACCGAGGTGATGTGCTAAACGAGAGCACTCGCCTCGGGGCAGACCGTCTTTGGCCTCTTCCCTATCTACACCTTCCCTTCCGTCTTTACCTGTTGTTCACTATTCAGTGGAAACATTCTAAATCTCTTCACTCCCGCTAGTCAATATTACGTGCTAGCACCAATTCCGAAATAGTCACTATTACGTGCTATTTCACTCCTTGTAAAGGAATTTAAAAATCTTTAAATTTCTTCCCTGACTGCGTCAATAACGTCTGCATCTTCTGGTGATTACACCCGCTGTAATCATCAGAAGTTCCAAAAGGTCCGTACCTTAGCTCTTAGGAGCTTCCCTAAAACATCGTCGTTTTTTTTTTTCTCGTCCGAATATCTATAGATATGTGTGAGTTTCTTGCCGTTTGTTTCTTTCCTTCTTGTTGCGCTAAATTCAGTGTTTCGGAAAGGGCTGAATCGAAAAAATTTGAAAAAAATAAAAAAATCATTAATCGCAGGAATGAAAAATTTAAGTTACTTAAATTAATTTCGAATTAATAACCGATTTGGTCAAGAATCTCAATTTCTGCGTAGAGAGTATTGTAAAGTAATTATTTCACATAATTAATTAAAATTTTCATTCCCGTGTATATTTACATTCGACGTATATTATTGTCGACGACCTCCGTAGCGGTCGCGCCCAATTAATCTTTCGACGAACTAAATATTGTTGATACATTGTATAAGACAATATTATTCTGTAATAAATTAAATATTATTCCGTGCGGTCGAAAGTTTATCGAATAAACTTCCAATATTGTGTATACGCGATCGTTAATTAAAATTAGGATTCTTTAGATTTAATTATGCGAGGTAGATTATAATATTTTATATAAATTCTTTTTTTTATTTTGTTTGTTATAGAAATTACAATAAACTAAGTGCCGCCCTTGGTAAATTTAAATTTAATTATTTTGTATTTTTTTTGACTACTCCCACTTGCCACCGATCCGAATACTAGACAGACCGGCTGTCGCTTTATCTCGGCGTGTTCTTATCTCATTTTTTTCTTCAACGAGCGCTCGACTCTCCCTTCACCCGTGAAGGGCGAACGGAGCCGTCTCGTTATATGGCGCCCGAACAGGGACCCTTTCTCCGCGATCGGGTTTGAAAAAAAATTTAGATTGGTTTTTTCTAGTCCGTAAAAATATTTTGTTCGCGGGATCACCGACAAGTGACGTAGGAAAAAAAAAAAAAAAAAAAATTTTTTTATTAAACGGTATGGTTTCGGTCCGCTCCCTTGATACCCTCAACGTTTTCCTTTGCGTGCTGCTCGTGCTCCCACGACACCACGTACTATTCCTCCTCATTTATGCAAATCACTTAGCGCTACTCGACATTGGGTAGCAACGATCCTGTTGCGGATTCCCTTCGCACCCCTCTTGTAAGTGATCAATTTGCGCTACTCGTCATCGGGTAACAACGATCATTTACAAGAGTCCCGGCCCTAACCTTGTTTCTTCCGCGGCGTTTCAGTGAAACGTCGGCAACCAGGCGTGGGAACATTTTAAACAGGGGGTTTGAAATGTCCGACGAACCTGGCATCGCGTGGCTATATGGCTTTAATAAGCGAGGTCTGTCAACCGAATTGTCGCGGTTGCAACTGAGCGTGGATGGTGCCACCACTCAATTGCGACAACGGTTGAAAAATTATGTCCTCACCCACCCAGATGCATTTCCGGACGCAAAACCAGATCCGGAAGACTTTGACGAAGATCGTAGCATCGCGGAGGACTTGGAGGATGACTTATTAAATGTCCGCTCTATCGTAAACGCCACAAGTCCTAGAGATCCAACTTCAATCGTTCTATCGGAACCAGCCCGCACCATGGACCAACTGCGCAAGTGGAACTTGCATTTTGATGGCAAGAATGTTTATGCATTCTTGGAACGTCTGGAGGAGCTGCGTGACACCTACAACGTCACGGAACAACAGCTCATTAATGGAGTCCCCGAGCTACTGAAAGGAGATACTCTGGCCTGGTATCGTAACCAGGAAAAGTGCGCTTCGTGGGAGGATTTTGTGCGTTTGGTATGAAGGCGTTTCATCCCCACCAATGAACGCCGCAGCCTCGAGCGACAATTGAACGCTCGTACACAGGGTCCGTCCGAATCTCTACCTGCATACATTGATGCTATGCAGACGATCATGAGATTTATGGGGGATTAACCCCTGATCAGCAACTGGATCTCATATACGATAGGATGAAAGTCGAGCTTTAGATGCAGATTAAGCATTGAGAGGTAACGACCGTCTACGACCTCAATACTGAGGTAGAGGAGGCGGAACGAAAGTTGCGACTGTTATCACGGAAAATCACCAAGTCAGCCGCACCTGTGGAGGCACCGGTTGACGATGTAGGGCAGACTAAACCCGGGAAGTCGGCACCAAAGAAAACTGGATCAAAACCTACTCCCTAACATGTTCCATACAACAGAGCTACGTGTTGTTGGAGGTACAAGGAACCCGGGCATACTTGGGCACAGTGTACCGCAAAACAAAAAATGTTTTGCTCAACCTGTGGTAAAGATGGCATATACACCCGCGACTGCCATGGCATTCCGCCGGGAAACGCACAGGGATCCGGGGAGCAAGCTCCGTCACCTCGATCCGACGAATAGATGCCCGCCCATTCGTGGAGGTGGTCATAAACGGAGCGCATTTGAATGCATTTATTGATACTGGAGTAGCAATCTCCTTTATCAGTGAGAAGGCCGCCATCCACTGTCACTCATGGCGTCAACAGACGCCCACGAACCGAGCAATGTTGGCCGATGGAACATTAGTCACACTAGGTAAGCAACTCTCCGGGGAAATCGCATTTCACGGACGAGTTTGGCCAATCACGGTCACCATAATGTCCGATTTGACGTGTGACCTATTGCTCGGCGTCGATTTTTTGAAAACCGCCGGATGTGTGTTATGTATCGGGAAACAAACAATCTTCCCTATGGTGTGTAACGTGGGATTACTATCCTTAACAGCTGCTCAAGAAAACCAGCTCTCCCACGTCATCAAAAGGGCCAAGTATGAGATGGAGTCAATTCAAGGTCCCACACACCTCGCAGAATACCACATCCGACTAATCGATGATACGCCCTTAAAGCAGAGATATCGACCTAGAAATCCTGCGATGCAAGAAATAATGGATGCCGAAGTGGCGAAAATGATTGCCGAAGGGGTAGTTGAACCTTCCAACAGCCGTTGGAGTTCTCCGATCGTGCTGGCTAAGAAGAAAGACGGAAATTACCGATTCTGTGTAGATTTCCGTCGTTTGAACGAAGTTTCGGTCAAGGATGTGTATCCGCTTCCGAAAATACAAGCAACCTAGGACAAACTTCGAGGAGCCGTATATCTGTCCACCATAGACCTGAAAAATGGGTATTGGCAGGTCCCGCTGATGGAAGAAAGTAAACCGCTCACTGCCGATCTCCATATGCTCGATGTTATATTTTTTACCTGGCTGAATCATCTGCTTTTCTACGATTTTTTACTTCCACACTTGCACCTTTTCTCTTCAGTTTTCCCTTCCTCTTTCAGCTTCTCTATCTCTTTTTCTAGTTCCTCCTATTTATTTCCCACTTCCTTTTTTGTTTCTTTTTTTCCTCCTCTAATCACTTCCATCTTTCCTCCCAAATAATTACTTTCCCTTCTACCTCCCTCAATTTTTTTTCATCTCTTTCATATTCTCCCATTTATCCTTTTCATTTTTCATTCAATCTTCCATTTTCTTTCTCGCCTTCTCCATCGCATTTCTACCCTTTATTTTTTTATCCTGCATCTCTTTTGGCTCCCTCTAGCGTTTTTCTTTCATCTCTTCCTCTTTATCGTACCCCTTTCTTTCCTTTTTCTATCTCGTCAAAATTAACCTTCCTCAGCATTTCTGAAATTCTCTCTTAACTCTTTTCCTTCTCCACTCTTTTCAATATACCCTTTTTCCTCTCTTCTATTACCTTTTAAATCAACCATCGTCTCTTTTCTTTTTTTTTTTGCCTTCCTTCAAAGAGTGTGTGCCTACCATCTTGGTCCTTCTCTTTCTTTATACGGTCTTGTCACTTGCGTGCTGCCTTTTTCCTTAGTCGAGTTTTCTCTCGCTTGCTCTGGCTTCACCGGTAGCAAGCTTCCACTCTTCTACTCTTGTCACTTCTACGCTCCTCTTACACACCTTTTATTTCTCCATTATACTTTTTTCTTTCTCTTTCCTTCGCTTTCTTTTCTAACTGAGTATATTCACACAACTTTTATACCAACGTATTTACCAATTTAAGTCGGAAACCGAAATCCCCTTTTATATGTATATTTATAAATTTTTATTTGTATATGTAAAATATTAAATTATTTAAAATATATTGAGATAAAACATAATACAAAATCATATTAGCTTTTCAAATAATATCTTTTAATTTTTAATTTATTAAATATAATTAATTATAGATCAAGTGAATGGCAATGTATCGGAAAAATCTATTCCAATTTCTGATGACGATCTTCCAATATCTAAAAATAACATACATGCATCAAATGAAGAACTAAATTTATCTTGTTGCATTTTTATGCTTGATATCTTATTAAAACAGGTAAATAGTTTAAGTAATTAATATATATTATTAATGTACATTAGTTCAAAATATAATATGTTTTTGCATATAATTAATTTTTTTGTCACATTCTACACTAGAAATATTCCTTATCAAGTATATATAATAATAAAATTATTTATATAATAAAAAAATCTTCGACCAGCTTTTCTTAATGATGGTTCAGGGTTCTTAACTGGTTAACGGGTAATGAGATTAAAAATTAAAAAATGATTTGTTAAAATATGGTAAACAGCTTTGAATTATTCAAAGAATTAATAAAGTTTATTGTAATATATTAGAAACTTAATGTAAAAAAATAATTTATATATTATGAAAACTCTGTATAATCAACTTTTAGTTATTTGGTTATTTTGTTTATTAAAACTTAAAATTTTTTATTTATTAGAAATCTTAGAGCAACATCCCATATACATGACAGAGTGGTTCCGTTAATTCTGGCATTCTTTATCTGTTTTTTTGACGAGCATTCATCTTTTTCCTGTATCTATTAAAGAAGAACGGAATTGTCTCATTATGTGCTTTTACTTATATACATTTTATAATTATTTATATATGTTAATGTTTTGACCACGATATTAATCTTTGAAATTTAAGTTAGTTATCTTAATATTAACTCAACTAAAGTCCGGAATACTCGAAATTATTCTCCCAATTTTACACATCACTTGTTTTGAATGAAAAATTGCTACGTCTGCCGATTATTCCTCCAACGCTCGGTCTTAGATTCCAGAGCTTGATTAGCAGTTTGTCAGCTAACATCATCATTTCTTTCTTATTGTTTCTCAGTATGTTGGTTAAAACTCATTTTACGGGATTCTATGCAGAATAATATAACATGAACTCAACTATTAAGTATATTTAAATATATTTAAGTATATTATTCTTATTTAAGTATATTTAAATTAGTACTAGTTAAAAATTCGATGAGTTTATTGCTCCTATTATTTATGCTGGAATTCTTCTACATAGTGTGGTGGGTATTCATGTCGCATCCCAGAATCAGGACTAGACTCCTAAAGTTACAGTCTTAAACGACAGCAGTCACTTTTTTGTGGAGACTGTAGATTTTCATAAGGAAAGTAAGTGCCGCTACCAAAAAACTTAACATTTCTGTCGGAATTATCTAGATAGTGTATGAATACTGTAGTCAAGTTTCAACTGCATTACTCTGGTTCCTATTTCATCTACTATCTGTATTTGTATTTTCTGTATTTTCAAAAAATATCGTTTTGAAAATTTTTATAACATCTATTCTGCCTTTGTAAATCTAAGGTTTTTGGATGATAGTAATGCCTGTTTGCATCAAATCTGCTTACCTAGTAAGAACTCCAGATGCGTACAGAAATTATTTTTTTAAATATTTTTTCAATACTTATACTAATATGGAGGGTGTTCTCTTAAATTCTACAAATTTTTTAAATTAACTTAATAGTAAATGCAGAAAAAAACATATGACTAAAAATTTCTTTTGCTCTCTCTCTCTTTTCTTCTTTTATTTTGTTCTGTTGTCTTTTTTTTATATTTTATCCACCCTTTATACATAAAAAAAAAATAAAATTCAAGTATATGTCAATATATTTTATTATAAATATGATATTTGGATTACTATATAATTCACAACACTTTGTCTATTGAAAATATTTTTAGTTTACGACTATGTTTAGACTTTTAGCACATATTTTGTTATATCTGAGAAATCTATTTTATTTTTCGTATTTTATTAATTTATGATCTCTTAATTTCACTAAGAATGTATATAATTTTATTATTAGAACAATAATATTGTGATATATTCATTATTTTTCTTTAATTCATTAATTTTAATTTAACTAAACTATTTGAAGTTTTCTGGATTTTCTGATTAACTATTTTCCTGAATCTGATTTTATTTTCCTTTTTTATCTGTGGCAAAACGTTCTATTTTCTTTGAATAGTTTTCTTCGTGACATGTGCCATTATATTTCGTTATTGCTCATTTTACTTGGGTACATTAATAATAAATGGTTAATGATTTTAACTATCAATGATTTAATTGAAAGAAAAAATACATAAGTCATTTTCAATATTATATTAGAGTGTCTAGTTAAGTAATATAAATTTTATAGTGAAAGGATGATGAATATTTTCAACTTTTTTATATTTTCATATTTTACTTTTTTATCCTCAATTTATTTCAATTACATTTCCTCGTATATAAATTTATTGTTTTTTCTAGCGATCACTGATTGTTTTGAGTATATTGCGTGTAATTAAATTATACTTTAGGATATTACGTACATAAATGTAATTTAAATTATATTCAGAAAAAATCAACTTTTTAACCCGAAGCCCAAAAAGAAAAAGAAAAGGTACCATCATAATAGGAGCTCATATCGATTACTTTATATGTATACTTATGGATGATATAGCCTTTTTGTGCGACTCCCAAGTAATACATGAGAAAAAAGAAAATAGTGTGAAGTGAGGTTTGAATAAAATTAGAGAAGGTTAAACAGACAGTGAAGATTGTGTACAAGTGAAGGCAGGTACGCGAGTGACAAATAAAAGAAGAAAAAAGGTGAGCAATAAAGAAGAGTGAGTGAACGGTTAGGAAAAAAGGCGGTTAAACGAATAGAGAGAAGAATGATGGAGAAAGAGAGAAGGAAGGAGGAAAGTGTCGTTACGATGAGACTGGAAATGTCAACTGCACCCGTACTCATGAAGGCGAAGAGGTACATAACGCACAGTAGTAGAAGTAGAGGTGTAAAGGGCGTTTCAGGATAGTGAACATCAGAGGAGCTGCAGAAAGGCATTAAAAAGTGATTTTTGAGGATGAAGAAGATCTGAAGGAGATTATAAGGGAATTCGAGAAAGAGAAAAATGGAGAAATCTGAAAGATAAAAAGAAAGTATGGAGAGCAGAGAAGAAAAACAAGAATTAAAAGAATAGGTATAAATAATATTTAAAAAAAATAGGACAATAAAGGGAAAGAAATATATGAGGAAGTAGAAAAATGAAAGAAGCCAGAAAGAATAATGCAGAATGGAGAGCAATTATTGAAGAAAATATAAGCTGGTTGGAGAAATATAAGTTTGGCGATGAGAAGAACCACAGCAGTGAGGCTAAATATACCTCCATCGATAGAAAGGCCAGCCTCGAAAACAGAGCAAGTACACGATCGATAAATTCAACAGAGACAGATGACAGCAAGGAGAGCAGGGCAAAATTAGAATTATTGGTAAGTGTCAACAATATGAGGAAATGGTCGGAGAGAGAGAGAGAGAGAGAGAGAGAGAGAGATATGAGGAAAAAAATATTATGGTAAAAAAGTAAACAGAACAGAGATCGAAAAGAAGGAATTGAACAAATGAGTGAACTGACTCATCAAGGACAAATTGGAACTAAGGGCAAAGATTAAGGAGACATGGTGGAATAGAGTAGTTATAATTTTTAAATTTAAGGATTGTGAATGGAGTAGAAAGTGATGGAAGTGAAGAGGAGACTCTATGGCCTAAGGATGTACGTAGAATATGACGTGAGTTACAGCGAGAGGAAGATTTAAAAAGAAATTAACATATGGCTAAGGAAAGCAAGGTAGGAGGGTTATTATATTAAGGCAGGAATAGGGAAAGTTTCTTTCGGCGGAAAATTGACCACGTGAGTAGGTGTATAGGTAATGGAAGCAAGAAAAGTAGTGGTTAAAGAGAGGAATAAAGTAAAGTATGACCAGCAAACGCATGACTAGATATAAAAGAAGATGGGAGAGAAAAGGATGAAAATGCAGATGAAAAAAGGAAAGATATACCAAAGAATTTGTAGTAGATTGGGAATGGTCTTTAAACAAAAATACAGGGAGTGAATGAGGTGAGAGGAAAAAGAAAAGGATTACAAGGATGATAAAATAAAATAATAATATGAATAAGAATAAAGAGAAAAGGGAATAAATGCAGGGCTTGTTGAAAAGATAAGCGAGATATACAATAAAACGAGGATAAGGATAAGGGTAGGAGAGAAGATATCAGGAGGTTTTTGAATAATAAAAGGTTTGAGACAAGGGTGCAGCCTAAGCCCAGTATTGTTTAACATATATATAAGGGGATCTGGAGGAAGAGATGAGAGAAATAGGCATAAGAGGAGTAAAGATAAAAGGGACTAGAATATAGAATATATATATATATGTATGGCCAATGTGGACAACCTGGCATTAGGTAGAAATAAGGATATTGATAGGGATAAAATAGGATAAAATAGCGGTAATAAAAAAACTGAAAAAAGTGCTAAAATATAGGAAACTATAGTTTAATACGGATTAAACAAAATTGGTGGTATTTTAGAGAGATAAAGGGAATAATAATTATAACTTCAGATACCTTAGATTCATGTTTAATAGAAAGGGAGGAGACGTACCTAGAGAAAAGGGTGTATAAAAGAAGAATTTCAGTAAAGAAGACATGAGGATTATGTGAAAGAAAATGTAGCGGCAACTTTAGCAGGAGGAAGATACTATTTAAATACTTTGTGAACGGGATCACAGATTACGGAGCAGAAATACTAAACATGGACGATGTCAAAGGAATAGAGAAAAACAAACTTGATTACTAAAAATGGACACTGGAACTCAACTTTTGCACCTCTAGATATTTGGTGTATGAGGAAGTAGACGAGAGAGAAATTAGGATAGGTAGAACTATAAGGGTCTTAAAGAAAGGTGAAGAGTGGTCTTAAAGAAGCGGAAGGGCAACCAGAAAAAAGGTGGACTAAGAAATGCCTAGAAGAAAAAAAGGAAAATAGCAATTTCAAGAGGAATACTAACCATGTGAAGAAATGGTTGAATAGTATGGAACTTAGTAGGAAACAAATTGAATGCAAGAAATGATGAAATGAAAAGAATCAGGATGAAAGAGGACGACACTTAAAAACAGGAAAGATAGAATACTGACTGTTACCCATACATTTTAAAAAAGATATAATTGTATAGTATATATAATATGTAAAATAAAATATTGTGTAAAATATTTAAAAATTTAAAATAGTATATTTAAGCACTCATCATGTAAATCATGCAAAACAAAAACCCATTCCTAAGTCGAAAGACTGGAATTAATTTAAATAATATAATAATAAAATAAAAAGCTAATTACTTATTTAATTTATATTTTATATATTAATTTTAGATTGAATTGCAAAATATAGACAAACATCCAGGAGTGAATAGCTCGATTTGTAAAGATGCGTGTCATTTATTAAAATCTGCCAATGTTGCATATTGGATTACCCAACATACTTGTGACAATATAAATGAATGCACATTTTGTGAATCAGCTGTGATATGGCATCAACTTTGTTTAAAATTATTTATATTTATAACTCCAAGCAATCTTGCCTATCCACCAGATGTAAGTTATAAAATAAATAAAATTAATTTTATTAATAAAAAATATCTGTAATAAAAAAATATAAATCAAAATAATTTTTAAGTTATATTTCTATATTTAAATATTTTATTTAATTTTATATTTAAAATTAAATCTTATTTATTGTCTTAAAGTTTAAAATGTATTTGCGTATATTAATAATGTATTTAATGTATCATATTTATAAGTTTCTTCCTGTAAAGATTAGAATAAGTATAATTGATTAAAAAATGTTTTACTGCAATGACAATTTGCAACAAGACTTTGATTTTCATATTCTCGTCTTTTGTAAGACCGGTATTGGGATATAGGTAGATAATAAAGGTAGAAAATAAATAAAGTTAAATAAATATCTTATCTTAATTTTTTTTGCAATTATGTTAAAATTTGATTATTTAAATTTAATTAATAATAAATAAAAAATTCAAGAAATATATAATCAATTAAAATACACTATAGAAAAAAATATTTTTTATTTATATTATTTTCCTAATATTCCTAATAATGGAATAATAATTTTTTTTCTGGTTAATAAAATGTATTTGTAGATAACTCATGAAAAATCTATAGATGATTCTGAAGGAACAATTTCAGTAGAAAGTAATAAAAAACATGACAACAAACCAGATGTAGTTATAAATATGCCTGTGCCTGAATTACATTCTGTTGGAGGAGTACTAGTTCACATGCCACATGTACGTTAAAATTATATAATTTTTTCATTTATTCCATATACAACTTAAAAATAAATATAATTTTTTTACTTTTAGTTAAATAATTATGACTAATAAACATAATTCTACATTACTTATTAAAGTAAAACTTTTTTTTATTACGTATTTATGTCGATGATTAAATACAATAGTTTTATTGCATTTAATTTATTTAATAAAATTAGTGTAAATTACAAAATAAAAAATTACATTTAATAATTAATTAATTGTACATAATGATTCGAATTCTTATATAATCTTCTATCGGAGTACAGTAGAGATAACATGTTCGTATGTATGTATATACATTGTAACGGGCTTTCCCGTTGCACTAAATTTTCCTTGTTTTATTCTTACACTTTTCAATCGCATATACTCTTACCTGACGCGGCCGCTCAGTTACGCAATCGTCTCTCTTTTCTTTAGACGATGCCCGCGGAGGAAGTGGGATTCGGATGATCGAAGTGCTCTTTCTCCTTAAGTTAGAAAAGGGCCGCGAATAATCACGTACTAAAGGACGGGTACACGGGGCTCTAGGAAGTACTATTAATTACACGGAATCGTATTCTTTAATTACAATTTATTCACCAATTACACTTACAATCATTTCCGCATGTGATGGAGCCCGCTCGATTTACATAATAACCCTATGAGCTACTTAAATAAACGGTATTCTTTTAATTTACGCTCTCCTATTTCTCGCTACACGGCGCAATTTCGCTCTGATGTCCTCCTCTAGCTCAGAGTAGGCTCGGTAATTCTCTATAGGTGAGAGGTGAGTACCTATTCGAGTTGCTTAGCGACCTGGGATCGTCTCTGTTCCTCGCAGATGATATTCTCTCTTTCGGGTGGAATCTGGAGATCTTTCCAACAGCACTCGGTCACCTATACCACCACACCAGTGTAATCACATGAAAGCTAATCACAAAAAGTATTGTCGACGAATCTCTGACATTCGTACCGATAATAATCAAATAAACAGAAAACAGCAATGTTTTTCTACGCACGGGCGAAATCAATCTGAGGACCCCGCAGATCATAACCTGAGAGTTCCCCCTCCTCGTCCCAAATTCCGGCTTTCCGCCGAATCTTCCCGATTCGGTTTTCGAACATCCCAAATCAGGCTTTAACACGAGACGCATTACAACATATATACATTATATATAAATAAACAATTTTAACAGATTCTGAGTTTAATATACCAAAAGTTCATGCAAAACCCGACTTTATTATGTTTGATATTACTTGGTCAAAGTTGACTCGGGATTGATCAAGTATTAAAATAAATTTTAGAAAAAATATTATGTCTTGAAATCGATGTTAAGTATGCAATTTAAAAAAAGATTTTGTCTCGTGTAGATCTTAGCTAACTCAAGTCAAATTATCGATTTAATAATTAAAATATTAAATATTTAAAAATCTACACATTAAAGTATTTATATAATAAATTCTTCAATTATGTCAATAATTATTAATTATTATTATAAAATTTATAAAGTATTTTTTGTTATATTTATTTTAGTTTTTTGAACAAATTATGACAGCAACAGTAGAAACCGTATCAGAACAACTGGATTTGACTACTATCATGCCCACGGAAAAAATTATATCAACTATTGAAAAAAAAGCCACTGATATTGAAAAAGATTCAGGTAACTTTGTGTGTTTAATAAATAAATTAATAAAAAAATGTGTATGTTATTCTGTACTTTTCTGGCTAAAAATATTTTTAAAATAAACAAAAAAATAATTTAAGTAAATATAAATTTAATAGTTTCAAATTAAATATTATTTATTTTAAACTGGAAATAAATGTATTATATTAATAAATAATGTTAAAAACATAAAATATCGAAATATAACCATATAAATTTACGTGTCAATGACTGAAAGGGAAATAAGACCCACAAATAAAAAGCTATAAGACCAAAATATCTAGATAAAAAATTAAAAATATGTAGATCATAAAAAAAAATTCCATGGCTTTAAGACATCATACAATTATACCATTAGTTTAAATTATTATTAATAATTACAATTTTAATTAATACTAAGTTAAATGGATTATTAAGTTGTAACGAGATGATTCCGTTTATTCTTCACGGGTGAAGAAGAGAGTCGAGCGTTCGTTGAAAAAAAGATAGAAAATGTTCCGAGATAAACGGCAACCAATCTGCTTATAAGTAATAGTCAATAAATACAAGGTTTATTAATTAAAAAATACCATCAAGGCGACGTCTTTTAATGAGGTGCAGCTTTCTTTAACAATATAAAAAAAATCAAGACAATATAGTTAGCATATTGATTTGAATAAAACATAAATAATGAAATATCAAATTTATTAAAAAGCTACTGATCCCCTTAGCAAAACAAACAAATGATTTATTATTGAAATATTTATATTAACACCTAATCGTCGGGTGACCGCCAGGTGAGTTACGGGCGACAACAATAACAAATAACGTGAACACACAAGCTTTCGAACTATCTAAAATCTTGAGTAATTATTTCGGAGTACTTACTTTATAAAATTTATACGCACGGAAGAATTTTAAATAGTTATTTTCTTTTTCGAATATTCACGAATTAAATAATTACAATTAAAGTGGAATGAATCATCTAGCTCGGAAATAAAGGGGGTCGACCAAAGCGTGAATGTGCGAAGAGAGGCTCGGCACGAGCCAAAGTTGTGGACGGTGGATGTACGAGCAAAATTTAAGTGGACGCAATTTTACACTTGTACTATGGACAGAGAATCAGAACAAAGTTAATTGTGATCGATTAAATTTTTTAGGAAGGACCGGTTGAAAATATGAGCGGTTTGAGGAAGTGTTGACACGGAAGCATGAGTAGTAAAGGTGATCGAGGGAATTTGCTGACATGAAATCGTGAGCAGTAGGAAAAATCTAAATGGATGGTGCGATCGAGATAGACGCAGGAAGAGTTCTGTTTTCGAGATCATATCCGCTGTGCTATATAGCTTTAGTTCTTCAGTGTCCGTCAACCCCGGAAGCCAATGCGTATGTTATTATGCACTGGGATTGGTGAGATTTGGAGATTTAGGATTAGCGTGGGGTAGGAGTTGGAGGTCAATCGATCTACTGGGTAGCGACTTGATTGGTTGATTCCTCTCCTCCTGCGATAGGAGCATCGTGTGGTTTGGTGTGTGCTAGTACACGCGCCAAAATGAAGATTAACATGAGTCGAAATTTTCCGCTAATGAATGTAGCCACACCGAAACTTCTAGCAACGAGCTAGTCTTGTTGCAAAGTAAATAAAATTTATCGGATAGAGAAAAATAAATGCAATTATTTTAAATACTGTGTTGTTTATTTTTTGTTTAATTTAAAACTCGGACAATTCTTTATTAAAATGATTAAATTTTTTTTTTGAAATCACATATAATTTTAAGCCAGCATGAAATAGGTAAAGAGAAACTATATATATAAAGATAACATAGAGGGCATAAATTAAGGTATTGAACATATGAAATAGAGCCTTGGTATTATTTTTCGCCAAACAGGAATTATAACATTATTTATATGGACCAAAACTTATATTCTTCATGGATCATGAATTGTTAAAACATTTTCGAACTGTTAAAACAAAAAACTTGTGATTTAATTATAAATAAATGGAAGTAAAATTATTAATAAAACAACTGTAATTTTGATTAAAAATAAAACCAATTTACTTTTTTACAATTTACAATTTATTTAACAATTCAATGTAAAATTGTAACGAGAGTATTTACTTATAATTACATGATTTTTCTGCTTGGAACTTGCTCTGTTTTATATAGAGATTCAACGATTAGTTAGGTCAGTTAGTTAGTAATACCATAAAATTTAAATTCAAAAGTATAATAGTAAAAGAGAAAAAGAAAAATATTGAATTTAAATTAGTAAAACAAAATCAAAATACGATTATTAAACGAAAATACGAGTACCAAAGATAAAATGGTAATAGTAATCTGAATTTTCTTTCGTTGATCTTTTTCTCTGAACTCGAAAGAGATATAGTTATGGTTGGACATGGAGACCTCATCAGAGACCTACTATATTCAATTGCAGCTAGGATAATATCAATAACTTTCTTTTTAATCGAATTTTGAAACGCAATTCTGCTTCCACTGTTAGTATATTTAGATTGATACTGAACAGATATTTACTGAGTTTACCTTTATTATTTATTCAGAGATGCCTGACATAGTGTTATGGACATTGCCGTACATGGTATGGTTTGTATCACAATCTAAAATCAGATCTAGTGTCCTAAAGCTGTAATATTCGATAAGGACAGCAACTGCCCATGGTGGTCACCTAGAGTTATATAGAGTTATATAGATCATATAGAAAGTAAATTATCGCAATCATAATACCAGCCTCTTCCAGAATCGTCCACGTAGTATATGAGAGCTGCTGTCAAGTCGCGGCTGCAATATTTTGGTTTTTTTTTTCATTATAATTCTTTTATGATATATCATATATATACTCTGTCTTATCCCTTAATACCGAAGACCAAAGTTCCGCACTTCCTTATACCCACAATCTTATCCTTATAAATCCAAAGTTCTTTAGTATGGTAACATCTGTGTGCATTACATCGGTTGGTCTAGCTATAACATATAATGCGTTGCTAGTTATACTGTTGCTCGGACGAATCGAGAAAAGTTTCTAAGCTAGCAATCACCTAAAAATTAGTAAAATTAAAAAAAATTGAGAAGAAATTTCAGGGAGACAGCATTTACACGCAATGAACGTGATATGAAAATAATGAAATTTACTCGCAAAGGTAACCGAAAATTCGCTTAAATAAACATACATGAAAAAAATTGTATTCTTTTCCTTCTTATCTCAAACATTTTTAAACAATAAAGATATAAATAATAATATAAATTAGAAAATTTAAATTTCACCAGAAAAAATAAGATATATTAAAACTTAAATAAAAGTTCGTTAACATGAATTTAACTATCTCCTTACAATACATATATTACCATATACTCATTTAATTTTATATTCTTATATAATCATATACATTTTATATATTTTTATTATGTTCAATCATTTTTTAGTTACTGATCCAGTTTCCATAAAAAATTCTAGTATTAATAGAAAGGATAATAAAATTTTGATTGAATTGGAAAATCAATCAAAGAATTCTCATGAAATCCCAGTTCAAGAAATTCAATTTAGTATAAACGATATGCCAGATCAACTGCAGTATATTTATAAATTATTTAAAGTAAATGAATTATAAATTAGTAATTTCTATATTATATAGTATATTTATTCAATATAATTTAATATTATTTATATAGGATTTAAATATTGTCAAGAGTTCAGATATACTTTGTTACATGCTTGAATGTCTTAATATGATGTGCTTATACGGTGATATACTAAATATCGCGGTCAAAGATCATCACGAATTTTTCATCTGGTTTCAAGAGAATATATTAATAAAAAAGTAAGTAAAACGTTAATATCTTTTTAATCTCAACTGCATAATCAAATTCACGCAGAATATCAATAGTAAAAAAACAATTTATTCTCTTATCTTTATTATATGAGACATTTTTTATATTTTATTCGATATAACTGATTATACAACCTCCTGATTTTCTTGTGTAGTCCTTGAGGTCAGGGTTCTATTAGTGGGGAACTCTCCTTTGAAGTTCATCCTCTTCGGTACAATGGAACTTATAAGTTTCTTTAATAAGAATGGTAACACTGTCATTTTTGTATTTAATCATGACTGCATTGCTATTCGAAGAGATAAAACAACTTAGTTTTGCATTGAGCACTTCCTGAAATTTATACCAGTTGGTCCATTTGGATTTCTGAGTACCTGTTCTTTACTTTGCTACAAATGGTGTAGATGATAGCTACACAAATGTCATGATGGGTATTACATTGCAATCAAGTACTAGCTCTGCATTTTTACTTTTGGAGTAATCTATCAGGGTTGTTATTTCCTTTGAGTAGCAATTCTAGTTATCGTATGGAAAATATGCTGATGCTATTCTAGTGAACGAATATAGTGGCCAAGTTTTGGTTGCCATGGTTGGACTTTAATTCTATTACGAGACAAATATATGCTGTCAGAATCACAGTTACCCGAAACCAATGTACTGTAATTTTTTATCTTGCTCCTGAATAACTAGAGTTCTTAAATTATAAAAATCCCCGTAAGCACAATCTGTATGCGTTGACAAGATTACCTGAGGCACTTTTTTATGATATAAGTTTATCTGTGAAATTGATATACCTGCACCAGGTACAAAATCAGAGGTTGTATCTGGATCAAGTATATGTAGTACCACTCTTACCTTACCCGTTTTCAGACCTCATTGGACATTATTTCCACAGCTTCGTCGACCCATATTATGTTCTCATCCTTTGGTAAATCTCCCTGCATCTTAAAGTTTAATTACGATTTGATTTTGTTTACTCTTTGTTCGTTCTTTTTTTCAAAAACTACAATAGATAGTCGGATCATAATAAAACCTTTATACTTTAATAATATACCCTGTATTTCTAACTTTTTTACATATAATACTCTTGAATTTAAAAAAGAAGTTAAGTATTTCTTAATTTACATTTAATTATACTGTATTTAAGGTTAAATTAATTTATTTTAGTTTATGGCAGTTATTAAATGGAGAATATTCTCATATTGCTCAAAGAGTAGTTCCTCTTATATTACACTGCATTACTTTACCTTGTGGGTATGATACATTTTGGAATACAGTGAGAGAAGATTTCCACAGTACTGATTGGCGTAAAAGATTTACAGCAGGTAAAATAGCTTATTTTTTTACTAAATTATCAATATGTAGTATACTGTATTTTTAAAGTATCATGTAATAAAATCTACAACAGATTTTTAAAATATTACATATTTATTGTATACTCTAGAGATCATTTTACAACATTAATATCATGTTTTTGAATTCATGTAGATTAGATTACAAAATATATAGAAGAATAGTTATAAAAATACAACAAATCTCTTCATTATATTGTAACTTCCTTGTTAAATTTAGTGATATTCTTTCATCAATTTCAACAATATTGCAAAATTGAATAATTTAATTAGCACGATTACCAATTATAAATATAAATCAATTTATATTATCAAAATATAAACTCGAAATTTTATTAATTGGCACAGTTAGAATAATGATTAAATTAATTTTTAAATGTGAATTATTATTAACATGTGACGAAGCAACCCCCCTACAGGGGTTGCACTCGGGCTCCTGCCCGGAGGTGGCTCGCCGGAGCCAGGGTTGGTCTCCCCTCACCTGTGGAGAAGTATAGGGAGGAGGGGAAAAGGAGCCTTTTAAAATAAAAGCAGGCTTTTATGTTAACACCGTTTATTTTTCACCTTTACAAAGAGGTATCGGTGATGGTGTTATCCATGACGGGAGGTTGTCACAGCTTCTTCCTGAAAAAGGGAGAAGAAGTGACTTTTAGATATGTTTCACTCCTGAAAAAGGGGTGAAACTACCATTAGTTTTCCCGGCGCTTTACTTGTTCTGGTCCGTCAGTCGGACCGCCGTTCGAGTCGTGCCGAGCTTGCTCCGCGACCCCCTTTTATATGCTGCCCGCGAGTCGGCGGCAACTCCCGTTTAATTAGTACGGGAGCGCCTGATCGGGCAGCGTATGGGAGTGACGGAGCAGCGGCTATCCTCCGTCCTCGCCCGTGCGAGTGTCGGAGCGCACTAGCGCGCTGCTGCGCGCCCGAGAGAGAACGAAGTCCCCACTCGGGCGAATTCGGCTCTGCGCCGACTCGGGCCCGCCGCAGACCCCGCTCGTAGGCGGCCGCGGGCACGCGGTGCGGGCGGGCCTAGTCGCCGTGGAGAGAGGGCAAAATCTCTTGTCTCTCTCTCTTACGGCAAGCGTTTAAGTTTTTAAACGCTTTTTTTTTTTTTAGGTAAGTTTTTAACAAGTTAAAAACTTACCTAAAAAAGTTTTTAACAAGTTAAAAACTTACCCTTTAAAATAACTGGTTGGCGTAGAACACCAGGTCTCCACCCGGAAGGTGGATAACCGATGATGATGCCCCGTCTGGGTTGCTGCGTCTCGGACCCTGGTGTTGCGGTCCTTCCGGGATGGGGTGATTATCCGCGGAGATGTCCATTTTAAACTTCTTAAAGAGTAATAAAATAATAAAATAGTACGATTAAATTCAGAAGAACTTACAATGTAAACCGCGGAAATTAATAAACGCGAAAAATAATTTAGACTTTGTGAAAGCTAACTCGAAATGTCTACTTGTGAAAGCCAAAAGTTGAATGCAAAAGTTCTATAATATGAAAATAGAACAATTAAAACAACAATTACAACGAGTTCATATTAATGATGAAGAACAGATACTTGACTTACTACATTATGGTAATATAAGAATAAATTAATACGCAAATAATCGTTTTTCTCTTACAAATTATAATAATAAACCTAACATTTTTCGAATATTAATGCAAGAAAATATTGCCACCATACCTATTTTTAACGGTATTAATATTTTTCCATTTCTATGAGCAATCAACACTATTAAATAATGTAGAATTTGAGAAAACGCCCTTCATTGTATTAAGAATCTTAAAAATGGAAAAGTCTCCTGACGGGTATGAATAAAATATTATTTTTGGCCTCGACGACATTTTAACAAAATTTCTTTTGTCTTCTTCAGTCCTTTATTAAATTATTTTACAAATTAATACAGTTAAATTACAATTACATTAAAATTAAAATACAATAATGAATATTACCTTGATACTATAATGTATGGAACTTTCGTAAAACTTATGTTGTCACATTATTAGATTTAAATGCATTAAGGTACGCTTACGTAGAGTTTATATATCAGCTACATGTCATGTCATCAGTCTCGTCAAATGTTTATATTGACAGGTTAGAATATGGGTGTCCTCTTGTCTATCGTGATTTGAATGAATATGAAGTATTGTAATTTGTTTATTTCTATAATTTTGTTCTCTATCTAAAATATTAACATTATCCCAATCTATCGTGTGTTCGTTAATTTGTGAGTGAATTTAAATCATCGAATTAGTATTTTTTTGTTTTTTGTGTTCGCAAATTCGTTTTTTTAAATTACGTTTGGTTTCGCTTATATAAGTCGCATTGCAAATATTACAGTTTATTTTATATACAACGCCGGCTATTTTCCACATATCATTTATTATTAACTAATGTTATTTAAGTTAATATTAATCATAGGGACAGTATTGATATTATACACTTTTAGTTTATTGCTGATTTTTTCATAGAATGTATGTATGAAAGAAAAATTATGTTGTCAAAAGATTTTAGAAAATTATTGTCCAGAGAATCATTATATTTAATTTTTCTCAGACTATTTTTAATATGTTTATTATAGAAGTAGTCATGGTAGTTATTATTTTGTAGAATATTACTCACTTTATTTAAATCGTCCTTGTGGTACATGTATTGGATAATAATATCGCCCTGTCTACAATGTTCTATACGATATTTCTCTTTTGGTTCCTCAAATATTATAAATGAAAATTAATGATTATGTTGGAGCATATTGATTTTTGATACAAATTCGTAAATATATGATTGTTTTTTTTATGGATGGTAATGTCAAGGAAGTTTAATAATTTAGATGTTCCTATCTCATGGGTAAATTTTAGATGAGTATTATAGTTGTTAAAAATATTTAAAATGTGGTCAACTTTACTGTTTTCTATACAAAAACAGTATCATTTACATATCTACAATATAACACAGGAAAGTAATTGTAATGGTTTTTAAGGGTGTTAAAATACTTCCTCTCCAAATCTTCTATTACCATATTTGCAAAAATACATAATATTGGTGCCCCCATTGGTGTTCCGAAAATTTGTTGGTAAATAGTACCATCAAAAGAAAAATATGTGTTGTCAAAAAGAAATTCTATTATATATTCGTTAAATGGAATTTTATAATCTTATCACAAATGTTGAGACAGCATTACCAAGTCTTAACATTGATGAAAACATTAAAAAAGACGTACGAAAAATAATTGTCAGTAACATTAAACACTTGATCAAAAACAAAAACAACAATAACACACATAACAACAGTAGTCTAATAATAAAAATCGAATGCACTAAACAATATTTTAATAGAAATAAAAATATATTTTTTACACGCGCAGACAAAGGTAGTGTTAGTATAGAATACATTGGACTACGAATAAAAATGCAGAATGGACAATAATTTTCCAAAATCTTTCGATGATATAATTTATTTCTCATACATAAACAAATTCTATAAAAAAATCAGCAATCAACTACAGACAGTCGTTGAAATTTTGGAATATAATATTTTTGTCAATTTAATACGAATTAAGAAACGCATTTATAGGAAATCATGGATCAGGGGAACTTTAGAGTAAGTTAAATTTTAATTTTAAATCATTATTCGAACATATGGTAGTATATACAAAAAAATTATAGATTTTTTATAATATTTTTTAAGATTATATATGTATAAAGTGGAAAGTTCAAGGGCTTCCACTTATAAAAAGTAAAAGAATCGAAGCTTTGGCTATTAAATATTTTATCTTATCTAAACCAACGAAATATCAGCTGCATTTAAAGTCCGAAAATTTAAAGAATTTAATCATCAATACTAAAAAAGTTGATAAGGACATTAAATTAAATCAAGAGATATTTGAGATTACAAAAAAATCAAATAATACCAATTTAACAGGAAGGGGTTACATATAAGACTAATTATAATAAACAAAACTTTAAACAAATTTCTAATCTATCTCAACAAAAATATAACAATAATCAAAAATTATATAATTCAAATACAACATATAATTATTATAGGGAAAAAATCTTACAGAAGAAAATTACTAAATAAAATAATTCAGAGAAGGAAAATAATCAAATTTTCAGACAAATCGAGTAGTGAGTTCGTATATATTCAGTCGAAATAATACTCGCCAAGTAAATGCTATAATTTAAGAAGAGGAAGAACTCGAGATTATAGAAAATCCGGAACTTTCGACAGATAAATAATATAAATTCTTTAAAATAAAGAAAATATTAAGAATAATTAAAAAAACGCATGTAATCTATGGAATTAGCGAAATTGATTACGAAGAAATTGGTATATTGTAATACTACACGTGAAATTTAATTGATTAAATGATACGATTCTGAGAGTGCAAAAGAAAATAATCTTTGTAATAAATAATATTAATTAATATTAATTAATATAAATTGAATTAATTGAAAATAATTGTAATTTATTTTGCAATAATTTATATGTTTATTTATGTATTCGTACTGGTCGTTTAAGCATTAATTTGTAAACTCATAAATGTATGATTTATATTAAATGAATAAATGATAATTGTTATATTAAATTCATTAAATCTTTACTTATAAACTTAAAAAATATTAAGACGTAACAGTATGTATGATATCAATTTAGTTATTACAATTTTATAATAACTGTTTTAATTATTTCATTTGATAAACATGATAACATTTTATTTAATTGTTCCACCTTATTTTTTGATATTCATTCTTTAATATATTGGTATTTACATAGTATGATAAGAAATATATCATATTAAATGCAAATAAACAACAATTATCGTAAGTGAACTATTTATTATTAAATTGATATATATTTTTAACTCAATGAATTAAATGCATTAAATTTTTAGTGGAACGTGTAACGTTAATTGCAAGGTTCATGGACTCCACACCATTAAAAAATATCTTTTTATTAAAAGCATCTTTGGCAAATATTTTTTGCTATCTAATTAATAGCATGGATGATAAAAATGTATATGTAGCCCAGAAAGCTACACTATATCTTGGTACAATACATGATACAGCAATAAAAGTAAGAAAATTTTACATAAAATAAAAATTCAATTATATTGCTTTTTTTTTCTAGTTGTAATAATTTTCAAAACAAGTCTGTATTAAATTAAATTATTTACCAATTTATAACTTACTAAGCTCATAAATATTAAGACAAATTTAAAGAATGCTTAGAATTTTTTTTAATCCAATTAATTTAATTGAAAATTATTTTATTTTTAATTGAAGTATTAATTTGTGAATAAAACAAAATTATGAAAGTATAAAATTTAAAGTATGAAAATACTAAGGGAATAAATTAAAAAACAGAAATAAGAGGATTAAAGAAAAAAATATAATATTTTAAATATTATGATTCTATTTTGAATATATATTCTTAAATGATAGGTTCATTTATTCATGAGTTAAAAACATTATTTATGTTTATACGTTCAAATTAAAATGAATTATTATATTAATATTATATTTTTTATATTATTATTAAAACTTACTAAAGTTACAATATCTAAAGAATAAACATTAAAAGAAAATACATAAATGTAAATTTATTTATAAATTAATTTATATCACTATAAATGCTATATATGTAACCATTTGTTGAATTCTAATTAGTTAACCGTATTAATCTTGCACAATAATTAGTTAAATTTGAAAATTTTATAATCATGTTTTAAGTTACTAATTTAGTGAAAAAATGATTGTGTAAGTACAAGAAACTTTGAAACAATTTGATTTGGTTAAATATTACATGCGAAATTTATTCATTTTTTTTATAATTGTATTTACATCTTGTGCAAGGGTTTAGATTTTGTAGGCTTATAGTGGCACCTTTGTGTTGACTTGTTATATCAAATTTTCTAAAATATTTATACGATAAAGAAATTGTTTCTTATATATTAAGATAGAAAAAATCTAATTTTCAGTACTAGGCTCGAAAAGACATTACCTGTTGTACATTCGAAACAGTTTAATGAAAATTCTTTTCTTGCTGATCCTAACGATACCTATTATTTATTTTTTTATTTCTAAAGTCAATTATGTAAATCTTAAGAAAACTATAAGTTCAAAATCCATTTTGATAGCCTTAAAATTATCTTAAATCTTGGTCATTACACCAAATTGACACATAGCACATGAAACTAATTAATTAAATGGATTCCATCGCATCACAACCTTTCGTGAAAATATTTTAATAGTGTTTATTATATTTTTATTCTTTTGAAAAGTAATAACCTATATGTAATTTGTAGAACAGAAGGTTGAAGTTTTGGGTTGAAGTTTAAGCGTGGAAGAAGGAAAAAATCCTTGTATTTTCGGCAAGCTGTACTTTATTATTTGACAATTTTATACTTGTAACTCATACAAATAACTGTCGCACGCACTTCTCGAGTTACAATCACTAAACTTGCCCTTAGGGCTCTCCTTTCTCATCTTGATTTCCTTTGGTTTTTTTCTGAAACCCGGCGGTTATATTATCACTCTAACCCTTCGAGTTTTTTTTTATATATTTTTTTATATTTTTTTTTTTTTTATTTTTATAGTTTTTTTTTTATATTTACTCACGTACGATTTTCTTCGCATAGACACGAGCGCGCGCGCGCACACACACACACATACACACACACTCATGCACTCTCATAATTCGAAATCCTGGCATAAAAAAATTCTGGCTTGCCGGCGGAAGAAATAGCTGATATAGAACTACTCAAATCGTACTCTCATGATTCTATACAATGATTTTATCATAATTGCAAACTGGCCATTTTTATTTCATGAAACTAGGAATTCCGCCAGTCAGAGAACGGTGGTGAGAAAGAGAGAGAGAAAATGAAAGTCAAATAGACAGACAGAGAGACAGATGTTTCGGCTATAAACGTGTGTAAGAAGAAAAAAAATAGGAGATCGGCTTCATCGCCACCAAAACACATATACATATTCTTTTCCGTGCATATACCGACCTCGTTCATACAATCCTTTAAAATCTACCTATACGTTCTTTAGAACTTTTACTTTTCCTTCGGCTAAGAGCCCAAGACTTTCTCTGCGTATTTCAATAGCCTTTAATTACTTACACAATAGGTGTCCCCGTGAATTCTTAATGCACAGCTTCTGGTATCCATCTTCCAATCCGTCCCTAACTCTATATGAGATACTTCTGTTACAGAATAGTTATCATATGCTATAACTCAACATGAAATGTGAAAATTAAGATTCTAATCACGAAATTAATCGTATATAGCACATTGCAATTCTACAATAAAAAATATTAAAAACTCTTTAAATAGAAACTTTTATATAACCATGAATTCATTAAATTGGTTGTTCAATTCTGTTTTTAAATCAACAAATTTCAAATTTTAAGATATAATTGCGACGATATTGCACATCGTCGCGAAATTCATTTGTAGGTTATAGGTTTATTAACCTCACGAGTTCAGTTACCTCCCATCGAAGAGGGAGATTTTGTTCGCGGTGGGACACTCCGAACAAAATCATCACTCGTGATTTGCCGATTCATAATAAAACCGTTTAAAATAACTAATTGTTTCAAATTGCACAAATCGCACGTGGCCGGCTCGACTTCTCCTTAGAAACTAACGTCAAGTATCCCCTCGCAGCAGGAAGGAAAAAATGGAAAACGCGGTAAAACGCGTGTATATAAACGGGGAAATAAATGCAGAGAGGATCCGTTTTGCTTGGAACTTTGAACGAAGCTATCGTGATTAAACGAATGCTTAGTTCAAAATCTAAGAACTATATTATAAAGATTATTGTCTTTAACATTATATTCTGCGATTACACAGAGATAATTATAAAGACAATTAAAAGAAATCGACACTAGTTGTTCTTATGTCATAACAGTAAGAACAGTGGTCTTGAGAAAATAATATACGACGTCACTTGCGTCATAACAACAAGGACGCCGTATATTGATTAGTATTGAACGTAAATAACGACGTGTCTTGTGTCATAACTGCAAGCACGATCGTTTAGTTGATATTTACGTATTATTAAGGTGAATAAACTCTGTTTCAGACTACAACAGAGGAACCACTGGCCAGAGACGAAATAAACAAACCCACCAAAATTTAAATTTCAAGCTATTGTATGAAATACAATAAAATAACTTCTTAAATATTAAAATAAATTTTGTTATTTCTTTTGGAGAACCCATCCTCCGACTCAGTGCATCCCGGCCCCGATCTATAAAGAGATCGTGGCGTTACATAATATATATTGAAAGAAAGATTCTATATATATAGATAATAAATCTCTCATTTTTCAATGTTAGTTTAACGAAGTAACGATTTTACACTATTCTCTTGTGTCATAATCATTTATAACTTTATTCTTTTTACAAAAATAAGATTATTCCAATAATCTTAAATTTGTAAACTCAAACGCTAATCACCAAAGTATTAATTTTCAATGATAATCGTGTGATACTCACATTTGAATGAAATTGTTCAATTAATTGATGTACCCTTCCGAACCCAGGTATGTTGCAGTGTATTTATATTTTTGAACTTTGATATACATAATCAATGATACTAGTATTAAAAGTGTTATTATAATAACCAATCTTTGTACTGCAATATTAAATTAACTTTACTAATACAATTACCCTTTAGGTTTCAGCGAAATTTGAAGGATATTATAATTAGCGGTTTCTCTAAGGCACCCGTGAATGCAGTAGTGTGCTATGTACTCGTATGGGTGAGAAACATAGGATAACCACTTTTGTATTATATTTTACATGGCCTTATCATGTGGCGACGTTTTGATTAAAATGGCAGCTAGTGTCACAGGCATAAAAGAGGTGATCAAGTCATTATTCGGTATGGCTCTAGCAGCTACTCGTGAGAGGCTACTTCAACTGCAAAGTCTAGAAACTAAGCGAGTCTAATGTATTCGAATATGTATTTTTATGAGCTTTTAAACAACTCGCATTTTTTTTATCCATCGGAGCCTAATCAGCTACATCTTTGCTATTTCATGTTCCGCTGCTAACCCTCCATACACTCATTTAAGTGTATATGTCTTGTTTAGATAAACAGGGTTATTGATAGTTAGCTGGTGTATTTCTGCTTCTAGTTTCTCTTTCAATAATTTCAGGTAGGAGGAACCTAGCCTAACTTCGGTAGGCTATTATTCAAGCCAAGGAGCTGCAAACTGATAGTCCAGAGATAGTTTTATTGTTACATATTCATTAATTATTTAAAATATAATTTTAATTGTATATTTAAATATTAATTTAATTCATTTTTATATTTGTTTTATTTATATATTTTATATTACAATTACAATTTATACAAATTAAATATTTTTAATTTCAGGCTTTACTTATGTGCATGGAGACTCAGTTTGATTTAGTTATAATTGATAGACCAATTATTCTTCAAACCATTTATCAATTACATAATTGTTTATGTGATCGACACATATTAAGCTGGGAATTTTTTCTTAATCGCTTCGAAACATTATTTATTGAAGCTCAAATTATACTAGAAAAAATTGAAGATATTTCAAATATTCGCGGTAAGGTTATTATTTAAAATTTAATCAAAATTAATTTCATTCTAATGTAATATATAAACAATTATTTAAAATAATATGTGGGGTTTAAAATTGGTAGTGATGAATATAAATATATTTATATGCGCGTTTACCTCCTATGCACATAGTGGAGATAAAACATTCTTCATATAGATTTAATTTAATGTAATGTTCGAAGAGCAAAATGCTGCTAATTGAAAGCGTTTAATAGCATACGTATAACATGAAAAGGCCGCGATAAGAAAATATGGCAATCGCAGTAGGACACACCGGTGATCCTAAATTACTCCAACTTGCCGTTCTGTATAAATTAAGAAATAAATCCCAAAGGTCACATACAAATTCCAGACTCCATGATAACTAAAGTGAGACAATGAAAAATAATAAGGTTTAATCCATCGCATGATATTAATCTTATATAATTTCTCGTGGATAAGGTGTCAGAAGAATTTCGTTCGAGTCTCATCAAAAAGGACCTATGGGCAAAAAAAAAGGCCGATAGTTTCTTATCAATCACAAGGCGATCAAAATTCACGATACCCTTACTACACGAGTGCTAACATGGAAGGAATTTTGCTGACATACGTGCAAGAAAGCGATGTGTGGATATTCGTAAATTATGCAATTTGTAAAGATCGTTTAATTTCCAAACAATTTTTTTATTTTTTATTTAATATTTGATTTAATGTAAAAGTAATATTTAATTTAAAACTATTTAAAACAATAGATCGAATATATATTATTTATTACGTTGATATTGATGCAAAAATTTTAATTTTTTTTTCAATTTATATTAAAAGGAAAATATTATTAAAAATATATGGTTTCCATATATGAGAAAAATGTACATATTAATTTTTTAAGATACAGTGCAATTATTTGCACGGATGACTACGTAAATATGCCAAACATTTATGTATGTAACCAATGTAACCGTGCAACAAGACTCGCTCGTTGCTAATCGGTTCCGGTCTACTCTCCTTATCATCCGCCGCTCTCGCTCTCCGTTCTCTCGCGTTGTCGCGTGCCTCGGCAGATGCTGGACCCCCCGGAAGCTCGAATGATTAATCGCGCAATCGAAAATTCTGCCGGTACCGATATCGTTTTGGAGAACTAAGACTATTTAGCACCCCGAGAGTGCTCATTTCGGCAGACTTGCTCTGGCCTCTTTCTTGAAATCTTACCTTCTTTTCTGCCTCTTCTATTGTACACGATTCCGTGGCAATATTCTAAATTTTATCCGCATCCGTTATGCACGATTCCGTGACAACAAAACGCTCCAAAGTTGTCACGATTCCGTGCAACTTCAATTTTAATAAAGAAGCAAATTTTCGAATCGCTTGCGATTCTAAATTGTTTGAATTTTTTTCTCCTAAATTTGCGTCAGAGCGTGTGTGACCTTTTGTAATTGCGTCCGCTGCAATTATAAGAGAGCCCTCGTCCGAACCTTAGCTCCGCAGGGCTTAAGTATCAAGGGCGTTTTCTATAACCCGCCCTTGATGCACCGTGCGTTTTGCTTTTTCTTACCCATTTCCGTTACTTAATATCCTCGGATATCCATCACGATTTCGTTGACGGTCGACATAAATATAAATTGTAAAGAGCGAAAGATTTCTGCGCGTCGCAACATAATTTTTTATATTTATTGTGTAAATTTCATCGAGATAAATGTCGCTCAAAATTTAGCATAAAGTGCATAAAATTTCTCGACAAGTTGAGAAACGATCACGCGCGTGTTTACGATTTAATCTTGTTTCTATTATTGACAGATTCGGTAGCGGTCAAATAGCGAGTAAACATCTAGCGAATAACTAAAGTTTCAAATTTGAAATAGTCTCCGGTAAATTCAATAAATTTAATAATTATTGTGAAATAGTTAACACTGTCAAACTTGTAACTTCTGTTTTCTTTTTTAGAGAAACTAAATAAAGATTTACTTTAGTATTAACTGTAAGTAAAATCTATTATAGTTTAACTATGTAAAATATATCGAAACTTAGTATAGGATATATTTTGAGGGCAACATAGTCTGACACTTTAAAAAATTTTTTGTGTTTATTTCAATAGTAAAAGATTTCGAAAATATGTTTTAAAATATTATCTCGATATTTAAAATATTTATAAAATGGTAGCCTAATAACCCAAGATAGATACTCAAATCTCTTCGACAGAGGGCACAAGTCGAATAGTTAAACTTATTTTATTATTTTAGTATTAATATAAATCAAATTAAAATTTTAAATATTGAATAAATAAATGAATAAAATTAGATATAAGTTCATTTGAAATTAATAAGTAAGTAGTTTAGAATACACTTTTTGTTTTAATATTTAATTTTTAATTTTAATTTTAATATATACAAGAATCACGTCATACAAAATGAAAAAAAGGCATAGTGTTGTGAATAAAGCATGAGGACTGAGAGAAAGAAAAAGTAACAGTAACTTAGTACAACTTTAAGACAGAAGCATAATAGAGTAAGATCTAGAAATATGGAGATGGGAGAGGAAGGAGTATGGTAAGAATAAAAATTGAGTATTATAGATGGATACTAGGATTGGACTTTTTCACTTGAAGTACCTTAGTCTACGAAGAAATAGATGATTTCCTGACGTAGATGGAATGAAGAGTAAGAGTGTATAGATTTTTGTAAAAATGGTAATGAGTCGTCTAGAATATAGACGCACCAGTATATGTTAGGAGGAGAAACTAAAGAAAAAGGAAAAAGGGAAAAAAAAAGTACAAGTTAAAGGTAATTGAAATAAGGGATGATGTAGCTTAGAAATATTTAGTCCGATAGAACGATGCGGGCTGTTTTTTAGAGGCAGCAATCTGTTACCACTCCAGATTTTCAGGATTGGAGAGTCCTTAATACTTGAGTTTAAAATATACTAGTTACAGAAGTAAAAAGCATTTTCTTCTTATTCTCTTTGTTTTTTATTTCATTAGCAATTTTATCTCTTCCGTATTACTTCTTAATTATTAAACTGGGTTAATAGGTGACCTAAGCCAATCTTACGATTTTGTTTATGATTATGCTTTTTCGTAATTTCGTAATTTTTCGTGTTGTCTTATGATGAAATAGAATTATTTATTTCTTATTTTATTTCTAAGCTCTGATTTATACCCACTTATTATTGCTTCATATAACCATTAGTCTTATATCGATTAAGCAGCGCTTTATCTTTATTATATTATTTAATTTTGTTTATAATTCAAGGTCATGAACTTAAATAATATTATAAGGCATAAGCCTTGGGATTAGACGAGGAAGTGTAGTTTAAATTATCGAGACGCTACATAAATTTAATTCTTGATTACACTTCATATACGGTTGTTATTTATAATATCTAAATAGGCCTGTTACACAATATTAGGCGCATCATCTGCTTTAGTTTTCTAGCTTACAATGTCATGTGTGATATCTGGTACTATAACCGGTATTTATCGTGATTCTGAATGGGGAAGTCCAACCTGAATTTAGAACTTCCTTCATGAGGAAAATTATGGAAGAGACTGAATCTATTTGAATAAATGAAATTATTGAATGAACTACGAAAGAAAATATGCTATTCAAATTTAGTAAAATTAAAAATTAACGATGATAATTTAATTTTAAATGAATTTGTTTTCGGTTAAAAAAATTTTCTTATATAAATCTTTATGAAAAATGATGTTGAGGTATAATCAATAGAACCACGATATTCGTTGACCAGAGTACGTAAACTTATAAGCTGTGATTGATAATTGTATCTTCTCGGAAACCACCGAAGACACTTAATCATGAGTTTGCTTAATATTGGATTTCCTTATGTCTATGAGTCTTCTTATCTGAGAAAATGATTAAACTTTCACTTTTGAAGAATTTTATTTTAATTTTAATTTATTTAATTTTAAACTGGAAAAAACTAAATGTCAATATGACAGTGTGTCGGGGATTACATTAAATAAGACGTGACTTTACCTAATCAACGAGTCAATAATCCTCAGAAAGTATGAATTTAGATATAATCCCGTAATATAGAAAGTGATCAGATTTTTTTGTTCGTATACTTGATGTTCATTCCGAATATGCTTATAATATCAACAAAAAAAAACTGTTTACAAAAATTTATAAAAATATTAATAAGAGATCTTAGGAAACTATTATCATAAAAAAATTGATTAAAATAGTTGATTGTTATTACATATTCTTGCAATAAAAATAAGATCTTTTATTTGTTTAAAAGTAAATTTACAAATGAATATTTTAAACGTTTTCAATTTAACTACACTTTAATTAATTTATAATTCTATTCAAATTTATTAGTTTTTGCAATTTTTTCTATAATTATTAATATGATCTATTTTAATATAATTTATTAATTGTATGATATAAAAAATTCAAAAAAATTTAAATTTTGTATTTATAGATCTGAGAAATGGAGATATTAGAAATGAAGTATTACTAAAAAAAATTCAGAGAGCACATGAAGCTCTTTCTAAATATGAAGGAAATAATGCTTCTATTAAATCATTAAGTACAAGCTTTGGAACTAAATGGCCATATAAGCGGACCCTATCTACTTCAGCGTCGATTATATTAAAACAAGATTTAAAAACCGGTAAATTTTAATATCTTATACAAAATACTTCATTTTATTTTTTTTCAATTATTCTAACTTGATATTTGTTAAATATATTATGATAATTAAAAAAAAAACATTTTACAGTAATCAGATTATTAAAGAAATATAATAAATATTAATTTATTATTATATTCAAATTATACATTTACAAATTATTTTATTTTATTAAAACAATAAAATTGATTCAATAAAAATAATAATTTACTTTTCTTTTAAGATAAAGAAAAATTATGCAATCGACAATATTCAGCTCCGATTTTGAAACGTAAAGGCTCCAAATTTGGATTAGGTCAACTAATAAGTTACACTCTACCAAACAATAGTATTACAGGTATTTTTTATATTAAAATTATTTAAAATATTTTTAAATTTCATGTTCGTGTTGAGTAGTATATATATACTATAAAAATCCAATAATTAAACTCTCAATTAATTAAGATACGTATATTTTAATCATTCTTTAATTTAAAAAATATAATAGTATCATAATAAATTAAATTAATACTATATAGACGTAAAATATTTTTACAAACAAGTAGGTGAATATACAAGTGAGATGAAATTACAATTTTGGACAGGTATTAATTAGTTTAAGATACGTTTTTCTTTACAAATTAATACTACTGTTTTAGTTTATAGATTTATAAATAAGATTCTCATTTTTCATGATTTTTGAATTATTAAATGAAATAGATGCGATTGAAGTAATGAGTAAAAACTCTAGTAAAATTTTTCAACAGTTCACTTTTATTATAAATAGTTATAACACTCAGGATGTATGGTCATCTACGATGACTTGAAATCTGAAGCAAGAAATATAACATTAATAAAGGATGTTATTGATGTAATAAAACCAACTAGTCGAAATTTAAAAGTGTACAAGATTATATGGTATCTCGTGGTAAAATCTCCTAAGACAAATAACTATGTCAAATCTCTGCTCAATATTCTTTGACGATCTTATAGTAAAACTACACTTAAAAGAGAAAATATAGATTCAAAAGTGCTTTAATAGAACTCTGATCAAATAATTATTGAATAACTTATCAGAAGATCTAGAAAAGTTTATAATATAATAAAACTAATATTACCGAGGAAATATCTGAGTTTGTTTCATCAAAAATAATCAGTATTTATTTGATATTCAACAAATTTTTTAAAACTGACCTTAAAAAACCATGCATTGTCATTTAATGACAGCTTTAACAGTTTAATAACTTTTAATCACAACTTATTGATCATTCAATTATAAAATCTGTCATGATTGTTTTCATTAACATGAAAGATGTATTTGACATCGTTTGATAGTGCAGTGTGTTTCATAAATAAAAACCAAAATATCTGTTATGTATTTTCCTATATATAAATATGCAATGCCACGATCTCTCTATAGATCGGGGCCAGGACTTACTCGGTAGGAGGATGGGCACCATAAATAAAAACTTGTATATTAATATTTATAAATTTTCTTTTTTATTGTATCTCTCTGTACAATATATTATATTTTAAATTTTGGCAGCTATGTTTATATCAGTGCTTGCCAGTGGTTCCTCAATGGCCATCTGCAACAAAGGTTTATTCACTTTTATAATATGTAAATATTAAGTCGACGATCGTTCTTGCAGTTACGACACAAGAAGCGGGAAAGGAAAGGAAAAACATACATTAAAATGTAACGGCGATGTGTAATAAGGACTGTGGATTCTGGAAAGACTGGGAATATATAGATTATATCTACCTAGCTGAGACCAGGGTAGAAGGAAAAGATACGGAAGCAAGCATCAAGAAGATGCCGGAGGGGTGGAATTGGAAGTGGACAAAAGGCGAAAAGAGAGAAAAAAAGAGGAAAGGCGAAAGGGTTATTTATGATAGGAAAAAGAAAGGACTGTGGAGAGATAAGTAGGAAAGTAGCAACGGAAATAAAAGAAGGTCTGATAAAAACAATAATATAGGATAAAAAGGAAATATAGGGATTGAAGATATGGGCATGGTTTAATAATGAGAAGAAAATAGAAGAGATATGGGAGATAATAGAAGAAGAAGAATATAAAACGGGATTTCCAAAAAATAATCATTGGAGATAGCAATGTAAGGATTGCGCAAGAGGGAAAGGTAATAGATACAGATAATGGAGGCATAGTAAGCAGGAGGAAAAGTAAAGACTAGTAGTGTGAAAGAGGAAAAAAATAATTAATGGGGAAAACAGAAAATGAGAGATGGTACATATTGAATGCTAGAACGAGAGAAGATGTAAAAGGAGAATACATATATATTCGGGTAAGAGGAACAATGGTAATTGATCAAGCGATAGCACACGAGGAGGCATGCCAAAAAGTCAAAACATTTGAGGTACAGAATACAGTAGAGTCAAATTACTCATCGATCATTGATCATTGATCACGCTGAAAGGTAAAAATACAAGGAAACGTGAATAAAGGATAAAAGAGGGAAGGAAAACAATAATAAGAGGAGACTGAACAGATGAGAAGATAGAGAAATTCAAAAGAAAGACCGATGGAAAAGAAAAAAAGGAAGAAAAATAGAAGGAACAAGAAAAACAGGTGGAATAATAGTGGGAAAAATTAAGGAAGAGGGTAAAAGAATCGACTCTAAGGAAGAAAATAATAATAAAAGAGAGGAAAAGAGAGCAGAAGTATTAGTGGGACAGAGAATACAGCAAAGAAAAGAGAAAAGGAAGGAGTGGAAAGTATTATACGAAAAAAAGGAAAGAAAAAGAGAGGAAGGAAGAAACTGATCTACAAAAAACAAAGGAGAAGAAAGTGTGGAAGTATCTAAACAGAGACAACAAGAATAAGAGATTTAAGGAAAATTTAATAAGAAAAATAAAGATGAAACGAAGGAATGCTTCAAATGGCTTTTAGGGAGGAAGGATGAAAAATAAAAAGAAACAACAATGAGCAGAAATATAAAAGAAGGGAGAAAGGAATTGAGCGACGAGGAAATGATAAAAGCACGAAGAAAATTAAAAAAAAAGCAAGGCAGTAGCGATAGATGCCATATCAAACGAAGCATGATTATATAGAGAGACAAAGATAAAGGAAGAACTGAAGCGCCTCGTTAAAAGAATATGGAAAGGAGAGGAGATACCAATCGACTGGAGAACAGCGATAGTAACGGCTATATATAAGAAGAGTGATCCAGAGGACCCTGAGAAAAATAGAGGGATATGGCTGTTACTGACGGAATACAAGATATATACAGAAATAATAAAGGATAAGCTAGAACAAGAGGTAGAAGGAAAAGGATAGTCCTATAAACTTAATGGGAATTCGAGAAAGGTAGATCGAGGATAGAAAACGTATACACTCTAGACCATCTCATAAAAATGCGCTGAGGGAGAAAATAGCAATGTACACGCAATAACAATGTTCATAAATCTAAAAACGACCTTAGACTCGGTAAATAGAGGAGTATTATGAGAGATAATGGAGAGTGAATGGGTAGATGAACACGTCAAAGGGAGAATACACGACATCTAAAAGGAAACAAAAGTAGAAATAAGGACAAAGAAGGGGGATACAGAAGAAAGGTAGACATATAGAGGATTAAGAGAAGGATGCAGGTTGAATCCAATCCTTTTTAACATCTACACGACTGAGCTCGAGAAGAAGCTGAAAAAATAAAGAATAGGCAGTACAAAGAGGTAGAAAAAGGATTTGGATTTTAAGATAATCAGACGATACAGTAATGATAAACGAAGAAAAAGAAGCCCTACAGACATGACGGGAAAATTTAGGAAGTTCTTAAGAGATAGGAGACTCATATTAAATACGAACAAAATAGTGGTAATGATAATAAAAAAGGAAAGAAAAGAAAAAGAGACAAATGGCTATGTGGAAAAAAAGAACTAGAAGTCGTGAAGACATTTAGATATTTAGGACATGTGTTCAATGAAAAAGGAGAAACAGATATTGAAAAAATGAATAAAAGGGATCATAAAGAAAACATGGGGTATTGAAAAAAGGAAACGTAAAAACAATTTTAAAAGGAAAAAGATATTGTTTGAGTATCCGGTGAGAAGTATGGCGTGGAAATATGGAAATGGAAGAAATGGAAAGTTTTGGAAAAGGTAAAATTGACTATTATAGCCTAGGATGGAGTAAGGAGCAGACTACAACAAGGAGAGAGAGACAGAGAGGTAGAAATATGGTGGCAGATCTGAAGAGAAAAAAGCAAGAGAAAGAGAAGCACACAATAACCATAAAGATCGAGGAAGCGAGGTATAATGTGAAAAACAAGGAATTGATGATAGAAGGGACGTTGATCTACCTTATAGGAGGAAATGGAAACAAAAATAAAAGAAGTAGCAAGAATAAGGTGCGGCAACATAACGATGGAAGGGAAATATTAGATGAGTAAAGAAGAAAGGAAGTGTAAAATCTGCCGGAAAAGAATGGTTTTTGTACACACTTCTTGGAAAGATGTAAAGGAAGAGGGAGTAAATTGGAGACCTGAAGAAAAGAAGCATGAAAAAAATCGTAAATCTATGCGAAAGAGTGAAAGGTGAAACAAAGAACTGAATTTTTAAAAGTAGTGAGAAAAATAGATGGTAAACTAAGGAAGGAGGAAGGAAAAACGAAGTAGATGAAAAAAAGAGCACAGCGAGCAGAGAGAAAGAGAACAAAGTGAAGTGCAGTGAAGTGTTGATGAAAGAGGAGGAAAAAGCAAATAAGAGTCAGACAGACAGTATGACACAAGGGTATAAGAGAGAAAATAAAAAGATAAGACACAGGAATCACTCACCAGCCGAAAGGCGAATATTACTCTAACTTAAGTTACATTTAAGTGCTAGTTATATATTAAAATACAGATTCGAATAAAACCGTGGTTGTAGATTTCCTGAGTCAGTACATACATCATTGTTATTTGCAATCAATCCAAAAATTCAAATAAAAAATCAGATTAACAAAAGTTAAACTAAATTAAGTTCAAATAAGGCAAAGATAATAAAGGTGGAAACTCATTTAAAACAGAAGGATTACTATCCACTGTATTTCATAAGTTACGAAACACATACCTTAAGAATAGATTATTCTATCAACTTGAATATTTAAATCTTTTCACAGAGCTGTGACTTTCAGAGCATTATTATTTCAATTTTATTAACGTTTTTCACTAAATATTTTATGAAAATCAGAAAATATTAGTAATATACAAAAATGAAATGTTGACATATAAATACAAATATCTTAATTGAAAAAAAATCTATGTATAATAATTTTATTTTTACAATTTATAAGAACTTTTTTATTTATTAAAATACAATAAAATGTATTCTTATTTTATTTTAATTTATTTACTTAAAACTAACTATCAAAATAGATCGAATGCTATCAAATAAAAATTATTAATTTTGTTTAGAGTTACATATGCCTTCGCTTAGCATGGTTGAAGAAGGAAATTTATCTAGTTCTTTGCATAAAATTATTGAATTAGAAGAATCAGATAAAGAAACTATACATTTACTTGTATTTCTGTTCATGCAATTTCTATCAAGACCAGATCAAGTAAGTGACAATATTACAATTATAATATAATTTTTCAATATATACATGGTGTGCTATAAAAATATGATGGCTGAATGACTTGATTATTTGTCACAGCGTTTTTCAATTTTTTCTATCATTGCTGTTTTTAAGATGAGTAGAAGCGGCTAGATTTGTTTTCATGCAAAGCATGTTTTCCAATCTTGTCACACAGCGTGATTAAGTGAATGGTGGAATAGCACTGCGCAATAAAGTTTGATTCAAAGCTAGACTTTTTACAGAACCAATAGTTTGCAGTAACTGATCCAAACTCAGAATGAGCTCCAATCTTATAAACATAACTCAGGGATAAATCCTGAGGAATATGACAGGGGTAATAAAAACAATACCAACGATTTCAATAGAAGTTTTAGTAGAATTGTTCTCCTGAACAAATCAATTATAGCATGAGCCTAGTATCGATATCAATGAATAAATGACGATCTATAAGAATTTCATTCTAGCATAAAGTTCCCTCTTGATCTAGATTTAACGCAAAATATTTCCTAAGATAGCATCTCTAGCACATACCTGTATGAATAATAATACAGAATTATCATATAGAAAAAGGAGGACTATGACAACGAAATCAACGTTCTCCTAAATAAATATAATTTGATGTACAGACAAATCCAAGAATGATACAAAACAGAAACAGGAGTTTGAGAGGTGGAAACCTCAAATGAATTTTCCTTCACTTTCAATAACCACATCTTCGTACTAAAAAGCGAAAATGAGATCCGCAACTAGTAAAAAATATGATCAAATCGATTCAAGAATATAAAAGTAATATATAAACATAGAAAAAGAAAAGGCCAATAGACTAAAAAGAGTGGCACCATTCGCATCAGAAGGATGATGATAATGGTAATCATACCAATACAAGAACTAAAAAAACCATCTCTCTCTGGCCACAGAATGAAAATAAGATGAGATATAACAGCGTTAAGGTACTCAGACTTTCTAAGAGATTAATTGTCACTAAGATATTCCTTAAATGGTAACAAAAATTCGATAGACTGATAAGATTGGAGATAAGAAGGGTAATAAGCTGGCTTATAGGTTAGTGGTAAATTGAATACTATCTACACCTTCTGGACAGCAGAATAGATTGAACTTACAAATGAAGTCACAAATATGAGACCACAGAATATCTTCACAGAATATCACTGCTTGTTTTCACAAAAACAAGCCGAGAGGTAAAAGGAATATCCTTCTTAAACTCTGATGATTTCAGGGAAATAAGACTCGATGCCATTATAAGAGTAATCACTTGGATAGATAGATTACAAACGACGAGGAATCTCAGAATCCTGTAGAAGGTAACTCAAAGCTGAACCTTTTTTGGTTTTACCAAAAATGATTAAAGCTGGGACAGCGTAGCGGTGCTTGAAACTTCAAATTGGTACATAGAACTCGACTGTACTTCATCGGAATGATAGCCTTGAACGATGAAGAGAAAACCACAATCTTGGTAAATCCGAGGGAAACACGCGAAAATAAAAGACAATTGGAAATTCCTATAAGGATAAATTTTTCGATTATTCATGCACTAGTTTTCTGTGCTGCAATTATACCAAGATATATTGAAAATGGCCGATATGGGGATCATGACATAGGGCTTTTAGTTTACCGTATAAGGCTCGTAACTCGTTCATTTTCATCAGGGAAGATAGCATTTTGTTGACGAATGTAACCTACACCGCAGCGCTAGTTATTTAATACGCCAAATAATCTTACGAGATCTGTACACAATAGAAATGACCGAACCGTGTGAGGTAATAATCCCCTCTTACTTCCTTACCTTAATTACTTAATAGTATATTTTAAGTTAATTATTAATTGGTTGAGTTAAGAATTTATATTAGGTTTAAGGAAACTTTAATTTTTCGATGAGGTTCGATTTAAAATTTTTATTTCTATAAGGCTGCAAATTTTATAGATCAATACAGCATTTTGAACATAGCAAATTTCATACAAAAGAACAATAATTAGATATATATAGTACCATCTCTAAAGAAAATAGGGATTCATTGATAGATGTATTAAATTCGCTCTGAATTACCGCATTGCTAAATTTTGTCTGTTTATGCTGGCAAACTTTTTAATCGGAGAATGATTGGTCGATTTATCAGATTATTATTATTAAATTACTGAAATTAATAAACTATCTACTTGACTAACTATTCAAATTAATTAATAATATTTCGAACAAATGGTTATTGTAATATCTCGATTAATTAATGATGCATTCAAAATGACAGATCAACATTAAGCATATATAAAATTTGGCACAATACACAAAGCGTTACTTAAAGAAGAGAAGACAAACCCTCTTTATTAGTTTATTGAAAGAATAGTGAAAAACTTTCAAGGACAATATGCTGTAGTTCGCGTACTTACAGTAAAAATGAAATTAAGGACATAAAAAAGAAAAATATATACATAGCTCCATTGTTAATTGATTAAATATTAATAAACTAATTTAATTGTTGCTAATTTATTCCATTATAATATAGATGTATATATATGTGTAGAATAAAAAAACCATTCAATGAGAATGTATTGTAATTATATTGAGTGTACTAATATGTATAGAAATTATTTCAATTTTTTATAATTTTCAAATTACATTAATATTTTTTGAACTTATTCATCAAAGGCGAACGGGATATCAATAATTGTAAATATAAATATAGTGATAAATATCGTATAAATCTTTATTTTTTACAATCTTGAATGTATCAATTAATAACCAAGATATACATATTATATTTCATTTAAGAAAATAATAAGTGTACTACATTTCTTAATTTTTGTTGTGGTGACTCTGCATGATTCAAGAAATACCTGCAATGCGGTTAAACATTACATAAACAAATTAAATCATATATAAACAAGCGTCTAAAACAGATGCTGCGGTAAAAAAAACGGTTATGGTAGAAAGTATCCGTGGATAAACAATATAAATTACATTAAAAATAGTATTTATAATATATATAAATTAAATATTAATATAATTAAATATAAATTAAATAAATATTAATTTATACTATATAAAAGAATTTTCGCTATTGATTTCGTAACGAGGGAGCAACACCGCGGAAGGGATCAACCGCCTTTGCTTATTCGCCGTGGATGCTCGTGCTTTTTCTGTATTCCGAGACGATCCAAGTACCTAGCTTTGTCACAAGGTGAGCAGTCGAGCGTCGACCGATCATCTTGATGTCGCACAGCGGGGTATTTCTGACTGTTCAAGTAGCAGTTTGGCGACGTTGTCAGCGACGGATGTTCGGAATGGAAAGTCAGGGCGTCCAAAGACAATTGACCAGTTTTTCCTCACAGAGCTAATTTCCCAGCTACACATCGTTCACCAAATGATTAGGTATCAGATGTGGAGTCAATGTAAGTATCCATTAGTTTCCGAAGGGCCGGACGCCCTTATTTATTTGTTGCTCGATGAACCAGCGACACCATCTAAGGTCGAGTGTGGGTGAGGAGCTCCTGTTGATGTCGGCTGCACGGTGGTGGAAGTGGTATAGAAGTAAGGCCGTCGATGGTGGGGTTAATGAACCCAGATCTTACTACAGTGAACTTTCGGGGCATCGCAATTGATGTTCTAATGATGGCATGGTCGTCACAAATTTAGTACGAAAAGGGAAAATATAAATATGCAATCGATGATTAAATAACTTAATTCTATATTCTTCATATATTTTACATGTTTGACCCACACTTTTTAAAAGATATTTAAAATTTATTCTTATTTCACCTAAATGTTTTAGGCCTATCCCAGTGATGATAAAACAATTTTAAAAAATCAAGGATTTGTGTTGCGTCATTTATATTTACTATTGGGATACAATCAGTTAGATAAAAATTTTTTCTTAGAATCTCATAAACTAAGGTATTATTAATATATTATTAATATTAAAATATTTATATATATCTATATATATGTTTATTATTATTTTTAAAAATTTTTTTTAAATTTAATTCATTTTCAAATCAATTTTTCTATTTATTTTTATAAATAGAAAAATAATAATAGAGAATAAATTAAACTGAATTGTTTCTTTGTAAGAAAAGTTTATTTTTTTATTATTTCATAAAATTTATAGTTATAACTATAATGTTTTAAGATTTATAATAATAAAAAACTAAGATTAAACACATGAGATTCAATTTTATTTGCAAATTAAAGAACGCTTCAATAACAAATACAGATAGCTTTCTATAAACGGGCGATAACGATATGATAAAAGAAAAGTATGAAAATTGCATTCATTTTGGAATGACCTGATCTCGTTGCAAAGGTGATCGATGCATAGTTCCGTCTGAACAATTTCTTCATGGTTGTACCGAATGCCTTAAGCAACCTTGTGTTCCAAGCGGAGCATTTTTATCCACACTAGATAATTAAGCTCGCTGGCGGTAGTTGTCAATCGTTTTTCCTTAAGCATAATTCCACGCCAGAATCTCCCGAAATTACTCAGGATGTTACGCTCTTACACTTCGAGGGCCAGTATTTAATGATATGTGCGATCTATCGCGTCACAAAACTCCTTCCATGGCATCGCCCTTTCAGGCTCAGAAAGTATTGCCCCCTGTTAGCTACAGATTGACTGTACTAGAGCGGCCTTTTCTTGTGATGTCCTTCCTAGGTGGGGTCATCAATGCCACTTGAACTTTTAATTCTGAGCCTTCCTCGCATGCGAAGTCAAGTGCAATTTTCAGATCTGTTTCGACGAATACTCCTTCCTCTGATGAAATCTCCAATATTTCCAGGGACTCATCAATGGAAAACACCTTTTTTTTTTCTTTAGTATCGACTCAAGCCTCCAAACAGAGGGGTTGCAGCCTTACTATCATCGGCTTAATGCTCCTCGTACTGCCCTAGCAGCACTTTCCCACCTAGTCCACGAGGCCATCCAGAATCTTCAGGTCTTGCCGGCGTATAGTGCGCAAACGCTTCAATAATGAGGTTTTGGCAGCTGCATTATTGGCATGAATAGCCTACATGGAGGACACTGCCTGGGCGACCTCGCTTTTGGGCCTCTATTGGCAAGCTTGCACAGCATCGACGTACTCTCCTCGCCTGATTATAAGGATTCAAGCCTCCTCTGCGGTCTCTCCATTTGAATCCTCCATATATATGGGCACGCCAAATAAAGTCATACAATAGTGGTTAAAAGTAGAAAAAGATCTTGAAGTACTACAGAAGATATTAAGAGTAGATCTGAAAATTAACGCGATTCTTCACCTGCAACTGCCATCTTAATTTTTTAGGCTTTCCTTGGAGACATTTGTTAGGACTCATTCCTTTATTTGAAACAGTGATGATATTTCGCCTAATAATTACATGAATCTTTCAAGGCTTTTCCCTCTTACTCTGCTCTTTCACGACCTCGGGAATTACTGGTATAGGAGTTAACGTAGTCGAGGAAGAGGACAGATCTTCCAATTACACCATAGGGTAAGCTAACCCATTCTTACAGGCTAAAACTAAGCACTGTAAAGGCTATCAAATACGGTGACTTTTCCATTAACAGGATCTAGTTATAAGCGCTACTTAGATCCAGCGTAGAGATATACTTCGCGTAACATAATTTTCCCAAAATTACGTCTATATATAGTAATGAATACTCGAGTATCTTGGAAATGGAGTTCAGCTTTCTGTAATCTATAAAAAAGCAATACACGCTATATTTCTTACATACCATGACTACGGGGCTCGACCGTTCGCTCGTGGATTTCTAAGTGAGCCCTTGCTTCAGCATTTCTCTCATCTGTTGGTGAATTTCATTCTCAATTTTTGAAGAAACGGGGTAGTAAAATTGCTTAATCGGCGTTGTTTTCCCTGCAGAATCCCGTCTCAAGCGTGTTATACGATTAGACATCACATAAAATGTTATATAATTTTTAGTATATTACAAATCTTACCTGTAGGAAAAGAAACGACATTCAAAGTTTATTATTCAGCTCTGTTTCGTTACAATATTTTTTATAGTTACTATCGATAATACACAATATTTTACAAACTGAACTTTTTTTAACAAAATATATTTTATCCGCACCTACACTATTTTATTTAATTATCCATACGATTTCTCAAAAATCTTTATTATGTAAATAATATAAAGTGAGTGCAGTGCATATTATTTAAATTATTATTTAATTCTTTTTTTATTTATATATACTTTTCTATTACTAAGCATGAACATATATACATATTTATGCTTCGTATATACACATTTATACTTAGTAATAGAAGAATGGGTAATAGAATCGATAATAAAACTAATCATAAAATTAGAAAGAATAACCATCATGATAATAGAATATACGTGTTCATACAAATATTCTGAAATGTCATGTAATTAAATTTATAAATTAATTATTTCTTTCGTCTTTATACAAAGAACTGTGATTGATTGAAGTGTAAAATTTCAAAGAAATACACTTGATGAATTTTTAAATAATTGATAGAATAAACATAAGTACAAAATTATGAATCAAATCCAATCAATTAAAATTTATTATTATTGATAATATCTAATTGTCATAAATTATTATACATTTGTTTTGAAATGAGTCAAACATAATAATGAGAAAGATTGACGGATAATATTATTAACTTTTCAGATCATCTGCAATTTTCAATGTTTTTATGACGTATTTACCGCAAGTACTAGATCAAAATCATAAAATGGGATTACTTATGATTCAGCCATTACTTACTATTTTGCAAAATGCGTCGTGCCCTCCACTAAAAACTGTTGGTATTGATAATATTTACCCAACCTACAGTTTGTGGCATTTAGAAGTGTATTGTAGACGTTCATGGTTAATTTCTGTTTTAGTTATTGTTTATAAGGTATGATATTGATTTATATCAATTTTTATTACAAAATATTTTTTTGTACTGCTTTGCAAAAAATATTAATAAAACATAATATTATTAAATATTTTTTTTTATATTGTATACTTTTATAATTATACTTTGTTTGAAGTTTCATTTAATTTAATAATATTATCATACTAAAAAAATAAATAAATCATAGTTAAAAACAAAACTTATTCACCGATATTTATAAGAAAAATAAAAAGAAGTGGAGAATAATTGTGAGAGAAATGGGTAAAATGATTATCATAATATAAAATTATGTTTTTTCACGCTAATGCGTGCAAAACACAGATACTTTGTGTTTACACTCTCTTCACACGTTGCGTATTCTAGTCGATCGTGGAAGTGTGCACCGTACAGTTGAAAATTCTACATTCCATGTAATCCGCAGAACCAGATAGAATTTGAGTTTCCGTGCATCGCGGTTTATACACCGCGGGATTAAATTATTCAACACCTTTTCATGTCTTGAAGTAGTCTATGACTTTATGGAGATCCATCAAGCACTATGGCAGATTAATACATATTACTTGTGGTTCAATATTTACTACCGCACAAAAAGCAAATCACTTCCCAACGATAAGTTTCTTCTTGTTGCATAGTATATGTACATTGCCTGAGTTCATCAAAATCTATTATCATTTAGGACTTTGAAAATTTCTGCATCAGAGATTAGTGCCTTTGTTACTACATGTTAAAGTGATTTAGCATAATTTTTTCGGACATAATTTTTCACTTAGATATTTCCAGTTTTATTTTTTCTCTCTATAATATTCATAACCTAACCGTTTTTTATTTTGGAGTCTTCATATATTTCATTTTATCTTTTATAAACTCTTCTTTTATTCTAATTTGACACCTTCTAATAAAATTTTGTCGTAGCATTTAGAAATCCTAATAAAAAAACAGTCAAGTCACTGTATTATTTCCATGGCTGAGCGATACCCAAGTGAGATAAAATTAAAGTTTTCTTTTTCTTTTTAGAACAATTTTAAATGTTAAAAATCTTTATTTTTTAAATTTATGATGTTATTTGTTAGCATACAGAAAAAATTGTGAATAAATATTTATTATATTTTTAATATACAAAATTATAATTGATTCATAAATTAATAAAAGCATTATAGAACACTAATATAACGATTGTTACAAATTAAAATTATATTCATATATTATAAATTATTTTACTTGAGATCAGTAAAAAGAATTAATATGTAAAGGAAAACTTCACTACGTGTTTTTTACGTGACCAATTCTGCGAGAAGTTCTGTCTAGAGAAGATACACATATGCATAACACTACATCTATCACGTATGACAGAGTCATTCCATGAGCCAATGTTCCCAATCTCCCTCTCCTTCTCTACATAGTAGGCATCTTTTTTCCTCGGTCTTCAGCCAATACTTATTATATATGGTTATATTACCACATCTTATACGTGCTATCGTCTTCATTTCTTCTTCTTTTGCTGTTGACCTTAGGTACTTTGGAAGTCCTATATGTTGCATCTCCTTATATAGTCTGTTATATTTAGCTTGTGACATGCTGCTTATTCTGTTTTATCCCTGTATGTCCTTATCTCTTTGTCTTATCTCGTTATATATGTTTCTTTTCTCTGTTTGCCATAGCTCGATCTGTGTCCTGCTCAACCCTAGTTTGTTAAGCCATTTTTTGGTCTCATCAGTTACGTTCTCTGTCATTTCTTTCCTGCTTTCTTCATAGCACTTTCTTACCCATCTTTCCTTATCTAGCGTCCTGATCTTGTTCTCGTATTTTAGCTTTCAAATTTTTCACTCCGTACCTATTTGTCGTTCATTGGTTTCCTCATATACCAGATATCTTGGAGTATAGAAGTCAAGTTTCAAGGTCCATTTATAGTAATCCGTTTTGATCTTTTCCATATCTTCTGTATCCTGATTTATCCAGATTTCGACTCCGTACTCCAAAACTCCCTTTACTAAATAGTCGAACAACATCTTTCTTATATCGAAGTATCTGGCACACATTCTTTCCGCTAATCCCCATGTCCTTTTCGCTGCAATTCTTTTCTTATGAATTCTTTCCTTTAAGTGATCCAGATAGCTACCATCGCTTGTGAAAACATACCCTAGGTAGTTAAATGTTTTTACTATCTCAATCTGCTTCCCTTTCCATTCCCATTTCTCTTTCTCCTGTTTTCTACCTTTTTTTGCCACCATGATCTTGGTTTTTCCTGTATTCAGCAGCATCTACTTGTACTCTAGAAATTTTTTCAGCGTTGCCTCCCTGTTTTCTTCTACTAATGCCAGATCGTCCGCATATGCCAAGGTCCATATCCTGGTATTTCCTATCTTTGTCCCAACTATGTTGCTTTCTTTCATATCCTACTCTATTCCTGCTATGTATATGTTGAACAACAGGGGGTTGAGGCAGCAACCCTGTCTCAGGCCCCTACTTGTCCAGAATTCTTTGGTTAGTCCTTCTTTGGTTCTTACCCTACATTTTGTCTCTTCGTATAGTCTTTTAATTCCGTACGTTAATGCCTTATTGTATCCGTTCTTCTCCATAATAGTCCATAATTTTTCTCTATTTAGGGTGTCAAAGGCCGACTTCAGGTCCACAAAAAATATGTATAATCTGTTCCCTTTTCTTACCGCTCTCTCTATCAAGTAGTTTAGAATATATATATCTGAAGACAGCCTGTCCTTCTGGCAGTATTTTTCTTTCCTCTGTGTCCTTTTGTAATCGGTTTTTTAGTACGCCGATGTAGATTTTATACGTCGAAATTAGCATGGATAGTCCCCTGTAGCTTTCCGGATTTTCCATATCTCTTTTTTTGTATATAGGAACTATGATTGCCGTTTTCCAGTCCAATGGTATCGTTCCGTGTTCGCCAATTTTTTGAATTATTTCCATTAACCTCTTCCTTACCTCCTCTCCTCCATGTATCCATGCTTCATTCGGGATTTCATTCACACCCGTGGCCTTTTTCTTCTTCAGGTTCTTCCATATAATTCCGATCTCTCTGCATTCTATTTTAAGTGTTTCTTGTCCCTCTCCATGTCTCAGCTGTTTTAATCTTGCGTTCACTAGTTCCTTTTAGCAGTTTTCTGAAATGTTTTCCCTATTCCTCCTTATTTATGTACGCCTCTGCTCTATCTTTTCTCCTTCTGCCCTTATTTATATATGCTTAGATCTGTCCTTCATTTTTTAATTTCTTTAATTCAGCCGCTTCTTTTTATTTCAGTTATTGTTTTTTCCTTTCACACATGTCTTTCCATTCTCTTCTTAGTTTGTCATATTCTTCCTTCTCTATATTCCTTTTCTTCCATTTTCACAGTGCTATCTTTACTCTGTTTTTCATTCTTTTGTACTGTTTGTCGACCACTTATATACTCCCAGTTCCCATCTTTTCGCTTCGACTTCTTTCCTGCATATGTTCACCTCGATCACTTCTTTCAGTTTTTTCCATAGTCCTTCTATATTACTTCCTTCTCCTTGCTCTGTGTGGTTTCTGTCCGTTTTCTCTCTGTATTCTTTAATATTTTCCTCTTTCCATAACGTTATAATCCTCTTATCTACTTTATCTGTATCCTCTTTTATAATTATTTTTTCTTCTGCTTGTAATGTGACCACTATGGGTAGATGGTGAGATTCCACCCTTCTTCCCACCCTGAATTCTTCCGTTTTATCTCTTACCTCTTTGTCAGCTATCGCAAGATCTATCACCGTACTTGCCAACGCTCCTATGTACGTGTACTCTCCATTTTCGCGTCTCCTGCATGTTCCGTTTTGCACAGTGAGTCCATTACTTTGTATATTTCCGATTAGTTATTTTCCTTCCTTATCAGTTTTTTTATCTCTGCTTTTCTTTTTTTTGTTGTTCCTTCCTCTAGATCTTGTGTATAGCTACCTTCCTCCCCTGACCTTACGTTGAAGTCACCCATGATTAAATTTTCTGTATCTCCGCTGTAGCTTTCCTCCTCTATCATCTTCCACTTACTTTCCATTTTTCTGTCGTTGCTGTATATTCTTCAAATATCCAGTTTTTTCTTGGCTCTGTTGGTTTAGTTTGTTAGTTGGTTAGTTCTCACAATGCCTTCTCCCCTGTTACTCCCCAGTTCCTTTAGTTGTGTTTCCCAATATCTATTCATTCAATTATGAATCCTCCTTTCGCTCTTTCCTTCTTTTTTCCCTCTTCGCACCTATGATGATCTACACCATTTATCTTGGGAGTCTTTTCTTACATCTCTCAACATCCTTATCCTCAACCCATGTCTCTCCATGCATACATAGTCCATGCTTCCTATGTATCTCCAGAATTCTTCATCCTTTCCCTACATCCTTGCTATATTCCAGTATAGTATTCTCATTATCCCTGTGTCTTCCATCATTTCCTTCTCTTCATTTTCTTGCTCCGCGTCTGCATTCATCTTGTCTGTTTTGTCGGTCTTTGTTCTCTTGTCTCTTTGTCTTTGTCCTTTGTTCTCCCTTTCTTTGTCTCTTTCATTGGCTTTGTTTTTTTGCTTTTTACTTTTTTTCCCTTGTTGTCTTTTGCTACTGTTTCTGTTTTTCTTCATACTGTCGTTTGTTCGTTCCTTTATTTTACTGTCGTCATAACTTTGTCTGTCATGTCTCACTCTCTCTTGTTTCCTTATTACCCCTCCCTTTTTTAAATTAAATTTCTTTTTTCATTTTCTTGTTCTTCCTCTATAATTTCTTGTATCTCTTCTCTTGTTCTTTTCACCTCCCCGTTACTTGTTTCACTTTTTGTTTCTTCTTTTTCCTTGTCCTCTTCTCTGCTCTTTCTCTCTACTTTTTCGGTTTTCTCTGGTTTCCAGGGCCTGCTAGGTTTCTCGTTCTTTACTATTTGTTCCAAAGTTCTTTCCATTCTTTCTGCTCCCGCCCATCTCTTCCATCTCCCTTCTACAAATACTTTCTTTAACCCTACCTTTGCGAAAATTCCATTCGCCCTAGCTCTCTTGATCCACTCCCTTATCTTCTCCTGTGTTCTTCTCTCCTCATAGGTTAAATCAAAATCCATGTATATTGTTGTCTCTATGAACCTCTTCCTCTTTCCCGATGCCCTGTCTCTTGCCGCTTTATCCTTCATCTTTATTATTACCATTTTCCCACTGATCCATGCACTTTTTACCTCTTCCCAATTTGTTTTTCAAGAAAGTTTTGGCCCAGTCCAGCATACCTCCCTTCCTTATATCCTCACTATCCATCCCTTTAATCGATAGGTTTTCCTCTCTGTCTCTCCTTTCTCTTTCTCACATCAATTTCCTGAGCTCTTATATTTCTCTGTCCGACATCGCGCTTCTCCCACTTGAGCTCCCACTACTCCATCTTGTCTAATTGGAGCTGCTACTCTCTCTGCTGTTCGACCTTGACTTCCATGATTTGCCCTCAGTCTTTATTTCCTCTTTATTTCTTTCTCTTTCCCCATTATTTTCAATGCTTTCGTCTCTGTCTCCATTTGTTTTTTCTTCTATCTCTATAACCCTTGCTTCTATTTTTCTCGCCCACACTCACTCGCTGTCTTCATTTTCCTTCTCTCTTTCTTCCAGTTTTTTATATATTTCCTCTAGTTTTCGTATCCTCTCATTAGTCTCTTTTTTTCCTTCTCGTGTATCTTATCCATCCTATCTAATTTTTCCTTTATTTCCTTTTTGAACTTCTCCAATTATCCCAGTTGTCGTCCCTGCTCTTTCTTTCCTCCTCTCTTATTTTTCTTGCCTCCTTCATGAGGTCCTCTTCTTCCCCTGTATTGTTTTTTTTCATACCGTCCAGCGTGAGCTGTGTGCTCTCTTTCTTGCTTGCTTTTTTTCTCGTCAGCATTGCTTTTTCCTGCTTTCCAGTCATTCTGTCTCTCTTTTATTTTGTTTATTTCCTTATATTGTTATCTTTTTCTCTTTGTTACTTCTTGTTTTTATTGCGGTTCTATTTCTATATTATTTAATTTTTGTAATTTCATATAATTTGTTACTGTATGTACTATTATACTTTTATAAATGTATAACTTATCACTTTTTATGATTTCTGTATTGCTGATATTATTATTATTAATTTATTATATTATTATTATTAATTAACAGTTGTGTTTTTATATTCTATATTGTTTTTATTTGTTCTATATATTTTGTATTATTTTAGATAATTTTATTTTATTTTATTTTATATTATTATTTTGTTATATTCTGAAAACTCACCGCAGAAAAATAAAATGCTTGTGAAATTTATAGTGGTTCACCTCCCCTCACGCGCTACTTGTCCGCGTTCCATTCGTATTCCGTCTATTCCAGTTTCTGTAATCTGACATCCCTTGACGTCAGGGTACGTTTCTTTTTTCTCCACTGTTTCCTGTTTTTTTCCGTTTTTTCCCTAACCTCTCGTATGCGGCACTTTTTCTTTTCACTTTTTAACTACACTTCTCTGCTGTCCTCTGCTTCCTTTTCTTTCCCTGCTTTCCATATTATCAATTTTCTCTTTTCACTTCGTTTTTTTTACCTCTGCGTTCTATATAACTTTGTGTATTATAATATCAACTGCGCGTTCTATGCACAATGTGTCACGTTCTGCAATTGCTAATGGAATCTATCACTCCAGCTTATATTATTATTAAAAATTCTGAAGTTCCTCAATGTAGATAATGATTGCAATAAAAATAATTTAAATTTAAATTTTAAACTTATTTCAGTTGCAAATAGCAAAATTCTCTTTTCGGATCGTTTTTAATTTATTTATATAATCCCCTCTATTATAATTTTATTATATTGACATTCATTTTAGTCAATTATTTAAGTTGATAAATTTTGTGAATTAAATATATTGTATCACAATTCATTTTAGATCATTTTTATAATTTCGATTTATCGGTATATTACTTTGTTTTTTTCGATATAATCAGAATTTATTAGGAAATAGTAAATTAAAATTTTTGAAGCATTGAAATTATTATATTTAAATAGACTAAATGTTAATTATTCCAGCTTAACAATAAAAAAATAAAGTCAATTCTGAAACTATAAACAATTAAAAAAAGAAACACATGATATCTGATATCCCAAAACCTGATCTGATGTATAAGACTGAGTAAAACTATAGAAATACGTATAAGCATAAGTTTATCTACATTCTGTACTCTTTCCAAACATAAGTAGACAATAGATAATATCAATAAAAATAATAATTAAATATATACTCATTTTTAATTTATTGATAATACTCATTTTAAATAAAAATTATAAATAATAAATAAAAATTATAACTTTAAATTTTCAATCGAACTACACTACGTCTCAAAAAGGAATATTATTTATAGTTTTATTGATAAAGCCATCTCTTTTTTATGTAAATACTTTTATAAAAACAATATAGAATTGGTAATATCTATACTTAGGAAAACTATTAGCTGGATTATTTTATGAATAGGGAAATAAAAAATCATTTAAAAAATGACAAGAGAAAAAATCTTGGTAGTTATACGCAAATTTTAGATTTTATGACGAGTAAGAAGACAGTAACATACAACAATAATAATGAATGACGTATACAATTCGTGTTTTTACAATTTATTTTATTTTATTATTTGAAGTTATGACTAGCAAATTGATAAATCAAAGCATGATACTTACATTAAGAAGTAAATAATTGAAATTATATATGTATATTAATGAATAAATCATTTATTATTTATAACTTCTTAATTTATTATGTAAAACATCCTTAAGAAGAGAAAAGATTTTCGAAACGCTCTATAAAAAAATTAGTAATATTTTTTTATTTTTTATTATTAAATTGTGTCAAAAAATTGAAAAACACCCTTCGCGCGAAGTAAAATCCTGTAGCATCTAATTATCGAAAAAACAAAAAAAAAGGGATAAATAGAGTTTGTCAACATTTTAAGACCCCTCCCGAATTTCTACGATGAATAGGCGCAAAACGAAAAAAAAATCTCGATTCTTCGTGGATGCACTATGTATATATATTCTGATATTAACAAAATATATATACCAACACTACTTTATTTAATTATAATAATAATATAAATCCACTCTATATATAAAAATTAATAATTGGTAACTTATATCTTTATAATACTATAAATAATTAACTAGGTAACAATATAGATCTTTCTACTATGATAGATAATCTATCAATGATAACGAAATTTTTCGTTATTAGAAAAATCCCACTTTTCCATATCACTACTTTATTTATTTACCAATTATAAACTTTCTTTTATGACTGTACGACAATTAAAAATTCATAATTGGTTATTTAATTAATATAGTTCGTCTTCCTTCTCGACTTTAAAATCCCTTATTGTGATTGGTTAATCAATCACAATATTAAATTAAACCCGAAAAACAAGAAAACTACATTGCACGACGGTAAACTATTTGAATTTTTCATCAATTACACTATCTTACATATTCATTAATTGAATATATGTATATACAATACATTTTCCCGCCTATCGTTGTCTCTGTCTAATTCATGAACATCCGCGCCTTCTATATCATTAAGAAATTCGTCGATATACAAGTAACATGGAGCCCGCGAATCTCATGTTGACAGTCAACAAAGAAAATTAATATTACAAAGTATTTTACCATCATCTTACCGATAACAATAATATTCAGTGAGTTTTAACAATTTATTTTACAACTTTAAAAATTAATTTATTCATAAATATATAATTATAAAATAATTATTATCGATACACAAATATTTATTTTTATTTTTATTTTTAGGTTAGTGGACATTACAACAACAAAAATTATATATTTACTAATGAACATTTATTGATTATATGATATGTTTAAGTGAAAGTTTTAATAATGAATAATGAATACTATTGTTTTTTCGAATGAATTATTTAGTTTCTTACTGTAAAAACTTCTCTGTTGTAAATGTAGATAACATTGGTATATACTCCTCATTAAACTTTCGAATTAGCTAAAGTTATATACTAAAAATAAATATTATAACAATAATTGGTTATGTATAAAATACTAAAATTATAGTGTATAGAGTATAGTAAAGCATTTGACATAAAGTATAGAATATAATTAGAATTTATTTTTGCAATTAAATTATAATAAAAGAAGTGCTATATAATTCTCTCACGAGAATTGAAATAGTTTAAATAAGTAAATAAATAAAAATATATTTTAAAACAAGGTTTAGTTAAGGAGAAGCTAGTTATAATTGAAAAACAGAGGACGATAATAGAATGAAAAAACGTATTTACTTTTACAAGCATTCATAAATATTTTTAAAAAAGACCCGTATTAATCAATTAATAATAACTATATAGAAACTAAAATAACAAAATAATAGCAGTGATTCAAAATATATATAAAATCTTATTTAAGCATAAATACAACATTATGTATATATATAAAGTATATTTTTTTATGACAATGTAAATGTTTAAGAAATGTTTGTATACTTCTTATAAATTTTTTGTATATTTTAATACATTATTTAAAAATTATGTTCGGGGCAGTTTTGCCTTCAAAATTGTAAAAGGGAAAGCGGGCGAAAATTTCTGATTTCGGCGTGAAAAGTCCGGGGGAAGGGGCGAACCCGGAAGGAAACTTGACCTGCGTGGGTCCGAAACCGAAAAGTTCAAGCAATCTTGAACTGCGCGTCGCGTGCACTGGTTGCATTTTTGCCTGTTCGCCTCGACTGCGTTTTTCTTCGTTTTGTGTTCTTCTTTGCGATTTCTCGGCGTTGTGCTTTGAGCGGCGTGCACGTGTGTTGTTTCCTGTGAATCAGGAAGACTCAGGACCATTCGATCCTGTCATCTACGGGGTTCCTCGATCCCGCCTACATTCTCGGCAGCGTTCAGCGATCGATTCCTGAACGGGCGCATACTTGCTCCAGGACTGCCACCGCTGGTTCTGCGCGTCATCCGACGCCCACGCTGCGGCTTCCACGCGAGTAAGCCGCCGATCGAGAGCGCCTGCGAGCGCTGATAATCCTGCGAGTGCAGTTGCACATGTAAGTGTATATTTATTTTGCGGACGCACCGATAGGCCTTTTCCCCCTTAGTGAAGGGGGTTTTTTGCCTGCGTCGAATAAATTGAATTTTATTAATTATTGAACCCGCGAAATCATTTGTCTTATTTACAATACCCGACAGCAATCATCCGCTCCCTCACCTCCTTCTTTATTCATTATATTTATATTGATTTCTTATAAACAAATTAAATGTATTAATATATTCTATTTGAAATTTTATAGTATGAGTATGGACAGCAACACTGGTGTACATTATTACAAATTCTTATCAAAATAGTTTTAAATACGCTCAATAATCAGTCTCATCGATGCAAACATATTCCAACATCGGTTATTGTATCAAGTATGCCTTCTAGATCAAGAGGTAATGTCATAAAATAGTTATGTATTTATAATATATTGTTACGAATATATCTATAACAATATATATATATATTGTCGCACTACACCGGGATTGCGATCAACGGTGGAGTTCTGCTATTACTCAGTAGCGGAACGTCAAAGAGACTAACGTTGATTGAAATAATAATACTTCTTTATTTTGAACTTCCGGATGTTCATCAAATATATTGAGAAGGAGATGCAACGCTGAGAGTGTGTCTCGACTAATTTGTTTGTGTTTCAGCACTCGGCAAGTTAAATTGATAAGGTAATAATTTTCAAATTCAATTCGAGCAATAGTCGGATGTTCATTGATCAGCTTTCCCGATACGAATGTCTTCAACTGTGCTTGATAATGATCACGGAGAAGACATTCACGAGTGGAAGATTCCGTGTATATTATCTTGATTAACCCGCTCTCCCGGCTCAAATGCTGAATTCCTGGATTCCACGGGAAGTTTACAGATAATTGAAAAGCGGCATCCGATATCGCCACCCACGGTAACATCCAGCCCTATGAAACAGTGTGCGTACGCAGTACAATGAGCATGGCTGAATATAAATCTCCTGCTTGTGGCGGGTGGAGTACTAACGCAATTCTTTATCGCCGAGGGTAGGCCATTATTGGTGATTAATACAATGCCCTGACGGCCTATGCGTACGTAAAATACTTACATAAGTGTCGCGACGGACATCGCTGCATAGCGTACGCAACAATATAATAAAATTAAAATTAAATATTTATGAACACAATATGTATAGAGTTTATATGGAATAGATAAAAGGAATCTTTTTAAAATTTGAAATATATTTTCTAAATTATGTTTCAACTTTAAAAATATCTAGTATTAAAGGTATCTGTAAAAAGAAAATTTCAAAAATCATTTTTTAATAATGTTATGTAAAAAAAATAATTTTTATTTTTCTCTTTAAAATATTCGATTATACGTTCAATCTGTCGTATTGTATTCGACGTATCGACTATAAAGAAAGATTCAGTTACAAATGAATCTTTATCATGGAAATTAAATATAACTAAAATCATATTCACATGAAATTAAGCTAGAAACGGCGGAGATTAAAATCATTGTGTCTGTCTATGGCTGATAACAGATAAATTCCTGGGCAGGTTATTTAAAAATTATCAATTCAGAGGAGATCGCCCCCTTTTTCCATCTCATCTCTAAAGATGTTATGGCGGGAAAAAATTTAAAAGGCTATAAAAGCCGCACCGAAGGAGGAAAATCACTTTTTGTCAATTCAACTGTCGTTTGTTCTATAATAACTAAAATATTTATTAAATTCTTAAAATCTGTACTCTCGACAATCGAAATATCAGTTCTAATCACAACTGGGAACTCCAAACCCAAACTATTTTGGAATGGTGACAGCACACTGGGTAAGAAGAAATATAACATCCACATCGGATTTCAGATTCGCCTTTCAGATCATCTACTACTCTCAAGGATATTCAAACAGCTAAACGAAATCCGCATCATAAAATAAGTAACGTCATACATTCATTGAGCGATAATTTTGTACTTTAATATATTCGACGCCTAAATTTCCGATAATATTATTTTTAAATTTATTTTTACCGACAGTCTTTTCATATTATACATTTTTTGTAAAATTCAATGTAGAAACTTTGTATTAAACTAAATAATTGAATAAAATTATAATTTTAAATTTAACAAATTAAATTTTTAAAAATATAATAACCCCAGACATATAAATAAAATCTTTGTATTGTATATTTTCATTAATTCAGAAATTTGGTTTTAATAGAGATAAATAAAAAAATATATAAAATAAAAGTAAAAAATATTAACGTTTAACTACATAAAAACTACGAAATAGTAGTATTACAAAATATTATAAATTTAAAAAATATATACATCGTGCATCTGAAAAGTAATATCAATTTATTATTTTTAAAGCCATAATTTATTATAGTGATTTCAGAAAGGTCAGAAAATGTAAAGGAAAATTTTTTATATTTATTCCTTTTTTCAATCACTAGCATCGCCAGCATTTTACTACACTCGAAGCGTGTTTTTCAATTTTCTAATACGATGGAGTGACTGTCGTAACCGATTTACACGGTAAAAATTTCTTTCTTAATAAAATACTATAGAAACTTTTAAATGTTAAAAAAAAACCTTTAAGAATAAAATTAAATGTAAATCGTAATTAAAAAATCGAATAAAGCTTTCAAGAAGATTACGTATGATTTCCGTTCTCATCGTCCAAAAATAATCAAAAACGATTCTAATCTCCAAAGAATGCACAAAATTTTGAGTTTAAACAATTATTGAAGTATCACGGTAATCAATAACGTCTTCTATGTATCAAAATATATACAGTTATAAACTTAAAAAAAACTTAAAAACCATTTGAACATTTAACCATTTTTAAAAATTTCTTTAGTGTTTTTTTCCAAATTGCACATCAAATTACATAAAACTGAAAAACTCTCTGCACACGAATGCAAATCCTGCTGCACCTAATCGGAAAAAGGAAAAAATAGAAGAAAACTTTTTTTAATGTGTCACGCGAGAGGAAACAGTAAATAGATAAGAAAAAACATACGTTTTAAATATACAATATAAACATGTTGCTAATTTAATGACGAAAAATACTGCTGACTGGGTATAAATAAAACGTAAGCATTCATTCGATACAGTTAAAGTTGACCGCGTATCGACAAGAGATTCTTTCCTAAACATTGAACAGATATAACTATGTATTATAATTAACAATGTATTGTTAAAAATATAACGAAATGAACATACTTAACGAATGAAATAAGAGATATTACATAAATAAGTGGGAAAAGAGCACAAAACGTAGCATAAAAAATATCTCCAAACATTATAATGTCGAAAAACGATGTCAAGATGCGCGATTATTAATCAATATATTAAGAAATAAAATAAAGATCAAGATAATGCGAATTAAGGCCAAAAATCGGAACACCTCCAAGGTGGGAGGACATAAAGAATTAACAGTTTTTCTCTATAAATCAGGGAGTGTAGGAAATGAATTAAGAATGCCAAGAATCAGACAGAAAATGTAATAAGAAGTAATTTAATCTTGGTCGGTGACTCTCGTCGGAAACCAACACGACAAACTCACACACTCAAGCAGATTCGCGATAACGCAAGTATTATAATAATTCGAACACATACATAGACGCTAGATTCGTATCATGAGCCACTCTAACACATTAAATTCTCTCTTCCGATTTATGATCAATAAATTGGTATTTAAAACGCGAACTAATAAATTGTACTTAATTTTTATCCTAAAACCTTATAAAGGCTGAAGCGCTTCAACCGATTCAGCTAGGGCAGAAATGAATTGGGAAATCATCATATTATAATTAAGCGAATAAATAAAGAAGTAAATAAGTAACGCGACAAAGACACAAGACAAGATAAATAAATAAATAAATAAATATATATAATAAATAAATAAGTAGTTACGGAATATAAATAAATAATATAGTAGAATTATACGTCGTAACAGTATATATTATGTATGTATATTATACATAAATATATATATATATTTTACAGGTAACAATGGATTAGAATTCTATTAATTTCAATGTAATTTGAAATGTAATATATTTGTCTTTTAATTTATTAATAAAAATCTGAGGAAGGTAAGTAAACACTTGCCAAAACGTCGTCGCCAAAAAATAAGGTTTTTTTTACTTTAACATATCAAACTTTAGATTTACTCACTGATACATAACGGAGAGTTTATCTTTTAAAATAATTAAATATAATTGAAAACATAATAGTAGGATAATAATAAATAATATAAAATTTTTAGATGTATAAAATAAATCTAGCAAACGTAAAATCTTAAAAGTGATCAATATTAAAACTTTAAAACAAGAAGCAATATAATATTTAAACATTAAATATATAAATTTATTTTTTTAATACTCAATCATATTGGCTGAAAAATTGATCACTGAATTTTTAGTTTTTCTTACTGTAATATATATTGACACAATAATACTGTATTTTATTTTTAGTGTATTATCGTGTATTACTAATCAGAATGATAAATCTTATTTTATAGCATATAGATTCTTTATTAAGATTTTATTTAAAATTCTTTAATTATATAAAATGGTTTATAATACCCGTTTACATTAATAATTCATTTTTAATAATTTTGTAACGAGACGGCTCCGTTCGCCCTTCACGGGTGAAGGGAGAGTCGAGCGGTCGTTGAAGAAAAAAATGAGATAAGAACACGCCGAGATAATGCGACAGCCGGTCTGTCTAGGATTCGGATCGGTGGCAAGTGGGAGTAGTCAAAAAAAATACAAAATAATTAAATTTAAATTTACCATGGGCGGCAACTTAGTTTATTGTTATTTTTTATAACAAACAAAATAAAAAAAAGAATTTATATAAAATATTATAATCTACCTCGCACAATTAAATCTAAAGAATCCTAATTTTAATTAACGATCGCGTATACACAATATTGGAAGTTTACCTGATAAACTTTCGACCGCACGGAATAATATTTAATTTATTACAGAATAATATTGTCTTATACAATGTATCGACAATATTTAGTTCGTCGAAAGTTTTATCGGGCGCGACCGCTACGGAGGTCGTCGACAATAACATACGTCGAATGTAAATATACACGGGAATGAAAATTTTAATTAATTATGTGAAATAATTACTTTACAATACTCTCTACGCAGAAATTGAGATTCTTGACCAAATCGGTTATTAATTCGAAATTAATTTAAGTAACTTAAATTTTTCATTTCTACGATTAATGATTTTTTTTTATTTTTTTTTTTTAAATTTTATCGATTTAGCCCTTTCCGGAAGACTGAATTTAGCGCGACAATAACGAAAGAAAGAAACGGCAAGAAACTCACGTATACCTATACGTATACGGACGGAAAGTAAGAAAAAAGGACGATATTTTAGGGAAGCTCCTAAGAGCTAATGTACGGATCTTTTGGGACTTCTGATGATTACAGCGCGTGCAATCACCAGAAGTTGCAGACGTTATTGACGCAGTAAGGGAAGAAATTTAAATCGCAAACGATTTTTAATTTCTTTACAAGGATTGAAATAGCACGTAATAGTGACTATTTCGAAATTTGTGCTAGCACGTAATAGTGACTAGCGGGATTGGAGAGATTTAGAATGTTGCCACTGAATAGTGAACAACAGGTAAAGGCGGAAGGGAAGGTGTAGATAGGGAAGAGGCCAAAGACGGTCTGCCCCGAGGCGAGTGCTCTCGTTTAGCACATCACCTCGGTTCGACGATGAGAGATCGGCGCACGCGAAAATTATCAAGCCGATTGGATGATAAAAGCTGCGGGGGGTCCATGCACGTGCCGGTACACGCGCAAACCGGGGCCCCGCCAAGGGGGGTCATCGCGATTCGCGCTTAGCAATGAGCGTGTCTCGTTGCAATTTTAAAATTAATTTATTTTTTACTTTTATTTATTAAGATTTACTATTAAATTAAATAATTAAACAACGAAATTGATTTAAATTTATAGATGTTTCTCAACCTTCACTTCGAATGGATCATGAAATTATATCATCAGCTTTAGAAGAATTAGATAAAAGGAGTCCTCCAAAATTTATGAATGAACTAGGTTTTAGTGATTCTGCAGATATAAATTGTGAAAAAGAAAAATTAATAGAAAAAAAAATAATTTTCAGGTAATAATAAATAATTAAAAATCTAATTTTGTTACTATATGTTATTGATCCATAGATATAATTTTTCTTATAATATAACGTATACATGATATGAAGAGTATCGAGGATTTTTTTTAAGCCGCTTTTTGTCGTAGCAATTTACATGAGGTTAAGAAATGGGTAGTAAAGTTTTTTTATTTGTCTCCTTTTGTTGATCATTTGAAGCAGCAGTATTTTTTTCAAGCGAATACTGCTTTTGAATTTTGTAACAAAGTACAATGAAATGACTGGTTCAAGTAATTTACATGGTAAAAATTCAATTGCGGCTTCATAAATACTGTAGAGATTTTTAAATATTAAAAAAGTCTTTAAGAATAAAATTATATGTAAATCGCAATTAGTAAAAGCGTATAAGACTTTCAAGAAGATCACGAATGAATTCCGTTCTTATCGCCCAAAAACAGCCCAAATGTGATTTTAACGGCTGACGTGTGAACAAAATTTTAAGTTCTAACTGTCGTTGAAATATTAGAATAATTGATACGATCCTGAATTCAACATTTACATACAGTTACCGTAATAAACGTTTTTTAAGGTATAAAAATCTCCATAATGTTTTTACCAAGCCGTAAACTAAAATTTTACCGCATAACGATATTCCACTAGTCTTTGTATCACTTTTAGTATATAAAAATATTCGAAAATTAAAAAATTGCTGCTTTTTTATACAAAGTTTTTATTTAATTATATTCAAAATAGTATATATAAATTTTGGATGAATCCTTTGACAGTATATTTATTAAGGTTTATTATGATTAAAATTTTAAATGATATTGAATTAATTAAAAATTATAATTTTTCATTTTTTTAGCCCTTCCGAAAATAATGAAAATCAAATTGAATCTAAATTAATAGTAATACCAGAAAATACAAAATTTGATAAGTCTATACAATATAATAAAAATTTTTTACAAAAAAAGTATAACATTGCTTCTTCATTGAGGCAGAACGAATCTATAATGCATCTGAAATTTTGTAATGATGATAGTATCTGTACAAATATTAAAAAAAATAAATTACAGAAAAAATATAATGCAACTGAAGAAAAATCATTCCGATTTTCTAATAATCTGTTTTATGATAAAGAGGTAAAATCTTTCTTATCGATAATTTTTGTATATAATATTTTTTAAAAATATATTATTATTTATTTTGTCTAGTTTCATTAGTACAATTAATAAAATTCAGTAGAAAAAAGTGTTATTTTGTGTCATTTACTTATCTGTTATAAATTACAACTATAGGTAAATTTAATTCCATAATTGACATTTTAAAGATCTTTTTAATTTTTAATAATGAATTTGTTTCAGTAATAATAGCTTGAAATTAAAATAAAGATATTTATCCGCATTATTTCGAAAAAAATTAATTTAATATATATATATATATATATATATATATATATATATATACATATATAACATACATACTGAATAAAATTTAATGCACCTAGAACAAAGGAAAACTAAAAAGATAGAAATATAATAGAATAGGAAAAACAATTACGTTTATACAGGCTTTGAGTGAGAAGTAATGCCAATGGTTTTTTTTCAAACTGGAGGATTTAACTAATTCTATTGGCATTAGTAATAGTATTGGTGGTAAGGAGCTTTGTGACAAAGCCATATTTACCAGATATAATAGCGACAGCCAAATTTGAACTTCAAAAATGAAAATTAAAAGCCTAACGTATCATACACAAAATGCTGGAAGCTGTATCACAACAATGCACCTGCGCATATTAGTTTAGTTGTAAATGACTACTTAATCACAGCAAGCATCACAATAATCCCTTAATCTCTCTACAGCCCTTATCTTGTCTCCTAAACTTCTTTTTGTTTCTACCACTGAATACGCCGGTGAACGAAAGCGCTACAGGTTAATAAACA